>OW121812.1:438509-983509 GCA_933228885.1 Leistus spinibarbis | reverse complement strand
TACTAAACAATATAAAAAACGTATCGATTTAAATTAATTGGTTGTAAACAAAAAATAATACGTAATGCTGAAGTTACAAATAAAAATACAAAATAGTGTGCGCGTAAACTTTCGAACCCAGAATCAAATGTTACCTTAACAATAGGGGAAATAAGCGGGAGATTCACTGGCGTATCCGTTTTATCCGAAATGCTCTTCGTCTTCCCCTCCGCCTTATCCGGATCCACGTCATCGTGGTCGGACTCTTGCTGTCTCACTATGATCGCTATGGTTACCACAAAACACTTAACAGTCACAAGAACCTAAACAGTTTACCACTCTGTAAAATTCATTATTGGGTGTAATTGAAACACTGCACTAGCAAAATATATGAACACACTGTTAACAATCACTGGTGTAATCCTTGGTGCACTTGTTTGGGTGTCCTGGTCACAGACAATAACAATAAACTGGGTAATAAGACGGTTATGTAAGCGCGCGCGCGACTATATACCGCGAAAGCTTTCCTCCGACTGCGCCAAGACGTAGGCAAAGGTTTGACTGCGAACGCGCGTAATACGAGAGAGCGGACATGCGCGAACCAAACTAGTATATTTATACATCACAAGAGGAAAAACACATTAATCTGTTTGTATTTATATACATAAATGTTATTGCCATTATGCCTAATGGAATGCCTGTATATACCGAATGTAAATACAGACATTTTTGATTTATATTATTTAACACTATGGATGTCCTTGATTTAGTATAGAATCGCGATTTGTAACAATTTAATAACTATGTTTACGACTCAACCTCTAATTATCTTATGAATAAAACAATAAAATTCTACAACAAATTGTACTCTGTAATTATATAAAAACAACTCATTTAATTTCCGTCATTATTTTTAATCATTGCTTACACATAATTATACCATTGTTTTTTTTTAACCAGTCCGCTAATTCAATTGATATAGTAAAAGTAAATTTCAGTAAAAAGACAACCAGTAACTATAATAGTCTTTGGCTTAAGTCGTACTAGCCGTTTCATAAACGTAGCGCGTTATTTTATGTGTTTATTTACGAGCAAATTATATGCCATAATATAAATCCTGTGGCCGGTTGCCACAGCAACTGTCTTTATTACCCTGTTATTTTATTATAAACGTTAAAAATAAACGACACATCTATTTGGTGTGGCACTAAAACTTTAATAGGCTAACCAACCATGTTTTACTAGATACCAAACACCAGATGTCCCTTAACAGTTAAGCTACACATCAGCCTGTAATCACTGTAAAATTTCTTATAATTTAAGTATAAACTCGATTTTTAATATAAATTGCGCCACGACGCTGCCTTATTACGCTTAAAATTAATATAACACCCAAGCGCACATAACTGAATTAGCTGTTTTACGCTCGGAAAATATAAATATTTATTTAAACTAACAATTACTTGTTAAATTGCCCCTAAATGAATTTCTATTTAGGTAATATTAATACTGATATAAGGCAACCGGTACTACATGCTTGTATTGCGGGTTAATGCATGTGTAAACATTACAGGCGTTTACTAGCCATATATTTTCGCGTTAAAAATGCAAGGGGCAGACAAAGAAAATGTATATAATAATGTGAACAGAAAGAAAATATATGTAACGTGGTAAATGACAATAATATATTTATCAGACAATTCCAATGCGATGGTTGTAGCGGCGACGGTCGCCGCACCGGTACTAAACCGTTACTTACACAGAACGTTCTGTATAAAACGGGGATCAAGCAGCTTTCGCGCGAGCTTTTATTGTCCCCATACGAAAGCTCCGAAGTGTTCACAGAATTTCAAAATCAATCTTTTTTCGTTGCGCTCTTCTACTACTTTATAGCGCAACCTTTAGCACCCTACTACCAGGGATTCCACTTTTATATTTATCCCTTTTCACAGCCTTTAGGCTGTCGAGTACTTTGTTTTGTTACCCGCGATTCAAACGTATTTAAAAAGATATACCCTACTTACGCGACTCTTTTAGACTTGACAGAAACACGTTATTATCTGTTTTAGGGTGTCATCCTATTGTTGCCCGATGATTTAATGCGATCCTACTATATTTACTGTGAGATCCAATTATTGTTGAATCGCGAATCATACTTACTATTAATAATTTTTGATTATGTTACTACAGTGGCAGGAACAACACTAAGCTCCTGCTTTGTTAACAACTAGCTTATATAGAGTATGGGGGCGTGACCTAAGCGCTGATTGGTTGTAAATGTTACAACAATGAACCTATCATGACCATAGCAACAATACAGTGTGCATTGTTATACTAAACGCGCAAAAAGTGCATTAATTTATTATTAAACGCGTAGCAAAACGTGTATTTATGAGTAATTAAATTAAATGACCTAAATTCCCTATACTAAATTGATAATTTGTAGGTAGCCTAATTGAATAGTACACGCAAAAGTATTTCAACTATAATTATCTATGTATGCGTGTTTTGTATATAAAGTATGGTGTGCAAAATGTGTATATCGATAAGAATATGAATTAGGGCCGCTGCCAGTCAAACCCCGGTAAAATCACTTAGTTCACCGGCTTAATATAATTTAAATACGTAATTACAGTTTATAATTAAGCCAGAGTGACACCAAAACGTTAATTTTAATTGTCGGCGCCCCTTAGTGGGTTCCGCATCCGGTTGATTCCTTCCGTCTGCACTGAAAATCGCGCAATACTAAGGTGCCTACAGCGTAATACCGTGTTCAAGGGGGTTTACGTAACCGTGGCAACTTAAACGCGGGGGAACTGAATCGGGAAACTATAAACCTGTCGCCTCCACCAAAATTATCACTCAAATACGAATCAAGCATTATTGGGACGCCTCATGATGACAACATTGGCGGGCAGTGCACCGTCGCTTGCCGCCAACCATTTTTAGCACCAGGTTGTTATAAATTTTTGCTAATTTGTCTATTTTATTACAAAAACAACTTATCTTGATCAATAAACATAAACCGGAACTAAATTTGCATTTATATGAATCGGATAATCACTCAAATACGAATCAAAAATTATAGGGACACCGCATGATGTGCACGTTGGCGGGCAGTGCACCGTCGCTTGCCGCCAACCATTTTTAGCACCAGGTAGATATAATTTTTTACTAATTTGTCTATTTTTGATCAATAAACATAAACTGGATCTAAATTTGCATTTATATGAATCGGATAATCACTCAAATACGAATCAAGCATTATAGGGACGCCGCGTGATGTGCACGTTGGCGGGAAGTGCACCGTCGCTTGCCGCCAACCATTTTTAGCACCAGGTAGTTATATTTTTTTGCTAATTTGTCTATTTCTATTACAAAAACAACTTGTTATCTTGATTAATAAATAATAAACATAAACCGGATCTGAATTTGCATTTATATGAATGTCTAATTAAGTTCTAATGAATATAAACTATATTTTTTTTATATATATGAATTAATATATCAATTAGGATCTGTTTTACCTTGTACACTAGTAAAAATAAAAGTTTTACCTTATCGTCGTCTCCTTCGCTATCACACTGTAAAAAAAAACAAACAAAACGTCAGTTGACAAATCTAAAAATAGAGAAAATGGGTAGAAAAACGACGTAATGTATAAACTAAACAATATACTACATGTCTTCTACAGAACTCCGGAAGTGATAGATTGTTTCCCGGCAGTTCCGGGCGGCCCGGAACTTAAAAACTGTCCGGATTCAATCTATAGTGTGCAATTTGCTCACGCTACGGGGGGGGGGGGGCATCCCAGACAGTTTAAAATGCTCAAAAAAGGGGGGAAAATAATTATAAAATAAACTTACGATATATCCTTTTCCAGAACTGCAACGACTGCTTGCCTATAATAAAAATAAATAGGAAAATATGTCTAGATTTAAATAATTCAGGTAACTTACATCACTTAGGCGGTCTCGAGAGCTGTCTGGGTCGCGTGGGGCCACAGACGACCCGGTAAGCCTCTCGGAGGCCCGGCCACTGTCATCACTGGTCCCCGGGTCATGGGTCAACGTTAGAGCCGCCTGTAAACATTTACACAATTATTAATTAGGACGATGTTAGGACATTTTGTAGTTAGTGTTAGTGGTGTGCGCGCGGGGGGGGGTTCGGTAATCCCCAACTAAGCTTCGAAGCTTGTCGCTGGAAGCGGTGCGATTAGCGTCAGAGCTTTACCGTTTTACACATACATACACACAAGGGCGGCAAGCTTTTTTTTAAAATTGATAATACGGTTTTGTGTGCTTACATTTTGATGCGTGACTACAACCGTTGGCGGCAGGGCCGAAATATGGTGTTGGTGGTTATTGGTGATGGACAAATTGCGCTGGGACTCTTTTTCCGTTTTCAATTTCTCTTCGACGACTGTACTGGTCAAACGGCGTATCCCAGCTTTGCTGGCTAATTTTATAACCGCCTGCAACAAATAAACACAAACATTTAGGTTTAGGTATAATTATTCCTCTTAGAATCGATCGAATTAATTATAAAACCACATTAGCTATTTAGTTCGCTGTACAGAATGTACAAATGAGCTATAGTGATCAGTGTGTCTGTAACATGCCCTGAATCCAAAAATATATATAACTCATATAGTTGTATCTGATTCGGTCGGTCGTATTGCCGCTGAAGGTACCAGCCCGATTTTAATGAAATTTGATATACATATAATTTATACACCCGTGAAGTCCCCATCGCATTTTAAATCCAATCGTCCGTACAGGGCCGAAGTTATAGGGCCCCAAAGTTTGCAACCCACTTAAATACTGCCCTTAGTCAACTTTTAATTATTTTAGAATTTTCTACTATAAATTCTAAGATTATGTCTTTAAAGTTTTTCGAAATTGTGAGCCTATAGTCTTAAAAAAAATATATAAATATATTTTGAAGTAAATCAGACATTGAACGCCATCTATAAGTGAAACGAAGAAGTTAACCTAACCTAATAAAATTAGGAAATGTTCATCAAATAATTTTCAATATCCTTGGTTAACCACGAAACGAACGATATTAACGCATGTGGGGTTATGGAAATTAATACTACAGGAATAAATAAATCTCGGGGTCATTAGTTGGATTGGTTCAGTGGGCACTGTGAGTATAATGTCAATGTTTTAGAATTATATACGTAAAGTCAGAAATGCATTTATTTCATATTAAATGCAGACTAATGTCAACAGACAACATAAACCACATTTTAAAGACTCGTATATTAATACATTATTGTATAAAACAATTACTATCGCTTTTAGTATTGTATTTATAGCGGTTGGGCTCACTGGAACGGCGGCAGCACTGGCGCTAGCACCGTATTTAATTAAATGCTGGTGTACGAGTACTAGGGTACCAGAATTGGTGATTTTGCGCGGAGTCAGTGTAGTGACCGGTGCAGATAGGGCCAGTGCACTGCCGGGGTACACTAACCTGTGTCCTCAAGGTGAGCCTCTCTGAATACAGCGCTCTACTAGCGTCTAGAGCTGTCTTGTCTGGCCCCTGCCCTGCTAAACACGTGTATATATATGTGCATTCCTACATACAAGGGGTCATTGAACATGTTTGGTACCACAGTTTCACTTTATACCACCTCAATATCCGGTATATACACATACCTATATCAAATTTTTCTAACATTGGGCTTTTAGGCAATTTAACTTATTCCTATTGGTCAATTCTACATATTATGCTAATAAGCCCCGCCCTTAATGTATATACATCGTTAATTATTAAACAATTCATATAACATGGCTACTAAACAGGCGAGAGACTAATTCACGTATTAACTCGTTAAAAATTAATTGACTCGTCAAAATTAAATCAATTCCACGTTGAATTAAACCAGTAATTATTTTAATATATACCCGTCAATAAACTATTTATGATTAAAAATGTAATCCTGTTTGATTTGTATTTAAATAATGATTTTATAGTATTACCCTAGTGACCTTTTCTATTATTTTATTAAAACCTAACTAATTTTCTTATACCTATACGCGATTATTAAAAATGTAAACTATGTAAATGTATATTTATGTTTTATGTACGTAATAACAGAGTACACAAATCAATTATGTATGTTTCAACTGAATAATAAACGACGCTAGCGCCCGGGACAGCGGCTACCATATAAATTAAATATGATTACGTATTTATAATGGTCACAATTAAGTGTTCTTTGGGTGTAGATTAGGGTTAAGTATCGTATTTATTATTAAGTACCGCTTTTAACATAATTGAACCCAATCGTATCATTGATCTATAAGCCTACGGCATTAGCTTTAATATTAAATCGCATTGCTCTAACCGAAATTAAACTGTACCTAATAAACACTTAGTTATCCCATAAAAACTAAGCAGAACAGTAAAAAGTACAAATAATAAAAAAGTGAAATTCATATAAAATAATTAACAGTATGTTGAACATATGTTTACACGAGTATAAATATGCTTTGTTATGATTATTACCCGCAGTACTACCATCTGTCGGTGGCACGAGACAACAATATAAAAAAGAACTATAAGAATATAACCACAAAAAGGCCAGGTGTAACCAAAGAATAAGGCTGTACATAATTTAAGCAATTCTCTATTTATTATATTGTGTTCATTAATTATTATATATCAAATAATCTTATATGTAAATAATTTCAATTTCCCTATACTTGTCAAAACGTGTATAAGTAAGTTAGGTTATGTTATTTTAAAAAAAGTACAACTTATATATTCGGTAATAAACGCAGAGGGCCTTGCACAAAGGTCGTCCCGTCGGCAAACAATAGGCGCTCACCGAACAAAAGAATATTATGTAAACTGCACGCCATTTCCCACCATTTACAATAAAATATGTGAGAAATTATCGCCGAGACTGTTACGTGTATGCCTTATACACTACTCGTTCTCTGTATATACATATTTCTACCCTTAACACTTATGAATATTGTTTAAACAATTGTCCCGCCCCCTAATAAAAACATCAACCAATAGGAGTTAACACAACAATATAGTTACAAGTATAACTTGAAAAAGACAGAATAGTCGTTCTCTTTTCCGTTCGGTTTATATATATACATATTTCTACCCTTAAGAGTTAAGAATATTGTTTAAACAATTGTCCCGCCCCCTAATAAAAACATCAACCAATAGGAGTTAACGCAACAATATAGTTACAAGTATAACTTGAAAAAGACATAGACTAGTCGTTCTCTACTCCGTTCGGTTTATGTATATACATATTTTTACCCTTCAGAGTTAAGAATATTGTTTAAACAATTGTCCCGCCCCCTAATGATAACATCAACCAATAGGAATTAACGCAACAATATAGTTTAAAGTATAACTTGAAAAACGCATGGAGTAGTCGTTCTCGGTTCCGTTCGGTTTCTGTATATACATATTTCTACCCTTAAGAGTTAAGAATATTGTTTAAACAATCAAGCAATAGGAGTTAACGCAAGTATAACTTGAAAAAGGCGGACTAGTCGTTTTCGGTTCCGTTCGGTTTCTGTATATACATATTTCTACCCTTAAGAACATTGTTTAAACAATTGTCCCGCCCCCTAATGAAAACATCAACCAATAGGAGTTAACGCAACAATGTAGTTCAAAGTATAACTTGAAAAAGGCATAGACTAGTTGTTCTCGGTTCCGTTCGGTTTCTGTATATATTGCTTTCCTTAAGAATATTGTTTAAACAATTGTCCCGCCCCCTAATGAAACCATCAACCAATAGGAGTTGTAATAATATTGTTGGAAGAGGCTTACCTCTAGGTCATCATAACTGCGAAACCCCAAGATCGCGAAGCCATCGATGATGTCCTCCTCGACAAGGGGCTCCTTGGACTTTTTCCGCCGTAAGGGTGGCCGCGGCGGCTTGTCCCTTACGGGGGAGCCGTCGTTCTCACTGTCCCCGTCTTTAAGTGTCACTTTTTGTGTCTCCCGTTGAGCCTGCATGCGCTGAGCACGTTTCCTCCGTCGGTTACGTTGCTTTACCTCGGTATCCATACTGCACTATCACATTATTAGCCGAACACAACGGAGATGGTGCCCACAGTGCACCAAGTCACCTATTGAGTACATAATGTCCGAATAAGGGTTCGCGCCGCGGCAGTCATATTTGCAAAAATATAATTTATAATTGACTGGCAATTTGGGATGAAAGATTTCGTGCATTCATAGTTTTAATCATATGTTTTGATTAACGTTACACAGCTGCTGTTAAATCTTTTGTTGTTCGCGCAACATTACGTTAATTTCAATTATAGCACAATATGTATACACTAAACCATTATTTAAACTTCACATAACCGTTCACAAACAGCTCTATTTTGCATAACCCGTAGATCAGTATTTAAACGATTGAAATCAACTGAATATTGAACACATATTTGCACTGTATTTAAATCCATAATCATTCAACGAAGTATACAATTAATAAGTCCTTAAACTCGTTGAACTATTCACCAAATACATCACAACATCTTTCTATAAAACTGCACTATCTGATGTAACATCACTGATGACATTAAGCACTAATTCAAAGCACTAAAACACAATGCACACTTTACTAAAACCATGTTGTGAAACAGTCAATCAACAAATACATATTGTGAATTTGTTGTAGACCGCAGCATTAGAAGATGGCCGAACTTCCAGCCATTGTCTAAACTGTATCGTGGGGTTTTTCACACATAGGGGCATCGTGATACACTTATTTAAACATATTCAAGTTGGATACATGGTCTATGTCACCCCACATTTACGTTATATGATAATATTTACAGTGGAATTCAATGACATACACAATTTCGTCAATACAATGTTGATGGAGTGCGAGGTGTTCGCCTCCTTGTGGCGACTGCCCGAACTTATTCAAAACTACCAACGTTCATTTCATGCCACTAAATATCCCTACATCGGGCGTCAACAATAAATTTAAATATTATCCTATTGTTACACCATACTGTTATAAATACAAGACTTACTTATTACTTCGTAAAAGAAAGTAATAAATAGTACGGTATATTGTTTAAATAAATGTCCCGCCCCCTACCGCAACTTTCAACCAATAGAAACGCAGTTAATGGATGCCCGGGTATATAAGAAATAAATGCAACATTTTAGCAACATTAACAGTATGAACTTCGTATGCCCCTTTAAAATAATTAAAAAATCATCAGCCTCTTTTGCAAATTTCTAGAACTATTCTGATAATAATGACAGGTCATCTATTGCCGTAAATTCTAACTAAATAATCAATTATGATTGGCTTTTTTTGATAATCTATATGTAGTGGATATCTTAATATTAAGTTATTGCGTTCGTGTCATGGAGAGAAACATTACTAAAGAGTCGCTTAATGCGAAGTTCATCCTAGTTTGTGTGTTAGGACTAGGTCTATCAGTTTACGCGTATATTGTTGAGACTAAATTAGAAACTAATGACAAATATGAACCTATGTGTGATTTACATGAAAAAGTCAGCTGTTCTAAGGCGTTTTCATCAGAGTAAGTTTTAAAATAAGGGTAAACAAGCCGGTCGTTTTAGATATAGTTTTCTATTTACTATAGTTTCATATTATGTCGCTAGATGTCTGATATATTTGAATTTTCATAGATATGGCAAGGGGTTCGGCCTGTTACCTTCAAATTCATTGTTAAATGTACCGAATAGCGTATTTGGGATTATTTATTACTGTTTAGTAATAGGCCTGAGTTAGTATAATTATTATACAAAAATTATATAAGTAATACATGTATACATTTTGTTTTCAGCTCTGTACAACAATAAATGGATATCAAACATTCTTTTAGTCTTAGTTATACTGTCTAATATGTCTTCAGTGTATTTTGCTTATATTTTATACTTTATTCTAGCTGATTTTTGTATAATTTGTGTGTCTATTTACATTGTGAACGCTATATTGTTACGCTATGCTTGGATTAATTTTAAATTGTTTAATAAAGAAAAGAAAAAACTAATGTAAAATGTATAACTATATTTTTGTATGTAATAAAAACGAATATATCATATTTATTTAGTTGTATACCTACTTGCCCGCAACACAGGTAGCACTGATTAACAAATGAAAGGCATATGCTATTTTATAAGTAAACGTTCTCTCTGCCGTTCGCCACTAAGGGTTGATATTTTTCAAACCATTGTATTGGCGGAACGATCAGCCAATAGGAACACAGGAAATATTCAAATATTTGCAGAGTATACATGCCCGCAATACATGTATGTTATGGTGGTTGCATTTACATTTCAAACTTTATATAGGAACTATATAAGCTTTATATACCTCAATATTATCTACATTTTACGTTTATTATATTAAACAAATAAATATTAACGGAATAGTGAATTTGTTTCATTTATTTCGAGTCCGGCGTTCATTTAACTTGACCGAAAGCAGCGAAGGGGTGCCCGCTAACTAATCCCAATTTATTGGGTGTGTTTATAACTGTATTAAAATTGTACAGGGTTGTATTACTGAAATTAATATATGCTACATATATTTGTGTGTAAACGAGAAAAATAAACGAATTTACAGGTATCGGTGTTCTTAGGTCATTATTAGTAAAGATTATGATTCACGTCAGCCTACTGATCAAGAGTGGGTTTGGTCGAGCGAATGCGTCTTAAGATCAGTTGTTGAATGACCAACCATCCAATAAGACTTGCTTTTCTTACGCAATTTTATTGGAATAATATTATTATTTTAATTTAATGTTATATGAACAATATTATAAGTGGTCCAGTGTTTCAAAAAGTGCAGTTTTTATACAATTTGTTATTAATTAGACACGTGTTTGTGTTCTGTTAGGTAAAATACGACTTTATCTATTTTTATACTTAAGTTTATAAAGTCTTTAGCGCAAATTTCATTTAGTTTAGTTTTTATTTAATGTTCATAAGTTTAAATTTAGGTTGTCTGGCTTAAGTAATATTTCTACAAAATTTAGTGGTACATGTTGAAAATTCCAAGTGAATTCTAAGAAATGTATGTCCATAGTAAACAGTGGTCACCAAGGTTACCAAACATGTGTGACGTAGCATACACACATGTAAACACATAGGCATCTACGTCGGAAATGAATCGCGATTTTTTTTTGTACAAAAATATATTCACTAATAACGCTATTAGATTGTTCCATTTAAATGCAAAGAACACTTTTTTGAGACAGGATATGCATCAACTATAATAACATCAGGTGGAATTCTTAATTAGTAAAGGACCTTGTCACCTTAGTTTATTAGTTACCTTGGAATAAGTTTGCAAATACACAATATTAAATTTGTTTAAAAAACGTGGGACTTGCAATGGATCATATCTCATCTTATATTGCACATTAGGACATAGAATAAAATTGCTACAGATACATATTGCATAAAACAATACACTGTGAGACACTATTGTGTAAATTCAATGTAATTTATTTAAATTTTTAATTGTTACTATGTTATTAATTTGGTAATATATATATATATTATTAAAATGCAAGTAAATATATAGGTTGTTGTCACCCCATATTTAGGAAAGTGTGTTGTTTACTGATGACATCATTCTGAAATTTATATAACACTTTCTCCATTTATATATATATATATGCATTGCGTCTACGCAAAATAACATTAAAACTATCATAAACGAGCCTAAGTACATAAAATAAATTAATATCGATTTTTAACTCGCCGTACGAAGTACCGAAGAAACTAAAGCAAAAAATGTCATTAACAAAAAGTGTTTGTCTCGTCGCCCTGAATCCAAAAATGTATATAACTTATATACTTATTTGTTAGTAGTCGCTCTCTCGTAAGACCAAATTTGTGCCCTCTACTATTTACGTTTTACGCGTACCAAATCTTGTTTAATTATATATTCAATAGACACTCTGATTTAGTATGTATCAAAAATAGTTAAAAGTTTGTAGTTTTTAAACCCCTAAAAGACTTTTTGGAACCATAAATAATGCATATAAAAACAAACACATGCGATTGAAGCGCGTGAGTCACACTTGCTCGAGCTACATTACCCTCGACATGTATGGTATGTTGGTCACAGGGGCTACCTAATATGGGACGAGCCTAATAACCATCATATTTATTCACTTTGGCGCCTTATATCTTCTAAATAACCGTACTTACAGAAAACGAACGATAATAATAACGAATTTAAATAAAAAAGACAATAATTACGTTTCCCTAGTTACAATACATATTGATTTTATTTCATAGCAATCATAGAATGAATTTAAAACAAAATAAAGCATTATTTTAAATGTTTTTAAAAGTTGGTTTGTTTATTTATGTTATAGAAGATGTCGCGATGACGGAGACTACGGCGAAGCTACCCACTGACCATGCCCTAGTGCAGGTATGCCGCTACGAGGCAGGCCCTCCACTAGATCTGGTAAATCCAAAATAAATTGAATATAAACAATAATTGACCTTCGTTAAGTATTATTTAGGACAATTTGTGAATATTTATTCCCTAGCACGTAATAAACCTAAGAATACATTTATTCGCTGTATATATATATATATATGTTAGAATCAATGTCATGTTTGTAGAGGTCATGTTGGCATCGTGACAGATAGCATTGTTGACTGTGCATGTGCATCAGGGGTCGACGTGACGTCAACCAAGGTATTTGTTCAGGGTCATACGATGAGTATTGGAAAATCGCGAAAAACTATTAAACATTCCAATACAAAATTTAATCTGGTTGCGTGGGCTGCAACCCGGTTAACACCAATGCAAACGTGTTGCGTTGGGCGGACACGGTTGGCCTAAAATATTCGGTTGCGTAGGCGCAGAAATTCAATTGTTATTCCATTTAATTTGGCCATCCTTATATACAAACAAATATATGTGTTTTATGCCCTAATTTTCGAAAAACTTATTATTTATTTCGATCTCAATTATATATATAATGCATGTTTAGTAAATAGTTGCATTTATTTCAAAGATTCAAGGCCGTATGATTTGAAAATAGGCCGTAGTATATAACATTTTTGTCGCAATATAAACACTTGCGTTTTATTCTCACGATTGTGTCTATAAAGTAGGAATTTCAAAATCAGAAAGTACACCTTATATATATATATCTATAAACAACAATGAATTTTCGTATGATGCAAGACCGCGAACGAATAGAGTATATGTGATTGTATTTACTATTTACTAGGCGCATAGTCACAGGTGCATTTGGTCAGTTTCCCAGCGGTACTTTGCGTGGTATGTCGCCGGGGCCCCCATTGCACCTCCCGTCATTTTAAAAATAGTGCGTTGTAAATTGAAAAAAAATTATGGTTTTTCTATAAAATTGTGTGTTAGTGGCTTTTTACTTCATGTATGTGTCATGTGTATTATTGAATGGTGGTTATTGTGTTGGTGGCGGGCGAGGACTGCGCCCCCTGTTCAGGGGGCCATACGCGAACCCCTCCAGTTACCTATGTCAGTTGTGTTATTATAAACTCTGATTTTGTGTCGCAGGTCGAGCCGGGCCCAACATTTTCTACCACCAAAGAGGGCAAGTATTAAAACCCTTACTCTTAACCGCCTTGTGCCCATATCATATACGTCTTTTCTTTACTAACGGGATTTTGGTGCATTAACTAAGTTAATAAATTCAAATATATTTATAGACGTATTTGGGATGAATTATTTAGGATTTAAATGTTTAAAACTGATGACTTTGTAACATAAATATAATTCTGAACAGTGACATAATGTTTAATTAGGTATAACTATAAGTAAACAAGCCATTTTGCATGTATAATTGAATAAAAAGGAAATAACGGAAAAAATACATGTCGTGTTACTAAACTATTACTATAATTGCTAAAGAAATACTACTTTTACTTACTAATCAATGATATATATATACCTACTCTTGTAGAAAGACACATAATTTTACTTATAAATAATTAAAATCTACAATTTAAT
Source organism: Leistus spinibarbis (assembly GCA_933228885.1). Lineage (NCBI taxonomy): Eukaryota > Metazoa > Arthropoda > Insecta > Coleoptera > Carabidae > Leistus > Leistus spinibarbis. The sequence goes on along the minus strand of OW121812.1, from coordinate 969,525 downwards.
TTTTAAACTTTCTAACATGACCGAACAAAGTCGTTTACTGCTTAAGAATTTTCTTTAAATTAAAAGAATGCTAAATATGAAAATTGCAATGACAATTTAGGGTAAATGTGTCTGAATCTATAAATACACATACTGTGTGTCGGAGAATATAAACATTTGTTATAATCAATTAAAACGGGTATCAAGGTTTCTTTACTTAAATAAAACGCTAATATCCGTTGATTAACTGTTTTTGTTGTAACTATTCAAGACGTTACAAAATAAGTACCACTTAACTCCCGTCTAGATTAACAACAATAGCGTTTCACTTTCAGTAGTGACTTTGCTCTTAAGATACTGCTAAGTGTCCTTAAACTAAGTCCAACTACTTTCTCAACCATATTAAATTCAAATATAATTATCAAAATAAGGATTTCGATAGTTTGAATCCCCTTATGTGGGGCCTAACATTCCTAAGCATAACAAGTGCTATCGATTATTCATAACAAATATGTTATTGTTCGTTGCAATCAATGCATAAATAACAATAATTGAAGGTCTATATATACAAATAACATGCATCCGGTGTTTAAAACAATTGAGCGCGTGACCAGCATAACACTAACGCGTGTAGTGTTGCCTACATCAAGGCGCAACAGGTCTAATCACGTTTGATATTTAATATATTGATTCAAGGTTGTAATTAATATTATAAAATATATTTTATATTTCGTTTTCTTTCGTATTATATTTATTTATTTAAAATATACTGTAAGCCCTTCAGGGACAATTTATAAGAAGTTTAAAATGTAGGTGCCCTATATAGTTCAGTATGAGTGGGCAAGTGCCACGGGTCTCTCCGCCAACAATTACGTTTTGCGGACTGTTATAAAAATGCAGTTAATTCTAGTAAATTATTTAATTCTATAGTTATATAGAATTCTGTGCATTTTTTGAACCCGCCAAATGCAACAGATACACATACATGCTTTTTTGTACTACTGTACGATGCGCTAAATTTTAAGGCAGCTTATTAGACAGCCCCTAACAAGACAATGCGCATATTAATCTCTAGTACTGTACTGTGCATATATAAATGACTTTCACGATTTAACATTGCAAGAAGTGGATGGCATTGCGTACGTTTAACATTACCATAACACAATTCTCAAGCAAATCTAGTGCAATAAGCACGAAGTCAATTAAAATAATAATAAATAATATAAACAAGAAATAGTGTTTGTTCGTTTTTCTACAATATCTCACGGGGTTCGCCTTGTGGTAAAGTTCAAACCACACAATGACTGCGCACTTTTTAAAATAACGGCCACTACCTTTAAACGCTGCTCACGTTCATATACTTAAATTTCCTAGAATTTTGGTGTAAAACATTTTACCAAATTTATTTATAATTCTTATTTAGGAACATTATAGTAAACTGTAAACATTATAAAAATAGTTTACTAATGTTAGTAACCTAATTTAACTAATTTCCAAGTAATTAGACGTTGTTTTATTCATTAGCTAAGTTCACACGCGTTATAAGCGCCACTTAACTCAAGATTTACCTAGATTAGTCTAATCTAAAAGCAATAAGAAATAATTTTAACAAAATCTATTGATTTCTACAGAAGAATGGGTAAGCAAAAAGAAGACAGAATTAACAACAACGCGTCAAATCGAAACCAGAGTTAAACGGCAAGTCCTGCTTGAGGATGGTAAAGTCGTTGAAGATTCCGGACCAATTGTAACAACAAATACACATGAAGACACCGAAAAAGAGGAACATAGTCAAACTGAGGTACTGGCAAGTGCCGCGGGTGTCCTACTTTAGGGGGTAATTTATTTTAATTTATTTAAATTTAGCTACGAAAACTTGGGGGGGATGAAGCGGCAGCGATCGAGGGGGCACCCGAAGGGGGGTCTAAATCTAGGGATTGGGTGGCTGTGCCTAATCCTGAGGGGGTGGTGCGCGAGGTTAACGAGCGTCGAGTTGTGTCTAGGGAGGAGACTGAGGAGCGGCGGGAAACTGAAGATATTCAGCACCTGGGGGACATCACCGACGAGGTGAGCATAATATTACATTCACACTGTTGCCAAGGTGAACTAGGTGCACCTGATATTTATATATAATAAAAATCTATTTGGAAAGCAATAGTTGTTTATAGGGGCAGGCATTAATGCCTTCAGCTCACTGTAAAAATACATTTACAGTGTTTCTTTGTTATATTCGGGTCCCAAACATTTGACCGGAAGTGTTTAAGACATGTGGACATAGGATAATATCGACCTGATTTACATTCTATGTTGTTAGGAATGTTCTTAATAGGAGAAAGTATTAAATAAAAATTAATTTTCGGACATTAGAAATGTTAAATTTGGCCACTGTCTTAAGAGCGCTGTAATCGCTGTCGGGTAATCTTACCATTGGAGATGGAACAAATTTCCTTTCACATGTTGAACAACAGTCAAAGAACTGCCCAAGAACATACAACGCGTAGTTACCCAACGCATAACCTTGTACACAGCAAAATAAATGAGACATTGTCTGTGTGTGTGTGTAACACTTGAAAAACTATCAATATTGGTGTTAAAATCTATACATTTTGGTGTTAAACATACAAATTGTGTTGTTAAATTCAACAATTAGATTGTGTGTTTTCGTGTATTTGTACGCATAGTGCTTTATTTTTTATGAATAAAAACCGGTGTAGGGTTCAGCGGCCTCTAAACCTTTTATTTTGGTTTGCTTTGTGTGAGACAACAGGTACTTTAGTGGTGACGAAATACAATTGAACTTGTGGAATTTAATACTTAGGTAGGTCTATTATTTAAAAAAAAAACATTGTTTATTTGTTATTAAGTTGAGTAGTTTTGAATTATAACTGTAAGGGGCCTCTGGCACTTCACGTTTTTTGGAAACATTTAAATATATGGTATATATTGCCCCTAATATATTTAGATTACTTTCATGGTTTGTCTACGACCTTGAAAATTCAATTTACTAAATATAAAACCTAATATAAAGAAAATGTACGTTTTTATACTTAGTATAATAAATAAAATACCTTTTATAGTATATATATATATATATTTATTTAGTAAATCTGGCAAAAAAAACCATTTAAATTCAACTAGGTTTAACTAGGATTATTTGCCGGTCATCAACGGTGCACTGACGGCCAACTGAAATCACTACCCCGCTCAATATTATATATATATCCCAAACAAACTAACCATTACTCTACAGGAATACTCTGAAATCCCATTTATACACGAATAAAACTTTCTAATGTTATTTTAAATAACTTTTGTATCTAAACAACCAATCAGTCATTAAATAACTAATGTGTTTTGATCAATTGTTGCCGAAGGCAAATATCGTTTGTTCACCGATCGAACATTCCCAATTCTTTCCCACATAAAATGATGTCATTTTATAAAAATCGTATAGGTCAAAGGTGACATTTCCGGCAATGTTACCCATACTACCGACTTTCTGCATACCTTGACCTAATGGGCACTATATGAGAACCTTGACATTTGTAATTCTTTATTATTTTGAGGTCACCTGCAGGTTCTCATCATTAATTAAATTAGTTTTACTGTTAATTATAACATACAACAATTGTTTTACTAGATTAGTATAACAGGAATACGTTAAACTATTTATTTTCATATAAATATGTGCATTTTAACACAAACGAAATAAATCGTTACGTATTTAGTAAATAATGTGCCAAAAGCATTGGGGCAGCTATGCTTGTTTTGCAAGACAGCAAATTGGCATTTAGAAATAGGTGCATCTTCTAGCTAACTATTCTTTAGCATTCTGCAATAATGTGCTTGCATAACTTTAGGCGCACCTACACTCACAAACAGCTAAATCACCTGTGACTTTCGCTGAACTACTATTGCAAAATAATAACAATATTACGTTTATAAGTTCACCCACTACAGTTAAAAACGAGCTGAATGCATTGATGCTAGTACACAATTAGTCTTAGTCCTAAATATAATAGATTTAGTGCTATAAATATTATACCGGCAAGTCCCACGCTTAATGCATTGATGCTAGTACACAATTAATCGTTTATAAGTTTACCCACTATAATTATAAACGAGCTGAATGCATTGATGCTAGTACACAATTAGTCTTACTCCTAAATATAATAGATTTAGTACTATACATATTTTGCTGGCAAGTCCCACGGGAGCTGAATGCATTGATGCTACTACACAATTAGTTGTTTATACATTTACCCACTATAATTATAAACGAGCTGAATGCATTGATGCTAGTACACAATTAGTCTTAGTCCTAAATATAGTAGATTTAGTGCTATAAATATTTAACCGGCAAGTCCCACGGGGGTAGCGGCCAAGTTAGTCATTTTAGGGGGTCGATTAATTTATTTTTTTTCTGTTAAGGACTTCTTGGCAGCGGTTCATAGCGGTCAATCTGACATCCGCGAGGTCCTGAAGGAGAAAACGTTGAATGGAACAAACCAAATCTCAACAGGACCTCGCGTAGTACATGAAAGTGTTAAAACTAAAAAAACAATCGATACTGAAGACACTGCGAACACTTCCTCAGTTACACCGGATGGTAAATTAGTCACCGAGACTAAAAAGACTACGGAACACGAGGAAGTCAAGGACGAAGAACTGCCTGAAGACGAACCAGACTCGAACACACTCAAAGAAAACTCTCAGAGGTATAAAAAAGATCTGGTTTATAAAACGTATTTGTTGCATATTTATTTCTAAAGGTACTTAAAGACTAAAGACCAAGAATTCGTGGAGTATCTTGCTGATGGAGTGAAAATTGGGGAAGAGATGCGCTATAAGGCCGAGACTATGGAAGGTGAACGACATGGAGACCCTGAGGAGCCTGCAGACTGGGATAGTTTATCCACGAGAATCCGAAGGACTAACCGCAGACAACAAGTAGCTGGTAGAGTGCAGATACAAAAGCCGAAAGGTAAGGAAACTGTTGAACACGGAAATGAAATGATAAATTACATAAATATTGGCGCATCTTCAAGAGAAAGTGCACGATCGTTAAAGTTCAATTGTTGAAAAGGTATTGAAGAGCCTCCAGGTCCAGTGTTGGATCGTAAAGATGCCCTAACAAAAAAACCGTTGGATTTCGACGCCGAAGAGGAGACACGCAAGGCGGAGACGTCTAAGTGGTTAGAGAACCATTTTGGTAGCGAGTCAACTCGGTCATCGAGAGACTCGTTGGATCAAATCGTTGAGCCGCCAACAACAACTAAGAATTTCTTTAATGTGACCATAAAATCAGCCCCTACACGCATCGAACCCGTCCGGCCTTACGTGGCCACCACCACTAGAGTGTACTCGCCGTCACCGGAACCCATACATGTGGTTCCGGTCCGCAACGGTTACTACCAAGTAAGAAATTTTATATATATATAAAACTGGAACTATCTAATATAGCAGATGCCACTCTGTGTAAAGTACACAATTTTTTTTAAATTTCCAGGGTATAACAGAATGGTCCGACCGTAAGCATTCTGAGATTTTGAAGCCCGATGTGCGAGCCCACACCAGGCCATACCACCAGCTGCACGAGCCGGTGGGTGTGACTCCCACGCCGCCGGAGCGTAAACGGCTGATCGAACGTCGCCAGCGGTCGTCGCAAGACAGTAACCGGTACGACAGTGGTTATCGCACACACTCCCGCAACGAGATGTCTCGCACCAGCATTGAAGAGCCCGCGGAAGAGCCACCTCCAGATTATTCCCCACCACCACCAAATCTACCACCTCCAAGTGTCCACCAGGTGCCCAAAAAACCGTATCAACGTACTCGATTCGCTACCGACACTGTTAAGGTCAAACCGAGTGGGAATATTATTGGGCAAAGTATTCGCAAACTAGTTGGCAAGATTCGCTCAGTCAGTGCTGAACGTAAAGCGAAACAGCGTGCTAAGAGGTAACATTAACAATCGTTACGAGTGGATAGTTGTTTAAAATATGTTTGTAGATCGCCATCGCCTCAGACAACGTATCAGCAGTACAACGTGATAGATAATAATATTCCAAGTAGTACTTCCAGAAGATCGGATGCAAGTATGACGGAGAGGAGGTCTAGAAATTCGCCGGTGCAACGGTACTATTTAGGCGAGGATCCTTTCGGTGGTTCTATCTATGGGCGGGAGAATAAATACGATGGGGTCAGACCAGCTAGGGCTGGGAGACCTAGAGGACATCGCCGGGAGAGTAACCCATCCGAGGAAGAAATACGGTAAGTTCTGAGCGATATTAAAACATCCAAGGTCATTTAAAAATGCGTCAAGGTCACCATATTTATTTATTATAATTATGTGAATACATTTATGGGAATACAACATTCATTATAAATGACGCATACTCATAACATTGCATCTTCTGGGCCCTAAAATGGTATTGCCAAGGAAACAGGGCCACATTAATTTGTCGTGCCATATATGGTACCGCAAGGTTGACATTGACAGTAACCCAAATATGGAACTGAGACAAATACAACCTACACTTATGTATTTCAGATCGCATAGTACTCTAGGTCGATTTAGTAAGTCGACTAGTCGATTAGGGAATGGAGACATCCGCGATTATAGTCGCAGCGTGCAGACGTTACCACGTAACAGCGAAAGCACCAGGAGGCGATCCCCAGCTCGCAACGGAGTTCCACCCAATACGATTAACGTGTCGATTATAAACACAGTTGGGGGAAGCCGCCCCATTGCAAACGGGGGCCCTGCGAAACCGGCCCGAACATATAAATCCCATTTAGCTCGCAGTAAAAGTTTTAACGCTGCGTCAACAGAAAACAATTTATATAAATCGAATCCTCAACTCCATCGTTTAGAGGAGCACCCAATCGGGCTCAAAAGTCCGGGGATCGTATCCTTAATAAGCCGCAGCACTAAAGACTTATCGGACGAAAAACGATATATCCGGCCCGAATACGATAATCGATACAATCAAGCGGAAACGCAGAAAAAAACGTTCCTGAAAGGGCTGAAAGAACGCGCCCCAGATTTATACAAAACCCTGAATAGCGATGATGAAGACAGGAAGCCATGGGCCCCCCAAACGTTTAGTACCCCACTTAAACACTACAATAATCAAAACATCTATGAGCCGCCCACACGGTTAAATGACTCGTATCCGGTTATCCGACGTGGTTCAAACTCCACGGATGACTATTCGGAAACGTATCATACGACTACGCGGTCGGATGACCCGAAACGGCCGTCGGTTACGGATACGGTGAAAATAATTAGTAAGAAAACGATTCCGGCGAGGGACGGACGAAAAATGCAAACGATCGAGTCCACTGAGACCAAATCGATCACTAGGTCTCGGTTCCGAGAGCCTAAAGTGAATAATGGCGGCGTTGTAATTGAAGTTAAAAATTATAGGAATTAGTTAATTGGTGCTGTAATTTTATCTAATATGTATTTCGCATGAGTAATTGTGCCAAAATAATTAATTTGTATATATAAAACAATGCTTTTTCCATTATTTTTATTAAAATCTTATACGAGAAATTTGTTGATATGTGTACATGACGAACCCGATAACTACACAATTAGAATACTGATTTAAGCTTACCTTTTCGTTCGGAGAATGGGAACCACACATATTATTAAGCGGAGTTTAATTCTGCACCTAATTAACACAATAAAACATTTGTACACTTGCATTTTATATAGTTTTAAACACTTTTAGACACACGATAGAATTGGAGACAAGCGCGTCCGCCATGTTGTTATATACGTCATTGGTAACCCAAAATGAATCCAAATTTTTTAGCTCGCCGTACAAAGTACCGAATAAGCTAAAACATTCGGTCGTGTGTCTGTAGCATTCTCGGATCAAAAAATGATTGTTTTGTCGTCCTGAATCCAAAAATATATATATAATTTGGACGTTAGTCGTCGCTCGCTCATAAGACCAAATGTGACCCCTCTATTCCTCTAAAGGTACCGGACCGATTCACACCAAATTGACTACACATATTATTTAACACCCCATTTGAATCCACTCACAGTTTAAATCCAATCGCTTGTATACTTCCCGAGTTATAGGGCCCCAAAATTTACAACCCCCCTTAATACCACCCTTATAAAAATAATGAAAACACTCAAAAATACTACGAAAAATTCTAAGATAATTTATATCTACAAGATTTTTTCATATTGTTAAGTCAAAGCCCGTAAAAAATTATTAAATAGTCGTCGCTCGTAAGACCAAATGTGTCCCCTCTATTCCTCTAAAGGTACCGGACCGATTCACACCAAATTGACTACACATATTATTTAACACCCCATTTGAATCCACTAACAGTTTGAATCCAATCCCCTGTATACTTCCAGAGTTATAGGGCCCCAAAATGTACAACCCCCCTTAATACCACCCTTATAAAAATAAGTAAAATACTCAAAAATACTACTAAAAATTCTAACGTATTTTATATCTACAAGATTTTTACATATTGTGAACTCAAAGCCCGTAAAAAAATATTAAATAGTCGTCGTTCGTAAGACCAAATGTGTCCCCTCTATTCCTCTAAAGGTACCGGACCGATTCACACCAAATTGACTACACATATTATTTAACACCCCATTTGAATCCACTCACAGTTTAAATCCAATCGCTTGTATACTTCCCGAGTTATAGGGCCCCAAAATGTACAACCCCCCTTAATACCACCCTTATAAAAATAATTAAAACACTCAAAAATACTACTAAAAATTCTAACGTATTTTATATCTACAAGATTTTTACATATTGTGAACTCAAAGCCCGTAAAAAATTATTAAATAGTCGTCGCTCGTAAGACCAAATGTGTCCCCTCTATTCCTCTAAAGGTACCGGACCGATTCACACCAAATTGACTACACATATTATTTAACACCCCATTTGAATCCACTCACAGTTTAAATCCAATCGCTTGTATACTTCCCGAGTTATAGGGCCCCAAAATGTACAACCCCCCTTAATACCACCCTTATAAAAATAATTAAAACACTCAAAAATACTACTAAAAATTCTAACGTATTTCATATCTACACGTTTTGCTCATATTGTGAACTCAAAGCCCGTAAAAAATTATTAAATAGTCGTCGCTCGTAAGACCAAATGTGTCCCCTCTATTCCTCTAAAGGTACCGGACCGATTCACACCAAATTGACTACACATATTATTTAACACCCTATTTGAATCCACTAACAGTTTAAATCCAATCATCCGTATACTTCCAGAGTTATAGGGCCCCAAAATTTACAAACCCCCTTAATACTGCCCTTACAAAAATAATTAAAATACTCAAAAATACTACTAGGAATTCTAAGATATTTTATATCTACACGTATTGCTCATATTGTTAACTCAAAGCCCGAAAAAAATTAAATTAAATATTATAATTTTGCATTTTAAAATATGCACTAAAAATTTTACTAATCAATTTAATTTACAAAAAATTGTAAGACTTTTTATATCTATAACATTTTTATATATAACAAATTGGCCAAAATAATTAAAAACCACTGTTTGCAACGCATATACCTAAAGGCGACCTCTACGCATTGGTGCGTTTTACTCGTATTAAAAAAAAAACGAATAATTTTTAATGAACCCCAATTGCTTATAAGTTAATATACGTTCGTTTCGAATTAAAAGCCGTAATGTTCAATTTTCCAACGTAAATTCTCGTATTTTTTATTAGTTGTATACAATAACTTAAGTTATGGCGTCACACCTAGTTTTAGACAATTTTTAAAAAAGAAATTCATTCATGTGGAGTTTTAATACAAATAATGCCCTATTTAAAGAAAACTTATTTTGAAATCTGTGTTTTTTTTGTGTGTGGACATTTTCATTAATTTTTTTTTTATTAAAGTAGTGAATAATTAAAAAAAATGATATAAATAATATATTTCACCAAAAAAATGTAACCTTAAATATATAAAAATACAGTGGAGGTTGTTAAATGAGTTATTCTTGATGGGACATCACTCTGGCTTGAGCTCGAACCCGTTTTTCGTACTCCAATCGGTTTTGACTGTGAAGAACACAAAAATTCAGGCACTTCCGGTGACATTTTTTCATTTTTTTTTACCAATAAATAGTGTAGGCTTCCGCTTGTGCAGGATCTTTGACGTTGGGCTCGTTTAGCAAATCTTGAATCCCTAATAAAATCTGTTTAATCGTAATTGCCGGGCGCCAATCCTTCTCCTCGTCCAGCAGCGATAAACAAACGGTGCCCGACGGATAAACATTCGGGTGAAACAAGGGCGGCTCGAATTTACATTTTGGCGGACTGCTAGGGTAGTCCTCTTTGAAAATCATCCGTAGTTTATAATGCCCCCCCTCCCATGGAGTCTGCGCCCCACAAAACACACAACCACAAACTTATTGCACTGACACAAATTACACTTAACACTTCACTAAAACGCAAATGTGTGTGTGTACTTACCCCCTTTTTACCTGGAATACAGCACTCCCAATTCATAAGGTTAAGCGATCCATCGGGATTCTTAGCAGGCCGAGCGACAAAGCCCTAAAAACAATTTAGAAAACGTGATCGAGCGAACAATGCCCGAATTTATAGGTTAGAACTACCTAACACACCACAAAACCAAATATTTCACACTATACACACACAAAACTCACATATAATTGTATTAAATAACGAATAACTTACAAATGGGTGATCTTTGCGCCAGGCTTTTCGTTCTTCGGCCAATCTAGCCGCTGCGATTCCAGACATTTCGCTACGGAAACTGTTTTAAATCTGTTGCACCAACAACCAACACCAAAATACGTGCAAATTGTACTACTTACTATTTTACTAATAAACTAACATAAAAAATACACACAATTGGCGCGAGACTCTACTTTCGCTAAATACATAAACGGCTCACAGAATCGCTGTTGCAAATGAACCATTCATGTATTCTTCTTACTGTCCCGTTACCGGCATTTACTTAGCGCCGCGCGCACTCTACTGTTTACTGTTTCTCATATTTAAATTCATACATTACACCTAATATTAACAACCCTTGCCATATACTCAATCATAACCATTATAATACATAATAAACGTTAATTATATCTATTTATTGCAATATTACGTTCAGTAAACCTAAATACATTTAGCTGCAACACTACACACACTGCTGTAACGCAAGTTGCATACATTTAAACACTTATGCATATCTCATCGGTTTTTCTAATTTAAATACGCAAATTAAACCTAATATTAACAGCCCTATATTCATCATTATAATGCATAATATACATTTATTGCAATATTATGTTCAGTAAGCCTAAATACATTTAGCTGCAACACTACACACACTGCTGTAACGCAAGTTGCATACATTTAAACACTTATGTATATCTCATCGGTTTTTCTAATTTAAATACGCAAATAAAACCTAATATTAACAACCCTTGCCCTATATTCATCATTATAATGCATAATATACATTTATTGCAATATTATGTTCAGTAAACCTAAATACATTTAGCTGCAACACTACACACACTGGTGTAACGCAAGTTGCATACATTTATACACTTATGCATATCTCATTGGTTTTTCTAATTTAAATACGCAAATTAAACCTAATATTAACAGCCCTATATTCATCATTATAATGCATAATATACATTTATTGCAATATTATGTTCAGTAAGCATTTAGCTGCAACACTACACACACTGGTGTAACGCAAGTTGCATACATTTAAACACTTATGCATATCTCATCGGTTTTCCTAATTTAAATACGCAAATTAAACCTAATATTAACAGCCCTATATTCATCATTATAATGCATAATATACATTTATTGCAATATTATGTTCAGTAAACCTAAATACATTTAGCTGCAACACTACACACACTGGTGTAACGCAAGTTGCATACATTTAAACACTTATGCATATCTCATCGGTTTTTCTAATTTAAATACGCAAATAAAACCTAATATTAACAAACCTTGCCCTATATTCATCATTATAATGCATAATATACATTTATTGCAATATTATGTTCAGTAAGCTTAAATACATTTAGCTGCAACACTACACACACTGGTGTAACGCAAGTTGCATACATTTAAACACTTATGCATATCTCATCGGTTTTTCTAATTTAAATGCCCAAATTAAACCTAATATTAACAGCCCTATATTCATCATTATAATGCATAATATACATTTATTGCAATATTATGTTCAGTAAACCTAAATACATTTAGCTGCAACACTACACACACTGGTGTAACGCAAGTTGCATACATTTATACACTTATGCATATCTCATTGGTTTTTCTAATTTAAATACGCAAATTAAACCTAATATTAACAGCCCTATATTCATCATTATAATGCATAATATACATTTATTGCAATATTATGTTCAGTAAGCATTTAGCTGCAACACTACACACACTGGTGTAACGCAAGTTGCATACATTTAAACACTTATGCATATCTCATCGGTTTTTCTAATTTAAATACGCAAATTAAACCTAATATTAACAGCCCTATATTCATCATTATAATGCATAATATACATTTATTGCAATATTATGTTCAGTAAGCCTAAATACATTTAGCTGCAACACTACACACACTGCTGTAACGCAAGTTGCATACATTTAAACACTTATGTATATCTCATCGGTTTTTCTAATTTAAATACGCAAATAAAACCTAATATTAACAACCCTTGCCCTATATTCATCATTATAATGCATAATATACATTTATTGCAATATTATGTTCAGTAAACCTAAATACATTTAGCTGCAACACTACACACACTGGTGTAACGCAAGTTGCATACATTTAAACACTTATGCATATCTGATCGGTTTTTCAAATTTAAATACGCAAATAAAACCTAATATTAACAACCCTTGCCCTATATTCATCATTATAATGCATAATATACATTTATTGCAATATTATGTTCAGTAAGCTTAAATACATTTAGCTGCAACACTACACACACCGGTGTAACGCAAGTTGCATACATTTAAACACTTATGCATATCTCATCGGTTTTTCTAATTTAAATACGCAAATTAAACCTATTATTAACAACCCTTGCCCTATATTCATCATTATAAGGCATAATATACATTTATTGCAATATTATGTTCAGTAAACCTAAATACATTTAGTTGCAACACTACACACACTGGTGTAACGCAAGTTGCATACATTTAAACACTTATGCATATCTCATCGGTTTTTCTAATTTAAATACGCAAATTAAACCTAATATTAACAGCCCTATATTCATCATTATAATGCATAATATACATTTATTGCAATATTATGTTCAGTAAACCTAAATACATTTAGCTGCAACACTACATACACTGGTGTAAAGCAAGTTGCATACATTTAAACACTTATGCATATCTCATCGGTTTTTCTAATTTAAATACGCAAATAAAACCTAATATTAACAACCCTTGCCCTATATTCACCATTATAATGCATAATATACATTTATTGCAATATTATGTTCAGTAAACCTAAATACATTTAGCTGCAACACTACACACACTGGTGTAACGCAAGTTGCATACATTTAAACACTTATGCATATCTGATCGGTTTTTCAAATTTAAATACGCAAATAAAACCTAATATTAACAACCCTTGCCCTATATTCATCATTATAATGCATAATATACATTTATTGCAATATTATGTTCAGTAAGCTTAAATACATTTAGCTGCAACACTACACACACTGGTGTAACGCAAGTTGCATACATTTAAACACTTATGCATATCTCATCGGTTTTTCTAATTTAAATACGCAAATAAAACCTAATATTAATAACCCTTGCCCTATATTCATCATTATATTGCATAATATACATTTATTGCAATATTATGTTTAGTAAACCTAAATGCATTTAGCTGCAACACTACACACACTGGTGTAACGCAAGTTGCATACATTTAAACACTTATGCATATCTCATTGGTTTTTCTAATTTAATGTCGCAAATAAAACCTAATATTAATAACCCTTGCCCTATATTCATCATTATAATGCATAATATACATTTATTGCAATATTATGTTCAGTAAGCTTAAATACATTTAGCTGCAACACTACACACACCGGTGTAACGCAAGTTGCATACATTTAAACACTTATGCATATCTCATCGGTTTTTCTAATTTAAATACGCAAATTAAACCTATTATTAACAACCCTTGCCCTATATTCATCATTATAAGGCATAATATACATTTATTGCAATATTATGTTCAGTAAACCTAAATACATTTAGTTGCAACACTACACACACTGGTGTAACGCAAGTTGCATACATTTAAACACTTATGCATATCTCATTGGTTTTACAAATTTAAATACGCAAATAAAACCTATTAGCAACCCTTGCCCTATATTCATCGTTATAATGCATAATATACGTTTAGTATATGTATTTATTGCAATATTAGGTTCAGTAAACCTAAATACATTTAGCTGCAACACTACATACACTGGTGTAACGCAAGTTGCATACATTTAAACACTTATGCATATCTTATCGGTTTTTCAAATTTAATGTCGCAAATAAAACCTAATATTAACAACCCTTGCCCTTATTCATCATTATAATGCATAATATACGTTTATTATATGTATTTATTGCAATATTAGGTTCAGTAAACCTAAATGCATTTAGCTGCAATACACTGATGTAATGCAAGTTGCATACATTTAGGCACTTATTTATATCTCATCGGTTTTTAGCTCGCCGAAGTACCGAAGGAGCTAAAGTATTCGGTCGTGTGTCTGTAGCATTCTCGGATAACAAAATTGCATTAACAAAAAGTGTTTATTTCGTCGCTTTGAATCAAAAAATGTATAATTGCGACCAAAAAAATAGCTGATTCCAGCGAATGCTAATTAAATGCAAACGGTGCAAATATTATAGATTTTTAGCCCGAAAACAGTTATAAATCGATGATCTATTGTTAAATTAATCAAATAACAAACATAGGTACTGTAATGTCTTAAGCTCGACGTATATTTATTTGGGGGAAATTTTGCCGAAATAAAAAAACGAGTTTTTAGCGTCTTTAATAGTTATACATACATTTATGACTATAGTGGATAAAATTTTAAAATAGTGATCGATTTCGGAAAAAGTGGAAGCCCTGCAATTAATTAATTAGTAAAACACATTATTTCGGTTAATTATTTTATTGTCTTAATAAAGACAGATAAAAACAAATATTTGTATGTCAAAAACGTTTTTTTCTGTTTCATTAAATTAAATATACATATAAAATTGAACAATTCGAATATACACGGGAAAAAAATCATTATTTAATAATAATTATTTATTAACTGTTCGAAATACACAAAAATAATGTTAGGAAAGGGGCGTTGAAAAGTTTCCAAAAATTTATAATATACGACGTTTGTATACTTGGATTTATATTACTGTGCCATCAGATCTAGAACAAAAAAGTTTGGTTTTTCATTAAACGACAACGTAGCGACAGTTTGTTGCATTTTTTTTTCCTTTTAAATAATAAATACTTACGCCGTCAACCGGATCTGCTTCATCTGCCGAACTAATATCATCGCCAAACTCGATATCTTCATCCAATCCGTCTTCAACAAACGTAACAGTATCGTTAATCCGTACAGTTTCAGGAAATTCGCCGTAAGTCTTCAAATTCCTAGCCTCATCCGGTGTATATTTCAATATAACGTCCGCTTTCGCGTCTTGGTAATCTCGCAAACCAATCAATATTATATCACCCTGATTAATCCAAACCTAAACCCAAAAACATTTGTAAACCACGAATTTTTATAGTCGTTTTGGCGAAAATTCACTTTTTTTCTAAGTTTCCCTCGAATATGGCATAATCTTTTTACGCCATCGAAGCACATTGCTTCTAAACGGCCGTTCCCTAACATTTTTGTCACTTGTGCATATTCTTGGCCGTCTTCTTTGAACACTAATTCACGTTTTTCTGTTTCATTCTCATTCTTTCCTCTCCTACGATTCTTACCTCCCTTTCCTATAATGCAATTACCACAAATACACTCACAATTTCCGTGAAACACACTAAATACACTTGTAACATTCACACAATTAGTGTTTGCAGCATCAAAAGCACATAAGTTTATTTTGGAGCTTGAAATGTATTGTGAAACTCGTTAATTTCATGTGAAATTCAATAAATCATGAATTTCATGAGAAATAATGAGGTTGAGGGTTTAAAGTTTAGTAAAAAACCTAATTATCCATTTGGGATTTGTGTGAAACTCAGTTAAAATAATTTGGGTACTCGGTAAATTTTTGCAGCATCAAAAGCACAAATGTTTATTTTGGAGCTTAAGATGTATTGTGAAACACGTTAATTTCATGTGACATTCAAATTATGAAGTCAAATTTCATGAGAAACAATGAGGTTTAAGGGTTTGAAATTTAGTAATATACCTAATTGCTATTTGGGATTTGTGTGAAACTCAGTTAAAATTATTTGGATACTCGGTAAATTTTTGCAGCATCAAAAGCACACAAATGTTTATTTTGCAGCTTCAGATGTATTGTGAAACTCGTTAATTTCATGTGAAATTCAATAATACATGAATTTCATGAGAAATAATGAAGTTAAGGCTTTAAAATTTAGTAAAAACCTAATTATCCATTTGGGATTTGTGTGAAACTAAGTAAAAATAATTTGGATACTCTGTAAATTTTTGAAGCATCAAAAGCACACAAATGTTTATTTTGAAGCTTGAAATGTATTGTGAAACTCGTTAATTTCATGTGAAATTCAATAATACATGAATTTCATGAGAAATAATGAGGTTAATTTGTGTGAAACTCAGTTAAAATCATTTGGATACTCGTTAAATTTTTGCAGCATCAAAAGCACACATATGTTTATATTGGAGCTTCAAATGTATTGTGAAACTCGTTTATTTCATGTGAAATTCAATTAAATATGAATTTCAAGAGAAATAATTAGATTAAGAGTAAAAAACCTAATTGCAATTTGGGATTTGTGTGAAACTCAGTAAAAATAATTTGGATACTCGGTAAATTTTTGCAGCACATTTGTTTATTTTGGAGCTGTAGATGTGTTAACTCGTTAATTTCATGTGAAATTCAATAAATTTCATGAGAAACAATGAGGTTAAGAGTTTAAAGTTTAGTAAAAAACCTAATTGCCATTTGGGATTTGTGTGAAACTTAGTTAAAATAATTGGAAATATGTACAATATTGAGTAAATTGTTTATAAAATTGTAAATATAATTATAAGATCAATAAAATGACATATGCACATTTGCCAAAATATAAATGCAGGTACTTAAATGTATTCATGTAAAACTGGGTTTGAGTAAAATTAGGCATAATTACGAGATAAAAACGTTGTGAAATCAGTTAAATAAGGAATAAAAACAAGTAATGTGTATTAGTATGACATACGCACAAGGGTTATAAATAAATATTGAAAGTATCGGAATAAAATGCAGTGAAAATATAATATGTAGTACCTTTATTCTTGGGCATTGTGAATTTACACTAAATAACACTTTAAAAACTTTAATTATAAACTTATTTTTGAGCCAAAGAAGAGGCCAGTCTCCATGCACAAGACAGGAGCGCGCAAAGACTTCTGGGAAACTTGTCGACGTGAAATACACTAAATAACACAAAATGACCCTAAATTTATTCAAATATTTGCAAAATATGCGTAATTTTAATCTATTTCTATTAAATTTGCAATAAGATATATACTAATACAATTAATTTTTATACATAAAGTCAAGTGGTCTGTGGAAAAACAATTGGTGCTTGTTGTGTGAAAATAGCTATATTAAAATTTGCAACAATTTCTAATAAATAAAAGAATAGAATTTTAATAATATTGGCGTAAGTGTATATAAATGAATGATTTATTAAAAAAGAAATACGCTATGCGGAACAATGAATGGGCGAGTCCATTTTGTTGATATGGGTGGCGCGGTGGGCGCGCCATCTAGTTATCGACTTCCGGTACAAGGCAACAGCAACAGCACTTCATTCGTGTCAAAATGGATTCTCTATCTCAACGCGACGAACATGAATCTTGTGCAAAAAGACTAAAACTCGATTTATCGGAGTCGAAAACTAGTGTTTTGTGCAATGATAGTGTATTTGGCGAATTTTCCACGTTCAATCAGCACCATGCCGATAGTTCTGAAGGTAACATTTGTAAAATATGTTTTGATTTGTTTAGCTAAAATATACCCAAAGGAAAATGGCGGAACAAAATCGAAACGTGTCAGACATTTTGTGGGAGGGGCTGCCGATGGCCAGGCTTAGATTCGGCCTTGATAAATATTACTTATTAAATTTATTATTCACTAATTCACTAAAAAAACACTAATATGTATTGATTTAATTTAATGAGGAAATTGTTTATTTTTCAAAGTTTATAGCCCCTATAATGTATTTAGCCAAAATAAATATTTTTATGCAAAAACTATGGATTTTTTTTTTATTTAGACTCAAAATATAATTTCGTTAATTTTTCTAAAAAGAAACTTACGTAAATACTCGTTTTATAGGTTTTTATAACCACAAAAATGGTTTTATTTAAATTCTAGTTCAAATGTTATGTTAAGGTACTGAATTTTATCGACATTTTGCTATTTGGGCTCAAAATATAATTTCGTTAATTTTTCTAAAATGAAACTGACGTAAATATTCGTTTTATAGGTTTTTCTAACCACAAAAATGGTTTTATTTAAATTCTAGTTCAAATATTATGTTTAGGTACTGAATTTTATCGACATTTTGCTATTTAGGCTCAAAATATAATTTCTATAATTTTTCTTAAAATAAAATTGCGTAAATATTCGTTTTATAGGTTTTTATAACCACAAAAATGGTTTTATTTAAATTCTAGTTGAAATATTATGTTTAGGTACTGAATTTGTAGGGTATTTTGCTATTTAGGCTCATTTAGGCTCAAAATGGAATTTCTTTAATTAAAAAAAAAACTTGCTTAAATATTGGTTTTTATAACCACAAAAATGGTTGTATTTAAATTCTAGTTGAATTATTATGTTTAGGTACTGCATTTTTAGGATATTTTGCTATTTAGGCTCAAAATATAATTTCTTTCATTTTTCAACAAAGAAAACTTGCGTAAATATTCGTTTTATAGGTTTTTATAACCACAAAAACGGTTTTAATTAAATTCTAGTTGAAATATTATGTTTAGGTACTGAATTTGTATGGTATTTTGCTATTTAGGCTCAAAATGGAATTTCTTTAATTTTTCAACCAAAAAAACTTGCGTAAATATTCGTTTTATATGTTTTTATAACCACAAAAACGGTTTTAATTAAATTCTAGTTGAAATATTATGTTTAGGTACTGAATTTGTATGGTATTTTGCTATTTAGGCTCAAAATGGAAATTCTTTAATTTTTCAACCAAAAAAACTTGCGTAAATATTCGTTTTATATGTTTTTATAACCACAAAAGTGGTTTTAATTAAATTCTAGTTGGATTATTGTGTGTTTAGGCACTGAATTTTAAGGATATTTTGCTATTTAGGCTCAAAATATTTCTTTAATTTTTCAAAAATAAAAAACTTGCGTAAATATTCGATTTATAGATTTTTATAACCACAAAAATGGTTTTATTTAAATTCTAGTTGAATTATTAGGTTTAGGTACTGAATTCTTAGGATATTTTGCTATTTAGGCTCAATATATAATTTCTTTAATTTTTCAACAAAAAGAACTTGTGTAAATATTCGTTTTATAGATTTTTATAACCACAAAAGTGGTTTTAATTAAATTCTAGTTGGATTATTGTGTTTAGGCACTGAATTTTAAGGATATTTTGCTATTAAAGATGTAATATAAATATATTTGGGGGAAACACTGAAATGTATCAAAATATTATTTTTTAATTCACATTATTATAATTCTAAAACTACTGCGATTGATTTGCCTTGGGTGTAAATGATGTAGAATTATTTTTATTTTTAATAGGGGTATCTCCAGACTGTGATTCTGGATATGATGCGTCCACCATGGAGTCAGCACCAACACCATCGCAAATCACATCACCAAATACTACAGACATATACGACACCACAGGAGATCTTCATGAGTCGCTAAGTGAGATCGTGGATCCAGACCTGGAAGATGACAACGTTAGCACTGTCAGCAACTTGTCGGATCTGTCCGGATTATCCGATCTATCCGGACAGGATTGGAACCCACTGGCCGGCTCGATAATATGGGTACGATTCTATTCCACATTGTTCATACATATTTTGCTAACTAACAAATTGAAATATTTAACAATATTTTAAATTCAATTGGAGAACACGCAGCAAATTGTCCAGGCACAGGTCTTACTGTGGACACAATTTAATCATTTTTAATTGATTGTTTTTACTGGATCAGGTACAGAAACAAATGTCTAGTGGCATCGATCCCAGGAGCTTGTTGTCTACTCTAGGGACAGACGCGTCCAAGATTCCCGACTACATGGACGACATGACCTTGTGGAAGGTCATCCTGAACATGATGGCCGAACCGCCGCGACGCCACAAACTCAGACATGTAAACACTCTAGACGACGTCGTTCGGTTGTTACGAGGTAAAAATACAATAAAACTAATTGAAGTAATTGTTGCATTCATTTCGCATTCTTCTTTGTTCCCAGGTTCGAAGAATATAATTGTGTTAACTGGTGCGGGCGTCTCGGTGTCCTGCGGTATTCCCGATTTTCGATCGCGCGACGGCATTTACTCCCGCTTAGCTGTAGATTTCCCAGATCTTCCTGATCCACAGGCGATGTTCGATATTCAGTATTTCAGCCAGGATCCACGTCCATTCTACAAATTCGCCAAAGACATTTATCCGGGACAATTTCAACCTTCTCCATGCCACAGGTATATATGCTACTTAACACGGACAATTTTTTATAATTACTATAAGTTCCAAACGGTTCGACTTAGCGATATTTTTTATTCTTGCAAATCGGTTTAGAAAACCTTTAAGCTATATTATATAGCCAAATTATTACCGAAACCAATATTTTATGTATGCCCAATTTTTAACATGGACAACTTTTTTAAACTGCTATAAGTCTCAAACGGTTTGAGATAGCGATATTTTTTACTCTTGCAAATCGGTTTAAAAATCCTATTAGCTATAGTATAGAGTCAAATTATTACCGAAACCAATATTTTATGTATGCCCAATTTTTAACATGGACAACTTTTTTAAACTGCTATAAGTCGCAAACGGTTTGAGATAGCGATATTTTTTACTCTTGCAAATCGGTTTAAAACAGCTTTTAGCTATTGTATAGAGCCAAATTATTACCGAAACAAATATTTTATGTATGCCCAATTTTTAACATGGACAACTTTTTTAAACTGCTATAAGTCGCAAACGGTTTGAGATAGCGATATTTTTTACTCTTGCAAATCGGTTTAAAACATCTTTTAGCTATTGTATAGAGCCAAATTATTACCGAAACAAATATTTTATGTATGCCCAATTTTTAACATGGACAACTTTTTTAAACTGCTATAAGTCGCAAACGGTTTGAGATAGCGATATTTTTTACTCTTGCAAATCGGTTTAAAACGTCTTTTAGCTATTGTATAGAGCCAAATTATTACCGAAACCAATATTTTAGGTATATCCAATTTTTAACATGGACAATTTTTTAAAACTGCTATAAGTCTCAAACGGTTGGAGATAGTGATAATTTTTACTCTTGTAAATCGGTTTAAAACAGCTTTTAGCTTTTGTATAGAGCCAAATTATTACCGAAACCAATATTTTATGTATGCCCAATTTTTAACATGGACAACTTTTTTAAACTACTATAAGTCTCAAACGGTTGGAGATAGTGATATTTTTTACTCTTGCAAATCGGTTTAAAACATCTTTTAGCTATAGTATAGAGTCAAATTATTACCGAAACCAATATTTTATGTATGCCCAATTTTTAACATGGACAACTTTTTTAAACTGCTATAAGTCGCAAACGGTTTGAGATAGCGATATTTTTTACTCTTGCAAATCGGTTTAAAACAGCTTTTAGCTATTGTATAGAGCCAAATTATTACCGAAACAAATATTTTATGTATGCCCAATTTTTAACATGGACAACTTTTTTAAACTGCTATAAGTCGCAAATGGTTTGAGTTAGTGATATTTTTTACTCTTGCAAATCAGTTTAAAAATCCTATTAGCTATAGTATAGAGTCAAATTATTACCGAAACCAATATTTTATGTATGCCCAATTTTTAACATGGACAACTTTTTTAAACTGCTATAAGTCTCAAACGGTTTGACATAGCGATATTTTTTACTCTTGCAAATCGATTTAAAAATCCTTTTAGCTATTGTATAGAGCCAAATTATTACCGAAACCAATATTTTATGTATGCCCAATTTTTAACATGGACAATTTTTTTAAACTGCTATAAGACGCAAACGGTTTGAGATAGCGATATTTTTTACTCTTGCAAATCGGTTTAAAAATCCTTTTAGCTATAGTATAGAGTCAAATTAGTACCCAAATAAATATTTTTAGTATGCCCAATTTTTAACATGGACAATTTTTTAAAATTACAATAAGTTCCAAACGATTCAACTTAGCGGTATTTTTTATTCTTGCAAATCGGTTTAGAAAACCTTTTAGCTATAGTATATAGTTAATTAATTAAAGAAATAAATATATTTAACGGTTTAAGTTACTCTTGAAAAACTGTTTTGCTATAGTATTGAATACAATTATATTAAAAATAAATAATGTTTGTATCAGGTTTATAAAACTCCTTGAGAAACATAACAAACTCCTTCGGAACTACACACAAAACATCGATACGTTAGAGAATGTTGCGGGTATTGACCGCGTGGTGGAATGCCATGGTTCATTCGCATCGGCTACTTGTACAAGATGTGCATTCAAAACGAATGCGGACACTATCCGCGAAGCGGTCGCCGAACAACGCATCCCTATGTGTCCGAAATGTTTGGGCGAACGGGAGGACGTGCAATCACCAACGGAAGAAGTTAACTATAAAGGTAACATATTGTCTTTATCGGGTTACAGTGTTTTTGATTTAATTGGAGTATTTTCTTTAGATATGGTATCACAGGGTATAATGAAACCAGACATTGTGTTCTTTGGCGAGGGCCTGCCCGATCATTTCCACGAGGCGATGGCCACGGACAAATCGCAGTGTGATCTGTTAATTGTGATTGGTTCCTCGCTGAAAGTCCGGCCGGTCGCCCTAATACCCAGTTCCCTCCCCGATGACGTGCCGCAAATCTTAATCAACCGAGAACCTCTGCCACATTGCTACTTCGACGTGGAATTGCTTGGGGATTGTGACATTATCATCAATCAATTGTGTCACATGTAAGTAATTTTTTTTACACCTTTTCATCGCGCAAATCTTCCCTATTTAATTGTAACCTACGGTATGTATCATTTGTAGCTTATTATAAGAATACGACCCCTGTTTACGTCGGAAAGTTCTCATGTGAACATGTAACTGATGGTTACTGTACACGAATATAGATAAATGTATATATATAACCAAAACCAGCAATCAAACTAACCACTACTCTACAGAAATATTCTGAAATGTCATTTATCTAATTGAGTCTATTTTGTTTTCCTGTCAAAATAACAGGTGATCCGATTTTATAAGCTATATACGAATCCATGGCAACGTAAACAAGATATTTATAATGTTTCGTAGCATTTATCTCGCAACTGGTACATTTTTTAAAGAAATGTTTCAAACAAAAGTTGAGCGAAATATTAATATATTTCATTATGAACATAACTATATTTGCCGTAAGTGTAGCCGTTCTAGTGATATTGGAGATAGAACCAAAAATACATAGAGTAAGCACTTCCGGTTTGAATATTCTTTTCAGAAATAGGAGATGCACATCTAGGGCATATACAAGTCTTAAGATTGAAGTTTCATAATTTTACGTTCGTCAGTTTTGGCCCTATAGCGTTCACAGACACACACACACACACACAGAAAATAGTCAGATTCGATGCAGGGAAGGTCAAAACGTGTATATCCGTTCGAAATTTGTCATGATTACAAGACTTAATTATTACTTCGTAAAAGAAACTCTAGTTTCTTACATTATTGTCCTTTGAAGAAATGAACAAATCAAAATGATTATAAACATAAATGTAATAAACAAATATTTATTTTATGTATAAAAAGGTTGGGTAATCCATGGCTGGAAAGCTGCTGGCGTCCAGAGCTCCTGGAAAGCACTACACTTTTACCTCTAGATGAATCATCACTGCCATCAAACCGCAACAGTTGCAGCATTTTATCAACAAACGCACAAAAAGACAGTCCCAGCTCCCCAAACTCAAGTCAATTAATGCCTAGTATAAGTTCAAACAACCAATCACCCATTTGTGAAACCACAAACACAGAATTATCATTTAAAAACCATCCAGAATTAACAAACGAACATTCGGGCTCACCAAACGACTGTCCGAACACTGACGGAGCCTCCCGAAGTCACATGACGGTCGAGTCTGCGCGTAATTCCACCAATTTGGCGGATGAAATCGATGAGGCGGACACACAAATGCATAATAACTGTTGGGAGCCTCGCCGAACTCTAGACGCGAAGGATCGCCATACTTCGGTCGATTCCGCACGGGATTCGGGTATTGGTGATAGCTCGAATTTACCCGATGTCTCGCCGAAGATTGACGAGGATCCTAATGTGCAGATGCGCGACTTTTGGGAGCCGAAACTTAAACGGAGCTTAGAATCACGATTACCGGAGAATAGCTATTATTTAGTGCCGCCTGCACGGTATATTTTTCCAGGCGCTGAAGTTTACTATGATCCGGATGAGAGTTATACATTTAGCTCGGATAGTTCGGATTCTAGCTCGTCTGAATCCGATTCGGAGTTGTCCGAAACGGAGAATGAACCAAGTAAATCGGAACAACCAAATAATCAGGAAGAATTAAATGATTAATTTATATTATTTGTTATTTTTAATTAATTGTGTAAAAAGACGTAACATTATGGAGCTAAAGTTATTTATTATTATTTTTGTATTGCATTTTTGACACGAATACTTTTAAATTATATGTTTTCTTAAGTAAAATCAAGTTTTTATTTTAACGACTAGTTAAGTGGAACTCGACCTTCAAAATCAACTGTCTGTGAAATCAAACATGTAAATTCCACTTAAAGTTAAGTAAAACCGAGATTTAAGGTTCCTTAAATTATTTTAACAATAGAGAAATCCCCTAATACTGAATATAAATTGATCATATTTTTATTGAGACTGCTAGAAATATGATTTATTATGTTTTATACTTTTTTATTATGATTTTAGTTTAGATTTGTGATTTTTTAGCTCCGTTTCTGCGCCAGATATGTTATCTAGTTTTTAAACTGAATAAACGAAGAAAATCGTTCGATTTTTGTTGCTTACAGCGGCCGTAACAATCACATTTTACGATCATCAATTAACAAATAAAATGATTTCGATCAAAAACATTACGTATTACATGGAAAAGTACTTCAGTATCTGTTTTGATCAGTGATTAAACGTTTAATTGATTTTTATATCTTCTGTAAACATAATTAAAAAATCGAACCTTTTTTTTTTTTTTTGTTACTTTAATATTAAAATTTGAGATTATCTTTGCTATTTAAGATAAATTGTTTTGTCCAGTGAAGAAGTACCTTATAATTATGTTATGAAAGGATACAAAAAAAAAAACCCCCTAAAAATCTGCCCCCAAAAAAAGTAGTAATAGGTTAAAAACATTTCGTAATTTATTTATTTTAATTTTCTACGAATATTCTGTGTGAATGTGTGAATGCATTAACGAATCCCTTAATAACTGCAAAATGGCGGACTTGCCAATCACAAAATGGCCGATTTGTGTAAATTAAAGCAAATATCATGTTTTGATGCGTACTATATTGGAATTGGTTATTTTTCAAAGTGTTTTAAACGAGTACAAATTTTATTAGTTGCGATCCATAACTATTAAGAATAATGGGAATTCGCCTAATTTCCCCTAATTGTATTTAGGCGCTGTTTTATAATGCGGGGAAAATTGTGCGTATCCTAATAACTTTCAATTATGTGTAAAATCGGTACACCTAATTTAGGTTAGGCCGGTATTGCAGATTTCTATAATATCTTTGGATAATCTTATGATAAAAATTACGAATTGTATATATATATAATTAATTAAATAAATCGTTCAGAGCATTTTTTTAATGTTTGTGTTTTTTTAGCGTTCTAGTATTTATTTCTATGGTAATTTCGTGTGAAAATAGTTATTTTCTATTCTTTCTGATATTATAATTCAAAGTTTTTAATAAATGTCTGCTCTGGATTGAAAAAACACTCAGATATGGTTGTGCATATATTTAATGGTATTTTTTATAAAAATAAACATCTTTCCCATATTTTTCCGCTTTTCTCAAATGTTCAATACAATAACTTTCATTACTTCTGTATATATATATATATATTTTTGTTATGTATAATTTTTAAATATCTACGCCTACATGTTAAGTTAGGCTTAATTTAAATTGTTTTTAATCGCATTCTTAATTTACTGTACAGCTGCAGGCATTAGCGCACTAAAAAAGCGTTAAAATTAGTAAATCAAAGAAATAAAATAAATACCGCTATTATAAATTATAATAATAGTTTTTAATATTTATAAAAAGTTGTAAAACGAGCTGGTTGCAGCAATGTTTGTTTATAAACAATTTTAAATAAGCCTAAATACAATTTTGTTCCATTAAAATTCTTTTTAATGAATAAAAATATGGTTTTTGGTTTGTTAATAGTTTTTGTTCAATTTAGGGCTTGAGATATTTATTTAGCTAATACATTTCTTAAATAAACTACGCAAATGTTTGTATATTTAAGAAATAATATTTTAGAATTGAGTATCTCGAGTTTTAGCGAAATATTTAAACACTGATTACGTGTTTTAAATATGACACGGTCACAAAACCCTAAAATTAAGAGTTTGTCCATTTTATTTGTTGAGTCATTTCATATTTAATAAATGTGTACCCATTTTTTTGTATTATCTATATAATGTAAATAGGATTAAATGTCCCCTAAAGCAATACATTCTTCTATAAAACATACTTTGTTTATTCAATTTACTCCCACAACCTACAAAAAAAAATAATATCCAATTTAGATAATTATTTAAACGAAATAAATTTATTGCAATGTTTATTCTCAAATAATATGACATAATTTTTAGCGTAAAGTATTAATTAAGTGATATATTTAGCAAATTCGAACAAAATTAAATTAGAAAACTGGTGAAATTTGCAGTTACAAAATTCATAGTGTGTAATTTATTTATAATTTCATTTTATTAGGCAAGTGAATGTTATTTGCTGAATTGTAATACTATTAATTATTAACAATATATATTTGAAGGTGCAACGAAATTATGAATATATTAAAAAGCCGGAACTGGTTTCCTATTTCCTTGAATTTCCATAAAGGTTAAATTCAACAAAGGACATATTTTGATTATAATTTGGTACTATACTATAGCTAAAATGTTTTTTAAACCGAATTGCAAGAGTAATAAATATCGGTAACTCAAACCGTTTAGGACTTATAGCCATTCCAAAAAATTATCCATGTTAAAATTAGGACAAGCAATAAATATTTATTTCGGTAATAATTTGGGTCTATACTATAATTAAAAGGGTTTTAAAACCGTTTTGTAAGAGTAAAACATCTCGCTAAATCAAACCGTTTGGGATTTATAGCCATTCCAAAAAAAAATCCATGTTAAAATTAGGGCATACAAAAAATATTTATTTGGGTAATAATTTGGCTCTATACTATAGCTAAAAGGGTTTTAAAACCGTTTTGCAAGAGTAAAACATATCGCTAAATCAAACCGTTTGGGATTTATAGCCATTCCAAAAAAAATCCATGTTAAAATTAGGGCATACAAAAAATATTTATTTGAGTAATAATTTGGCTCTATACTATAGCTAAAAGGGTATTAAAACCGTTTTGCAAGAGTAAAACATATCGGTAAGTCAAACCGTTTGGGACTTATAGCCATTCCAAAAAATTGTCCATGTTAAAATTAGGACAAACAATAAATATTTATTTCGGTAATAATTTGGCTCTATATTACAACTAAAAGATTTTTAAAACCGTTTTGCAAGAGTAAAACATATCGCTAAGTCAAACCGTTTAGGACTTATAGCCATTCCAAAAAAATGTCCATGTTAAAATTAGGGCATACAAAAAACATTTATTTTGGTAATCATTTGGCTCTATATTATAGCTAAAAGAGTTTTAAAACCGTTTTGCAAGAGTAAAACATATCGCTAAGTCAAACCGTTTGGGATTTATAGCCATTCCAAAAAAATGTCCATGTTAAAAATTGGGCATACATAAAATATTTATTTTGGTAATAATTTGGCTCTATACTATAGCTAAAAGGTATTTAAAACCGTTTTGCAAGAGTAAACCATATCGCTAAGTTAAACCGTTTGGGACTTATAGCTATTCTAAAATTTTGTCCGTGTTAATAATTGGGCATGCAAAAATGATTGATTTTCGATGTTATTATCACAAAATTTGCGATAATTTATTAGAGATATAACTAATAGGTGTATTTATTGTGATCTGCGGCGAAATATATTAGGTTTTAAACTTGCCGCAAAATTGGTAAAAGTCATGTGGGGATCCGTGCGCGCGCTCGCCGTCAAATGGCTGACGTTTCAACGGGCATATAAAAGCAATGACAGGTGTTAATCTGTCAGTCGTGTGTGTAAAATACGTGTGAACGGGTAATTGTCATAGAAAGAACTACGTAATTTTACAAAATGTGTGGTAAGGCTATAATTATTACATATAAAACAACCCTAACCCCCTAACTTAACCCTACATCTAACTGATGGCTCTTAAATCTTGCAATTTTGCAATCACAAAATGCGGCATTAAACTTTAGAATTATCGATAACTAATTGTGCTAATGAAGTGAAATTTTCGAATATTTGTTCTGTATAAGCGTTTTTCTATTCTATAAATAAGAAAATCGTACGTGGATTTGGACTACGTATTTTGTTATTCTTAACGCGTATTGTTTTTTTTTTCAATTCATATTTACCACATTTTACGTATTAGAGCTTCATTTTAAGTATTTTAGATGTTTTTTTTACGCGTTAGCGCCTCATTAGTATTAGATTTTAAGTATTAGAGGTGTATATTGAGTATTAGAGCTCAAATGTTGTCCTTTTTTACCGACAAAGCAGCAATTATTATAATTCTACGTGATTTGTTATAAATTTAGGCGTTTGCTTGGGCAAATTATGATGTATATATGAATAATTAATTGTCAATAGTTTAAGTGAAGATGATTATTTGGTATTTTTTCAATTGTTGGCATTTTGTTTTATAGTGAAAGTTAAATGGTATAACATATCTATGTTTATGTTAATTTTATGAAATGTGGGGGGGACTGATTTAACAAGTAAAAGTAGTTTTTAACGCCTACGGGCGTTAAGGCTATCATTTCCTGCTATATGTTTGAATTAGAGCTCTAATTTTGTCGAAATAATAGAATAGAATTTAATTTAAACAAATTAAACGTAGTTAAATTAGGATATTTGAAATAATTAACAAACATAGGTGTACCGGCAGTGCCTTCAGCTCGCTGTATCATCTGATTATTTTTATGAAGGACACCTTTTTATATCAACTGATGGTTGATCTAATGATAAAAACAATTGATTCATTTAATATTTGAATTTTCAAGATTATTTGCTTTAGATTTCGCAATCGGAATTTTTTAATTAGTTTGTAGTTTTTGGATGTACTTAAAAATTATGTTTAATTGTTTTTTATGCCTTTTAAGTTCATTATCTGATGAAATTAGTATTTTTCGTACTTTTTTATTAGTATTTTGGGGTATAATCTAAATAGTTTACTCTTAAACGAGAAATGTTTGGCATTTACGTGATTTACATATTCAAATCATGATCTATGATGCATATCGAATACGTGATTTTGCAACAATGGAATTTTAATTTAATAAAAACGACGAATATATATATATATATATATATATATATATATATATATATATATATATATATATATATATATATGTATATATATGTGTATATATGTGTATATATGTATATATATATATATGTGTATATATGTATATATATGTGTATATATATATATAAACAAACATTGCAACCACCAATCCATCCAGTTCGTTTTACGACTTATTATAAATATTAAAAACTATTCTTATAATTTATAATAGCGGTTTTTGTTGAATTTATTGTGAAATATTAATTTTATTATTTGATTTATTAATTTTAACGCCTTTTTAGTGCACCAATGCCTGCAGCTGTACTGTAAGCTAAGAATGCGATTAAAAACAATTTAAATTAAGCCTAACTTAACACATATAGGCGTAGATATATATATATATATAAGTGGTACATTCGCCCACATTACTATAGATAATTTTGCGATTTTGTGTGATTTTGCAACAATGGAATTTTAATTTAATAAAAACGACGAATATATATATATATATATATATATATATATATATATATATATATATATATATATATATATATATATATATATATATATATATGTATATATATGTGTATATATGTATATATATGTGTATATATGTATATATATGTGTATATATGTGTATATATGTATATATATGTGTATATATATATATATAAACAAACATTGCAACCACCAATCCATCCAGTTCGTTTTACGACTTATTATAAATATTAAAAACTATTCTTATAATTTATAATAGCGGTTTTTGTTGAATTTATTGTGAAATATTAATTTTATTTCTTTGATTTATTAATTTTAACGCCTTTTTAGTGCACCAATGCCTGCAGCTGTACTGTAAGCTAAGAATGCGATTAAAAACAATTTAAATTAAGCCTAACTTAACACATATAGGCGTAGATATATATATAAGTGGTACATTCGCCCACATTACTATAGATAATTTTGCGATTTTGCGTGATTTTGCAATAATGGAATTTTAATTTCATAAAAACGACGAATATATATATATATATATATATATATATATATATATATATATATATATATATATGTGTATATATGTATATATATATGTGTATATATGTATATATTTGTGTATATATATATATATAAACAAACATTGCAACCACCAATCCATCCAGTTCGTTGTACGACTTTTTATAATTATTAATAACTATTATTATAATTAATAATAGCGGTTTTTGTTGAAATAATTGTGAAATATTAGTATTATTTCTTTGTTTTATTAATTTTTGACGCCTTTTTAGTGCACCAATGCCTGCAGCTGTACTGTAAGCTAAGAATGCGATTAAAAACCATTTAAATTAAGCCTAACTTAACACATATAGGCGTAAATATATATATAAGTGGTACATTCGCCCACATTACTATAGATAATTTTGCGATAATTTTACACTATATTTCAAAAATATGTATAATAAATTAGACATTGTTTTATCGATGAGTTATTTGACATTTAAAATATTTTATTGCTAATTTTTTTTTCGGGCTTTGAGTTAACAATATGAAAAAATCTTGTAGACTGAAAATATCTTAGATTTTTTCGTAGAATTTTTGAGTGTTTTAATTATTTTTATACGGGCAGTATTAAGGAGGGGTTGTAAATTTTTGGGGCCTTATAACTCGGGAAGTATAGGGGCGATTAGATTTAAACTGCGTGCGGATTCAAATGGGGTGTTAAATAATATGTGTAGGAAATTTGGTGTAAATCGGTCCGGTATCTTCAGAGGAGTAGAGGGCACAAATTTGTTCTTACGAGCGACGACTAATATCCAGTTATATATATTTTTGGATTCAGTTAATGACATTTTTTGATCTGAGAATGCTACAGACACACGACCGATTGCTTTAGCTTCTTCGTACGGCTAAAATCTGATACACATAAAAGATACAGACAAATTCGATGCGTCTTAATCTTGATAATACGTTTGTGATAAGATTAGATTTTTGTATCTTTTAAATAGGATATGAGTAATTATTTTATTATTGATTAAACGAATAGTTTTTTCTACATTTGTTTATAAATTCTATGTATATAAATGTATATATT
This sequence comes from Leistus spinibarbis, assembly GCA_933228885.1. Lineage (NCBI taxonomy): Eukaryota > Metazoa > Arthropoda > Insecta > Coleoptera > Carabidae > Leistus > Leistus spinibarbis. Next base: position 937,255 of record OW121812.1, on the reverse strand, counting down.
GTTAATCCGGATGCATGTACTTGGCGATTAAACTAATCTATAGTTATCTAATCGTTTTCGTAATTTAATTCTACGCGTTAACGCCAAATTATCAGATTTAAATCTTATCTAAAGACATTGAAAATAAACCAAGAATTGTTTGGTTTACGATAATTAATCAGATTATTTAAATATATTTTTAAACCTGTACATTTATCTATATATATATATATATATATATATATATATATATATAAAATGGATATTTAGTTTTTTTTTAAACGGTAAGTAGTAGCAATAGCACTGACCAGTTATCCTTGGCATTCTGGACAACGACTTTAAATAAATTATTGCAAAATTTCGCAAACCAGAAAGTTACCATATAGCCACATCGACACGACCCTCCGCCCCCCTTCAATTTGACCTCTAAATGTGGTCAATGTCATCGTTTTAGTCTATTTGTCCCCTAAATAAATGAGCCGAAAGCATTGGCGCCTGTACGTAAACATTAAAAAAATATTTACAAAAAATTAGAAGAAATTGTTTATAAACGACGAACAATCAAGTCTAAATAGAAAATAATAAAAAACAGGAGGCATTAGCGCTTGCACCTATACTTGTTTTTTACCTAGACATACAGACAAACAAACAAACTTGTTTATAAAATACTACGGCACATAATCAAATTGGTATTGTTTTATTATGCAATTTAAACGTAAACATTAAAATAATATATACAAAAAATTAGAATCACGTTTAAATTGAAAAAAATAATAAAAAAAGAAGGCATTAGCGCACCTATGCTTGTTTTTTACTCAGCCAGACAAACAAACTTGTTTCAAAAATACTACGACACATAATCAAGTTTTGTATAGAAAAAAAAAACTTAAAACTATTACTAGATTTTATTATGAAATTTATTTGGAAATAGCGACACCTTTCACTATATATATAAAAAAAAAAAAAACGCTTTACTTTTGCTGGGTCATGAAAATAAAATTAAATTCCTTAAGAAATCAAACTACTTTTTAGTAATTGTGATCTTGAAAATGATTCATGACACATTTCGGAAGTATAAGTCGAGTGAAGGTCACTCCAGCTAATTTATTCTAATATTTACTCAATAAATTCATTATTTTACTTAAATATACAAGAAAGTCCAGTGTAGGCCACATATTAATATAATTTAATTAAATTCCAATGGATAAAAAACAACTTTCTCAACGCCAAATATTGAAAATGTTGTCGTGGTCCAAAAAGAAGTTTACCCTCACTTTTCAACAGTACTGTTACCCTTGAAATGACCTTGACGCTTGTTCGACACGACAAAATGGTGTCGAACGAAAATTGGACTAATTACGCTTATATATATATAGGTTATGCGTAACAAAATAATCGCTATTGATCGTTGGGCACTTATTTTAATATTGTGCCATGCATTATTGCAATTTCCTACACTAATGACCTTGGGCAAAAAATAATTCTTGTATACAGGCAACGCCCAAGGTTTACTTGATTAAACCGTTATATTTAACTTAGACATTCTTAAACAATTGATCTATATACGCTGGACGCACTAGTGCCACCCAAATGTTGTCTTAAACATAAAAGAATACATGGGCTGGAAGCACTGGAGCTAGCGTATGTAAATAAATATTACTTTCAATGTACGTTTCCAAAAACAAAGTTAAACAATTGATCTATATACGCTGGACGCACTAGTGCCACCCAAATGTTGTCTTTAATATAGAAGAATACACGGGCTGGAAGCACTGGTGCTTGCGCACCTATTTAAATGTTCTAATCATGTAAATAAATATTACTTTCAATGTACGTTTCCAAAAACAAACTTAAACAATTGATTTACTACACTGGATGCACTAGTGCCACCCAAATGGTGTCTTAAACATAAAAGAATACACGGGCTGGAAGCACTAGAGCTAGCGTATGTAAATAAATATTACTTTCAACGTACGTTTCCAAAAACAAAGTTAAACAATTGATCTATATACGCTGGACGCACTAGTGCCACCCAAATGTTGTCTTAAATATAAAAGAAAACACGGGCTGGAAGCACTAGTGCTAGCGCACTTATTTAAATGTTCTAATCATGTAAATAAATATTACTTTCAATGTACGTTTCCAAAAACAAACTTAAACAATTGATTTACTACACTGGATGCACTAGTGCCACCCAAATAGTGTCTTAAACATAAAAGAATACATGGGCTGGAAGCACTGGAGCTAGCGTATGTAAATAAATATTACTTTCAACGTACGTTTCCAAAAACAAAGTTAAACAATTGATCTATATACGCTGGACGCACTAGTGCCACCCAAATGTTGTCTTAAATATAAAAGAAAACACGGGCTGGAAGCACTGGTGCTTGCGCACCTATTTAAATGTTCTAATCATGTAAATAAATATTACTTTCAATGTACGTTTCCAAAAACAAACTTAAACAATTGATTTACTACACTGGATGCACTAGTGCCACCCAAATGGTGTCTTAAATATAAAAGAATACACGGGCTGGAAGCACTGGTGCTAGCGTATGTAAATAAATATTACTTTCAATGTACGTTTCCAAAAACAAACTTAAACAATTGATTTACTACACTGGATGCACTAGTGCCACCCAAATGGTGTCTTAAACATAAAAGAATACATGGGCTGGAAGCACTGGAGCTAGCGTATGTAAATAAATATTACTTTCAATGTACGTTTTCAAAAACAAAGTTAAACAATTGATCTATATACGCTGGACGCACTAGTGCCACCCAAATGTTGTCTTTAATATAGAAGAATACACGGGCTGGAAGAACTGGTGCTAGCGTATTTAAATGTTCTAATAATGTAAATAAATATTACTTTCAATTTTCGTTTCCAAAAACAAAAAACTAGACATTTTTGTGTTACACATTACATATATTGTTTTCAAAATATGTAATTATCAAAATACAACTAATTTCAAAACATAACAGTACTCGTATTACAGTAACAATCTTTGTTGTATGTATGTATGTGTGTAAAGTCAAGGTTTTCTTTAGTAAACGACAGTAAAGTTACCGTTAAATTAATTAGATAGTGAAAGCTAATATACATATTTATAACTATGAAAACAATAATTATATTATTACTATACGAATTTCGCGAAAACTATTTCAAAATGTCGACATAATGCCGTTAACTTTTACAAAAATAATTATTCTAATGCACCTTCAAATCAAGCAATTGGTTAATTGGCTAGAACCCGTAAAATTAGAGCACCATTGTGCTCTAACAAATATTTAATAAACAAGGTGCGCCATCTTTAGATAATTCAATTCGTGTGTATTTACTACGTTGCATTTCTTCCTGATTACCTCAACCTTCAACACTACTTACTTTCTAAAGTTTACGAGGACATATTTGAAAATGTCAATCTTAGATTAAAAGATGCACTTTATAAACAACAAAAAAAACTATAGATTGATTGAATATCGCCTTTTGTTATTGGCGATTGCAAAATATATTTGTCAAAGTAGTGAAAGTTCGATTATGTAATCATGTATTACATTATCGGTTATGGTCGCGTTTCATATATGTGGTTGTAATAATTTGTTTTTATATGAATTCCAGGAATTTTTGCATATTTGAACTACCTGACTCCAAAGTCCAGAAAGGAGATCCTGGATTTGCTAGTCAATGGCCTGAAACGGCTTGAGTACCGTGGTTATGACTCAGCTGGTAAATACACAATAATTAATTAAAACTGTACCATTTTATTCCATATCCCAGACATGTATTAGTTATTGATTTCATTTAGGCGTAGCTATCGACACCCCAGATTCCAAGAACATGATGCTAGTGCGAAAAACTGGCAAGGTTAAGATGCTAGAAGATGAAATACTGGCAAGTAAGTAGAATTTATTTCCAAGACTCGATTTGCATATTTAAATGATTTGTGTATAGAAAATGCGGAGATTGGCTTCGAAGAAATCACCAATATGCATTGTGGCATTGCCCACACCCGTTGGGCAACGCACGGTTGCCCCAGTGAGTACAATTCTCACCCACAGCGCTCTGACCCGTTGCATTCGTTCGTTGTCGTACACAACGGCATCATTACCAACTACAAGGAAATCCGTACATTTTTGATCAAACAAAATTATTCGTTCGAAAGTGAAACCGACACAGAGATCATCGCCAAAATGATCCATTACATTTACAAGAATCACCCGAATTACTCGTTCAGGGAGTTGGTGGAAAATGTTGTTCAACAATTGGTTAGTGCAAAGCACAATTTTTAACATGGACAATTTTTTAAAACTGCTATAAATCTCAAACGGTTTGAGATAGCGATATTTTTTACTCTTGCAAATCGGTTTAAAAATCCCTTTAGCTATAGTATTGAGTCAAATTAGTACCAAAATAAATATTTTTAGTATGCCCAATTTTTAACATGGACAACTTTTTGAAACTGCTATAAGTCTCAAACGGTTTGAGTTGGTGATATTTTTTACTCTTGCAAATCGGTTTAAAACATCTTTTAGCTATTATATAGAGCCAAATTATTACCGAAATTAATATTTTATGTATGCCCAATTTTTAACATGGACAATTTTTTTAAACTACTATTATTCTCAAACGGTTTGAGATAGCGATATTTTTACTCTTGCAAATCGGTTTAAAAATCTTTTTAGCTATTGAGTCAAATTATTACCAACATAAATATTTTTAGTATGCCCAATTTTTAACATGGACAACTTTTTTAAACTGCTATAAGTTCGGTTTAAAATACCCTCTTGCTATAGTCTACAGTATAATTATACCAGAAATAAATTATATTTGTATATTCAATTTTTAACATGGACAATTTTTTAAATTGACTTTAACTCTGAAACGGTTCAAGTCAGCGATATTTTCCACTCTTGCAAATCGGTTTAAAATACCCTCTTGCTATAGTCTACAGTAAAATTATACTCGAAATAATTTATTTTTGTATATTCAATTTTTAACATGGACAAATTTTTAAATTGTCTTTAACTCTGAAACGGTTCGCGTTGGCGATATTTGTTACTTTTGCAAATCGGTTTAAAATACCCTCTTGCTATAGTCTACAGTATAATTATACCAGAAATAAATTATATTTGTATATTCAATTTTTAACATGGACAATTTTTTAAATTGACTTTAACTCTGAAACGGTTCGCGTTGGCGATATTTGTTACTCTTGCAAATTGGTTTTAAATACCCTCTTGCTATAGTCTACAGTAAAATTATACTCGGAATAATTTATTTTTGTATATTCAATTTTTAACATGGACAAATTTTTAAATTGTCTTTAACTCTGAAACGGTTTGCGTTGGCGATATTTGTTACTTTTGCAAATCGGTTTAAAATACCCTCTTGCTATAGTCTACAGTAAAATTATACCCGAAATAAATTATTTTTGTATATTCAATTTTTAACACTGAGATATTTTTAAATTGTCATTAACTCTGAAACGGTTCGCGTTGGCGATATTTGTTACTTTTGCAAATCGGTTTTAAATACCCTCTTTTATAGTCTACAGTAAAATTATACTAGAAATAATTTATTTTTGTATATTCAATTTTTAACATGGACAAATTTTTAAATTGTCTTTAACTCTGAAACGGTTCGCGTTGGCGATATTTGTTACTTTTGCAAATCGGTTTAAAATACCCTCTTGCTATAGTCTACAGTAAAATTATACCCGAAATAAATTATTTTTGTATATTCAATTTTTAACACGGAGATATTTTTAAATTGTCATTAACTCTGAAACGGTTCGCGTTGGCGATATTTGTTACTTTTGCAAATCGGTTTTAAATACCCTCTTTTATAGTCTACAGTAAAATTATACTCGAAATAATTTATTTTTGTATATTCAATTTTTAACATGGACAAATTTTTAAATTGTCTTTAACTCTGAAACGGTTCGCGTTGGCGATATTTGTTACTTTTGCAAATCGGTTTAAAATACCCTCTTGCTATAGTCTACAGTAAAATTATACCCGAAATAATTTATTTTTGTATATTCAATTTTTAACATGGACAATTTTTTAAATTGACTTTAACTCTGAAACGGTTCGCGTTGGCGATATTTGTTACTTTTGCAAATCGGTTTAAAATACCCTCTTGCTATAGTCTACAGTATAATTTTACCCGAAATAAATTATATTTGTATATTCAATTTTTAACATGGACAAATTTTTAAATTGTCTTTAACTCTGAAACGGTTTGCGTTGGCGATATTTGTTACTTTTGCAAATCGGTTTAAAATACCCTCTTGCTATAGTCTACAGTATAATTATACCAGAAATAAATTATATTTGTATATTCAATTTTTAACATGGACAATTTTTTAAATTGACTTTAACTCTGAAACGGTTCGCATTGGCGATATTTATTACTTTTACAAATCGGTTTAAAAACCTGTTTTGCTATAGTGTATATCATATTTGTGTACGTTGGTTATAAATGTTATATGTAATAAATAAATAAATCTCTTTAGGAAGGTGCATTCGCACTTTGCTTCAAATCAATTCACTTTCCCGGTGAATGCGTCGCTACCAGACGTGGATCTCCCCTATTGGTGGGAATTAAGACTAAAACTCGTCTTGCCACCGATCACATTCCGATTTTGTACGGCAAAGGTACGTACGTCCACTAAATGAAGTGCCCAATAAATATATTAATATTGTCAATATAATTTTTGATTTCTCTAGTTTTTGTATAATTTTATATATATATATATATATATCATTGCTGTAAAATTGCTAGTACGGTCAAATTTGTGAAGGTACTTTGCATGTTTTCTCTTTGTAGGCTATTTGGCACTACTAACAACTTGCATGTATATTAACGCTATTTTGGTATTTAAATTTTCTTGTGTTACCAATTTTTTGGGGTATTTCGTATATTTAAATGCGATTAGTTTGTGTTTAAACACAGTGTTTATTAAATAGGTAGCACAAGTAATGTTTAAAACAATCTTTACTAACTAATCTCTGGTTTGGTCTTAACAGAATTGAAGGTATCAGGTAAATTAATTCTTAAATTTTTTTAGTAATTCCTAATCAATAAATTAAATTAATTATACAAATCAATTTAGATGCATGGTGCATGATTTTAAGTATATCCATTTTTCATATATCCATTTCCATATTAAATTCCATTTTTAATGCTATTTCATAATTATTGAGTCATTAAACTGTTTATCAGTTGTTTTAAAGGTGTTTCGGTGCTTAAACGCCTCTTAAGTTCATTTAATTATAGTTAAACATACGAAATATGAGGTGTTATGAGTTGAGTTAGTTGCATTTTTGACTATCTGAGCTTGTTTTATTATTGTGAATACGCCATTTTGTTTTTATTTATTTCCAATTTTCCTTTGCATGGTCGTGTTTCCTTACAACTCCAACAGATGACACCATTAAAGAAAAAAAAGGTATTTTGTCTGTTTTTATTTTAAAACCATTTTATTTTATCCTTGGATTATCCTTTGGATGCACAATTTTTTAATTCTTTTGCAACCAAATTATAACAGGTTCTTATAATATAATAAATGTGTACAAATATTAAAAAATTGTCCGGATTTTTTGTTTACTGTGTAGTTTACTAATATTTTTCAATGTTTCACTAAAAAGGGACTCTTCTTTTTGTTATATTTGGTTGTTTGTTAATCTGTATAGTTTTATGTATATACAAAAAATATAACTTCAAACGAACTAAAACGTATTATATTTTTTGTATATTGTGTGTGATTGTAACATTTTAAAATGTATTTTACTCAAGATTTTTCTATATATATATTTAATACTTGTGTAAAATACATTAAAAATTGTCTGATTTTTGCAATAATGTATAAGTTTTTCTTTTTTGTTTATTTCAACTTCAATAGAAACCGAGGCCCATCCACAAGGTATATTAAAACCCTTCAATTTTATTAAATTAACAGTTAACAAACGGTTGACGTATATTTACGCACACTTATTACGTGAAAAATACATCACTGTTGCGTTCATTGTTAATTCGCTTTTTAATGTTTACCCAAAAATATATTTATGTGCTTCTTAACTGTTTTGCTTTCGCTTTTCGCTTGTATTTAGTTTGTTTTCAATTATATTTCCTTGTTTTGAATTGTTTTTATATAGTATTCATTTCTTTGAGATATTTGGTAATTGGTACGTATTTTTAAATTATTCAATTATTCGTAATTTTTAAGATATTGCAGGTGTTGGGGCACTAAGCAGCTCTTTTTGATACATATTTTGAAATTTGACACTTGTCTATTTATATAATAATGTTGACAACTTTCAAATTTCAATAGCTACACATTTTTAAAGAAGTATAAAACTTTAAACTTGCATATATTTAGCAAAAAGGTTCCTAATTCATGTTCAGTTTGCTAATAGTCGTGATTTAAAAAAATGGGTTGTGGCCAACGCGGGACTTTCTTTTAGGAAATAATAATCCAACAGAAACAATATGAAAACCAAGCTTACCTTATATAAATGAATGGGTGGAAAATTATACCAATAACAATTTGTAATGGTTTTGAACTAACTAACTATCAAAACTAAACAATTCTCTACAGAAATATTCTGAAATGTCATTTATCTAATTCAGACCATTTTGTTTTCTTGTCGAAATATTGACAGGCGCAGATGATCCGATTTATTAAGCTACATTCGAATCCATGACAACGTAAACAAGATTCTCATAATTTTCGGTAGCAGTTTTCTCGTAACTGGTACATTTATTGAAGAAACTTTTCAAACAAAAGTTGTGCGAAATATTAATATCTTTCATTATGAACATAACTATTTTTGCCGTAAGTGCAGCCGTTCTAGTGATATTGGAGATAGAACAAAAAATGCATAGAGTAAACATGCACTGCCGGTTTGAATATTCTTTTCAAAAATAGGAGGTGCACAACTAGACCATATACAAGTCTTAAGTTTGAAGTCTCATCATTTTACGTTGGACAGTTTTGGCTCTAGAGCGTTCACACACACACACACACACACAGACGTCACTCCGAAAATAGTCACATTCGATTCAGGGATGCTCAAAACGTGTATATCCGTTGAAATCTCGAGTTCGATTTTTTTGGTGATCCCTATACTTACTTATTACTTCGTAAAAGAAAGTAAAAATGTAGGGCTTCCACTTTTTTCGAAATCGATCACTATTTTAAAATTTTATTCACTATAGTCATAAATGTATGAAAAGTATTAAAGATGCTAACTTCGTTGACTCTAAACGCATTTTTAACATGAAAATGAATATTTTATTTACTTTTTTCACTTTTATTTATACAAAATGGCTGTGGAAGCCCTGGAAATGGGGCAGTTTTAGTTTTTATAGTCGCAATAAAGTTTTATACTTCTTCACAACTACTTTAAACATCAAATATCTTTAAGTATGGTTGTATTTAAAAACATAGAACATAGACCTCAACTACGTGGACAAGTCGCGGTTTTACCACGTTCTGACTCAACCTCAGAGTTCCAGCCGCTCGAAGACAAAGAGATTGAGTATTTCTTTGCGTCTGACGCCTCAGCAGTTATTGAACACACCGATAGGGTCATCTACTTCGAGGTACAAGACACTTCAACAATGAATTCGAACATATTAACACAATCATTTAATTAAACAGGATGATGATGTTGCTGCAGTTAAAGATGGCACTTTGAGTATCCATCGTTTACGCAGAAACTTGGAAGATCCAATTTCTCGTGAAATCACTATATTAAAAATGGAATTACAACAAATCATGAAAGGCAATTATGATTATTTCATGCAAAAGGAAATCTTTGAACAACCCGAATCGGTTATTAACACTATGCGGGGTCGCCTCAATTTCGAAAATAGAGTAATAAATAGTTTAATTTAAGGTAATGAATTAAATAATAACCACAATGGTTACAGACGGTTACACTAGGCGGTATTAAAGACTACATTCCGGAAATTAAACGGTGCCGCCGGTTGATGCTGATTGGTTGCGGAACCAGTTACCACAGCGCTGTGGCGACTAGGCAACTGTTAGAGGAGCTCACCGAGTTACCAGTCATGGTGGAGCTAGCCAGCGATTTCCTAGATCGTACCACCCCAGTTTTCAGGGATGATGTCTGCTTTTTCATTTCGCAATCAGGTTTAATTTGCTGCGAAGATACTGGTTAATTGAATTTAATTGTTTATTTTTTTTTTAATGAAAAGGGGAAACCGCTGATACTTTAATGGCGTTACGTTACTGTAAGCAACGCGGCGCTTTGATTGTGGGTATAACGAACACTGTGGGTAGTTCAATTTGCCGTGAATCTCATTGCGGTGTTCACATTAACGCCGGACCGGAGATTGGTGTCGCCTCTACCAAGGCGTACACCAGTCAGTTTATTTCGTTGGTGATGTTCGCGTTGGTGATGAGCGAAGATCGATTGTCCCTAAGACCACGACGAGATGAGGTCAGCATCACATTTGTACGACACTGGTGATGTATATATATAAATTAATTTGTGTTTGTTTAGATCATTGATGGTCTTCAAAGACTCGATGGACAGATCAATCAAGTCCTTAAACTGGACGATGAGGTCCAAGCCCTTGCCAAGGATCTCTATTTGCAGAAATCGTTACTCATCATGGGTCGTGGTTACAATTTTGCTACTTGCCTTGAAGGTGCACTGGTAAGACATTTATTACAATTATTAACTAGGGTCACCCGTGGGCACTATGTGCCCATATGGTATACAGAACATAGGTCAGTTTTGACTGATGGCGAATTTTCATGTAATTTAATAGTAATTACACGGTTTTTCTTCATTTTGTATCGTTTGACTATAATAGTAATACAAATTTCCACATCGCAAATAATAATAAAGAAAAAATCGAGTTCTTTCTTTGAACGCTATTTTGTTCTTAGATCACTATGCTGAGATTAACTAATCGATCGCTTATCATGCACTGTGTAACATCCGATAAATTTAAACAAAATTTTGTTTAACTTTGATTTTAACCTTGTATGGTGCATATGTGTTCTATCATTTAGATAGTTTCCATGATTGTATATAAAAAACAGGATTATAAATTTACTTACGATTGCTGTTTATTATTTGAATCGATTATTCAAATAATATGTATTACAAATCCTTTTTACACAACATTTTTAATGCATTGACATTTGATTCATTATTGTTTTTGAATTAAATAATCAGTCTAGATTCTGAATTTTGCAGTATTAAACTGATGCAGTGTCACAACGGCAGTTTTAAAAGTGATGATAATTAGTTATATGCTAAAATTCAATGGATTGTGCCAACAAAAATAAAAGAATAAAATTGTCAACCAAACATGTTTCTAAATATGTTTGAATCATCTCTTCAAGATTTTATTTCTCTAATAATCAGTATTATAAATTTACTTCCTTGCAGTTATTATAATTTGGCGAACTATAGAATCTTACCGCAACTCATATTTTCAAAAATCACTGCTTCTTGGCCAGTTTGAAGTGAAAATATTAACTATGAATTAAAATAAATGTACGGAAACACGTATTTACTAAAAATATATGCTAATTAGGCAATAATATGCACTTATTTCATATTATATACTTGAAAATTGAAATTATAACATGCTACTCCCCTTAAGCTTAAGATTAAACTACAAACAATTTTTCCGTAACTCGTACGTTGTAATACTGTTTTTGACGCTCACGTGGTAGCACTTTTATTTATATTTGTTCTTTGGTCGGTCATTTTAACATAAATGCTTAATAACGACACTCACAAACTTCAAATTAGAATAAATAAAACTTAATTTTATTAACTAAAAATTATTTATATTTCTCATTGACATTCAATATCAATTTAATATAGCAGATGCCACTCTGTGTAAAGTACACAACTAAATAAACTTCAAATCATCAAATGAATTGAAGATTTATCACAAAAACTTTTTTGACTGATTTCATTCTGACGTTTGATTCGTTTTTGTTTATTTCAAAGCAGACTGAGCCTTCTGAATCGTAGTGACTGTTTTATTTCAGTATAAACTATTTGATTATTTTTTATAACATTATTAACAGTCGCCATGGTGCAGTGGCTAAGTGTCATGCCTTTCACCCTGAAGGTCGTGAGTTCGATCCCCGTCTATACCAATCTGCATTTTTACAAAAAAAGCGTTCTACACATATATACATACATACATTTCTGGGTTATTATATTAATGATAATAATTTGAATATGTTCCAATAATGAAATGCTATCGCTTATAGTATTTATTGCGATTGGGCCGGAACGGCGGTAGCACTGGCGCTAGCTTATACGGAAAATTGTTTTATTTGTTATAGAAAGTCAAAGAATTGACTTATATGCACAGTGAAGGCATAATGGCAGGTGAGTTAAAACATGGCCCACTGGCTCTCATTGACGACTCCATGCCCGTCTTGATGATCGTCATGAAAGATGATCCCGTTTACGTTAAGTGTATCAACGCGTTACAACAGGTTTGAAAACTTAATCAGTGATCAACGATCCAAGAATCTTAATTATCTGTAACGATTAGGTGACAGCTCGTGATGGCCGTCCGATTTTAATCTGCCAAGAAGGCGATGAAGAGACCATTTCTTTCGCATCGAAATCATTGGAAATTCCCCGCACTGTCGATTGTCTTCAGGGCATCCTCACGGTCATCCCGATGCAGCTGTTAAGCTTCCACATTGCAGTTCTGCGCGGTTGTAATGTCGATTGTCCGCGAAATTTGGCCAAAAGTGTTACTGTCGAATAAATTATACTCAAAACATGAACTTTTATCATTCTAGAACACACGGGACTACGGCTGGCCCGCCATTTGCTTTTATTCGCCCGCCATTTTGATTGAACATTGTTTGTTTGTTATCGTAGGCGCTGCTTGCGGGAATGTTCCCTCTTCAGCGTGTTGTATGGACAGAACATTTTCTTTTAAACTGAATTAACTCTAAAATATTATGTTATTTGTGTAATTTTTCGTAAAATTAAATTCGTTCCAAGTTCCATGTCAAAATGGCGGCCATCTTGTGATGTTTTACTAGAATTGTGTAATTACGCTGTGGTGTTACTTAAAATGGACTATAATCAATCTAAAACCCGATCTATTGAGAGCCACTGCCCTATATTTGGTGTTTCTATAAATGTTTACAAGGGAATATAAAGAACTATAACTTTTTTACATAAAAGGATTTTTAAATTGCTCGACTTATCGCTCAAAAAATGAGCAAAAGTTAAAATTAGAGCGAAAATATAAATATACCTATCCATTTATTTTATTTTAGTCATGATTATTTTTAAAAAAACATGTTTTGTGTTCGTTAACTTTATATTCCCTGCCATAAAATTATTGGCGATTTGTTTAAATGTGCAATTTTTTTACATACAAAACAAAGAATGCATTTACACATTTCAATTTGCACTCATTTGTAAATTAAATTTTATTATTTTGTTAAAACACAAAGCAGTCTTTTATTTTTTTGACTAAAAAGTATTAGAAATTTATTATCATGTTATAGTGTATTGTTAAATTTTATTTTTGTAAATTTCAATCAAGAAATTAATTATTTTTAAGCCCTATTCCATCTACATATTCAAAAATAACATAAAATATCATAGTTTTGTTCCTATTTTTCTATGTTCTATGTATAAAAACTCCAATTTGATTTCTACAGCATCCAAAATTGACCAATATATTTGATTACATAGTAAAAGTTTATGTTATTTCATTCGAAACCATTTGAATATATCATGTAAATGTACTAGAATATTGATCCTTCACGCTATATCCCAGTGGAGTATATTTCCAGGTCCATTGCCAAGCTTGCACTCGCTCGTGGGGGTTCGTAAAACTTCGCAAACTCCAACAAGTTAAAAATAACGTTTGACACCTATCGTACTCATTATTATAATGACACATTTAATAATACCCTAGTTTTTTGTAATCTAAAGCGTTAAATTTAACATTATTTTTCTTGTGGTTTAACATTTTTGTCGAGTTTTGGTAGTGGCGAGTTGGTATGATCTTAGCATGATTGTATGAAAGTAAGTCTAGTTGTAGGAAGAAGACGGTGTTAGACAGTCGGTTTGTGTTAGCATTTGTGAGAACTATGGCTGTGCCAGTCGTTTGTACTCGATTTAGTGATAATTATGAACTTAAAGAAGAATTGGGCAAGTAAGTAACATGTTTTGCAGTTGTTTTCTATGTATATTTTGTGTTCGGCATTTTGGGGTAGCCCAATTTTGGGTTGTAACATATAAATGGACGATCCCATGTAAAAAAATGCGGAAACCTTCTATACGAAAATAAACCTGATTTTGTTGTGTCGTTCTTTACATTATTATTCACAGTTTTATTTACGCCGGGAATTAGGTTATTTGTGCTTAGTATTCGTCGCTGTTACACGACTAAAAATTCGCTTTGGATATCTGCATTGGGCACTAGAAAATCAATATGAGCTCTACCCTTGTACAGGTGGTTGGGATCTTTTGAATTATCATTTTAATTCGCTTGCTAATGCCAACGAATTCACCCTCCAATTATTAATATTCAATCATTCGACCAGCACGATTTTTAATTGTTTATTTCATTGTTTTGCTGGTATTGATCTTTAAGATCTTTTTAATTCTCATTTAGGGGCACATCTAACTAATTCAACGTTATACCATTGAATACTACACTCTAAATAAAATATACCTAGTTTTTACTATATATTGTAACGGTTTCGATCTTTAAGGTTGTCGGCACCTTTTAAATTATAATTTGGGGGCAATTCCAACTAATTCAACACCTTTTAAATTCTCATTTAGGGGCACATCTAAATAATTCAACGTTATACCATTGAATACTAAACTCTAAATAAAATATGCCTAGTTTTTACTATATATTGTAACGGTTTCGATCTTTAAGGTTGTCGGCACCTTTTAAATTATAATTTGGGGGCAATTCCAACTAATTCAACACCTTTTAAATTCTCATTTAGGGGCACATCTAAATAATTCAACGTTATACCATTGAATACTACACTCTAAATAAAATATACCTAGTTTTTACTATATATTGTAACGGTTTCGATCTTTAAGGTTGTCGGCACCTTTTAAATTATAATTTGGGGGCAATTCCAACTAATTCAACACCTTTTAAATTCTCATTTAGGGGCACATCTAAATAATTCAACGTTATACCATTGAATACTACACTCTAAATAAAATATACCTAGTTTTTACTATATATTGTAACGGTTTCGATCTTTAAGGTTGTCGGCACCTTTTAAATTATAATTTGGGGGCAATTCCAACTAATTCAACACCTTTTAAATTCTCATTTAGGGGCACATCTAAATAATTCAACGTTATACCATTGAATACTAAACTCTAAATAAAATATGCCTAGTTTTTACTATATATTGTAACGGTTTCGATCTTTAAGGTTGTCGGCACCTTTTAAATTATAATTTGGGGGCAATTCCAACTAATTCAACACCTTTTAAATTCTCATTTAGGGGCACATCTAACTAATTCAACGTTATACCATTGAATACTACACTCTAAATAAAATATACCTAGTTTTTACTATATATTGTAACGGTTTCGATCTTTAAGGTTGTCGGCACCTTTTAAATTATAATTTGGGGGCAATTCCAACTAATTCAACACCTTTTAAATTCTCATTTAGGGGCACATCTAAATAATTCAACATTATACCATTGAATACTACACTCTAATTTAAATATGTCTAGTTTTTATTATATATTGTAACGGTTTTGATCTTTAAGGTTGTCGGCACCTTTTAGATTATAATTTGGGGGCAATTCCAAATAATTCAACGTTATACTCTAACTAAAATATGCCTAGTTTTGATCTTTAAGGTTGTCTGCACCCCTATTAGATTATAATTTGGAGGCAATTCCAACTAATTCAACATTGAATACTACACTTTAAATAAAATATGCCTAGTTTTGATCTTTAAGGTTGTCGGCACCTTTTAGGTTATAATTTGGGGGCAATTCAACATTGCATACATACAAATTCAACGTTACACCATTGAATACTACACTCTAAATATAATATGTCTAGTTTTTATTATATATTGTAACGGTTTTGATCTTTAAGGTTGTCGGAACCTTTTAAATTATAATTTGGGGGCAATTCCAAATAATTCAACATTGAATTCAACGTTATACCATTGAATACTACACTCTAACTAAAATATGCCTAGTTTTGATCTTTAAGGTTGTCTGCACCCCTATTAGATTATAATTTGGGGGCAATTCCAATTAATTCAACATTGAATACTACACTCTAAATAAAATATGCCTAGTTTTGATCTTTAAGGTTGTCGGCACCTTTTAGGTTATAATTTGGGGGCAATTCAACATTGCATTCATACAAATTCAACGTTACACCATTGAATACTACACTCTAAATAAAATATGTCTAGTTTTTATTATATATTGTAACGGTTTTGATCTTTAAGGTTGTCGGAACCATTTAGATTATAATTTGGGGGCAATTCCAAATAATTCAACGTTATACTCTAACTAAAATATGCCTAGTTTTGATCTTTAAGGTTGTCTGCACTCCTATTAGATTATAATTTGGGGGCAATTCCAACTAATTCAACATTGAATACTACACTTTAAATAAAATATGCCTAGTTTTGATCTTTAAGGTTGTCGGCACCTTTTAGGTTATAATTTGGGGGCAATTCAACATTGCATTCATACAAATTCAACGTTACACCATTGAATACTACACTCTAAATAAAATATGTCTAGTTTTTATTATATATTGTAACGGTTTTGATCTTTAAGGTTGTCGGAACCTTTTAGATTATAATTTGGGGGCAATTCCAAATAATTCAACGTTATACTCTAACTAAAATATGCCTAGTTTTGATCTTTAAGGTTGTCTGCACTCCTATTAGATTATAATTTGGGGGCAATTCCAACTAATTCAACATTGAATACTACACTTTAAATAAAATATGCCTAGTTTTGATCTTTAAGGTTGTCGGCACCTTTTAGGTTATAATTTGGGGGCAATTCAACATTGCATACATACAAATTCAACGTTACACCATTGAATACTACACTCTAAATAAAATATGTCTAGTTTTTATTATATATTGTAACGGTTTTGATCTTTAAGGTTGTCGGAACCTTTTAAATTATAATTTGGGGGAAATTCCAAATAATTCAACATTGAATTCAACGTTATACCATTGAATACTACACTCTAACTAAAATATGCCTAGTTTTGATCTTTAAGGTTGTCTGCACCCCTATTAGATTATAATTTGGGGGCAATTCCAATTAATTCAACATTGAATACTACACTCTAAATAAAATATGCCTAGTTTTGATCTTTAAGGTTGTCGGCACCTTTTAGGTTATAATTTGGGGGCAATTCAACATTGCATTCATACAAATTCAACGTTACACCATTGAATACTACACTCTAAATAAAATATGTCTAGTTTTTATTATATATTGTAACGGTTTTGATCTTTAAGGTTGTCGGAACCATTTAGATTATAATTTGGGGGCAATTCCAAATAATTCAACGTTATACTCTAACTAAAATATGCCTAGTTTTGATCTTTAAGGTTGTCTGCACTCCTATTAGATTATAATTTGGGGGCAATTCCAACTAATTCAACATTGAATACTACACTTTAAATAAAATATGCCTAGTTTTGATCTTTAAGGTTGTCGGCACCTTTTAGGTTATAATTTGGGGGCAATTCAACATTGCATTCATACAAATTCAACGTTACACCATTGAATACTACACTCTAAATAAAATATGTCTAGTTTTTATTATATATTGTAACGGTTTTGATCTTTAAGGTTGTCGGAACCTTTTAGATTATAATTTGGGGGCAATTCCAAATAATTCAACGTTATACTCTAACTAAAATATGCCTAGTTTTGATCTTTAAGGTTGTCTGCACTCCTATTAGATTATAATTTGGGGGCAATTCCAACTAATTCAACATTGAATACT
Source organism: Leistus spinibarbis (assembly GCA_933228885.1). Classification (NCBI taxonomy): domain Eukaryota; kingdom Metazoa; phylum Arthropoda; class Insecta; order Coleoptera; family Carabidae; genus Leistus; species Leistus spinibarbis. The sequence continues at coordinate 919,237 of OW121812.1, read as the reverse complement.
ACACTTTAAATAAAATATGCCTAGTTTTGATCTTTAAGGTTGTCGGCACCTTTTAGGTTATAATTTGGGGGCAATTCAACATTGCATACATACAAATTCAACGTTACACCATTGAATACTACACTCTAAATAAAATATGTCTAGTTTTTATTATATATTGTAACGGTTTTGATCTTTAAGGTTGTCGGAACCTTTTAAATTATAATTTGGGGGAAATTCCAAATAATTCAACATTGAATTCAACGTTATACCATTGAATACTACACTCTAACTAAAATATGTCTAGTTTTGATCTTTAAGGTTGTCTGCACCCCTATTAGATTATAATTTGGGGGCAATTCCAACTAATTCAACATTGAATACTACACTTTAAATAAAATATGCCTAGTTTTGATCTTTAAGGTTGTCTGCACCCCTATTAGATTATAATTTGGGGGCAATTCCAATTAATTCAACATTGAATACTACACTCTAAATAAAATATGCCTAGTTTTGATCTTTAAGGTTGTCGGCACCTTTTAGGTTATAATTTGGGGGCAATTCAACATTGCATTCATACAAATTCAACGTTACACCATTGAATACTACACTCTAAATAAAATATGTCTAGTTTTTATTATATATTGTAACGGTTTTGATCTTTAAGGTTGTCTGCACTCCTATTAGATTATAATTTGGGGGCAATTCCAACTAATTCAACATTGAATTCAACGTTATACCATTCAATACTACACTAACTAAAATATGCCTAGTTTTGATCTTTAAGGTTGTCTGCACCCCTATTAGATTATAATTTGGGGGCAATTCCAACTAATTCAACATTGAATTCATACAAATTCAACGTTATACCATTGACTAACTAAAATATACCTTGTTTTTATTATATATTGTAACGGTTTTGATCTTTAAGGTTGTCCCTATTAGATTATAATTTGGGGGCAATTCCAACTAATTCAACATTGAATTCATACAAATGCAACGTTATACCATTGAATACTACACTCTAAATAAAATATGTTTAGTTTTTATAATATATTTTAACGATTTTGCTCTTTAAGGGATTCATTTAGCAAATTTTAATATGTAATCGTGGTTCTTTAGGGCACAAATGTGATATGATAATTTAATTTAAGTTATATATTTATATTTATCGATATATATATGAAACATATTTGAATTATAGTCAAGGTTATTGATGTATATAGTTAGTAATATCGTGAGAAACGTTATAAATGTTGTTCAAACACACATGTATTATGTTTTTAATGCATAAATGACATAATAACACAAACAAAATCTATATGAATTTATTAAAATAAATAAATAATTGTGGTTATACAGAGTTAAAACTGCAATATTTGCCACACATTACGTTTTTGTTTCTACACAAATAAATTTAAATATATTTTTATTGTACGTTGCAAATTTAGTGCATTTCACTAGTAATTTGCCGAGTGGACTTTTATGGTTTATGTTTATTGCTGTCTCCATACTGTATATTTATATACATAGGTACACTGTAAAAAATATATTACTGTATACTACTACTAAAAACAACGTAAAGTGTATAAAAAAAATGATTTATTTTGTATTCTTCGAGTGGTTTTGAAGGTAAATTAGGGGAGGGTGGCCCCTTAAAGCAGGCGTTGCTGGTGCGCCGCTGTTCGCAACTACCTGTTAAATATATAATGTGTATTCAACGTAAAGTAGGGCAGAACAGACAGTGTTGCGAGGGCCTCAGCGTAAATCAATATATCATAAATTCGACAATCGCTATACTTTGCGACTAGTTCATAAGCGACTAAATTTATGATCGCGATTCTACGTTTGTCCTGTCTCATTCAATTTGACAACCTTATAATAAATTGACTACATTTTGATGTAATCGTACAAATGGAATATTTATACTAGACTCGTCCATGCGGCAAATTTAATTTATAGATAAACAATGAATCATTCATATAATTACCCAGAAATGTTTGTATGTAGAACGCTTTTTTGTAAAAATACAAATGGCATAGACTCACGACCTCCAGGGTAAGAAGCGAGAGTCTTAGCCACCATGCCATGGCGGCGGCTAATAATGCGTAACAGATTTTTCTTTTATATATATATATATATATATATATATATAAGGAAAAATAGCCTTTTGTAAACGAAAAAAGAATAATAACGATGTGGCAGACACAAAGAAAAAAGGTTTTTAAAAGCAAAAAGTGATTTAAGAGCGCAAAAATATCATATTTTCTGTACTATATTATATATTTGTTTGTTTAACACTGTAGCACATTTAATGAACGCGCATTTCTTTTACCCATTTTCTTGTTAACGCGCTGTTAAATCGACATTTTAAAAGCCTTGTGTCGACATTAATTACGAAAATGGGCAAAGGTATACAAAAATGTAGTTGAATTAAAAACAAAATGTTCTTGTCTTGTGTAATAATCGTTGATTCAGAAATTAATTTTGGAGCTTAATTGGTCGGTGAGCTTTCGACAGAAGCAGAAAGTCAACGACGCGCTTTTATCTTGGCTGCTTTCGTACAATATATGAAGGGTCGTCCTCGTTTTCGTCATCGTCACAGAATTTACAAAATCAATACTTTGCCTTGACTTCACAGCGAAAAGCATTGCTTTCTGTTGCCCAAGTCCGGCCCGGTGCCCGGGGCCCGGCCCATTCTTCACTTATATCTGCCTCACCCCCCTACATTTGCCAATATATCCTATCGAAGAAATAACACCAATATTTGAAATTGATTCACTCTGATACCTCCAAAAATAGATTTTAATCCACTAAAGGTTCACTTTCTTACACGAATGTATATATATATATATATATATATATATATATATATATATATATATATATATATATATATATATATATATATATATATATATATATATATATATATATATATATATATATATATATATATATATATATATATATATATATATATATATATATATATATATATATATATATATATATATATATATATATATATATATATATATATATATATATATATATATATATATATATATATATATATATATATATATATATATATATATATATATATATATATATATATATATATATATATATATATATATATATATATATATATATATATATATATATATATATATATATATATATATATATATATATATATATATATATATATATATATATATATATATATATATATATATATATATATATATATATATATATATATATATATATATATATATATATATATATATATATATATACTGCCACTCCAGATTGTTTTTACCTCGCCGTATAAATTGATAATCTGTTGTTAAATTACTTAAGCTCGACGTATATTTATTTGGGGGAACGAAGTATTTGAATTTTATTAGCTGAAGGTACCGGACCGATTCACACCAAATTTGCTACACATATTACTTAACACCCCATTTGAATCCTCATGTAGTTTAAATCGAATCGCCCCTATACTTCCAGAGTTATAAGGCCCCCAAATTTACAACTCCCCTTAATACCACCCGTATAAAAATAATGAAAACACTCAAAAATACTACGAAATATTCTAAGATATTTTATATCTACACGTTTTGCTCATATTGTTAACTGAAAGCCTGAAAAAAATTAAATTAAATATTATAAGTTTTGCATTTTAAAATATCTGGAGTGGCCTGCACTCAACTTTCTTTTACGTTGTTTTCAATAGATAGATATTAATATACATATATATCCCAAACAAACTGTCTACATATATATATATATATATATATATATATATATATATATATATATATATATATATATATATATATATAATCTCAAAAAAGGGTCAAACTAACCAATACTCTACAGGAATACTATGAAATGTCTATTTTGTTTTCCTGGCAAAAACGGACGCAGATAATAATTATTATTATTAAGTGATAACAAAATCTTTGCTAACCAATATAAAATGAAAATGCAAATTAAATTACTATAACTTAATAATAACTGGATAATTATACCAATTTATAATGGATCTGTATTTGAAGTACTTATCGTATTCACTCTTAAACTGTCAAACTCCACACTAAAACTCTGAAATTGTTATTTAATTATATTAGCAAATATATAATATAAATTGATTTTATAATAATTTACCTGATACAATTTATTCTAATAAGAAATCAATATTTTAAATATTAATTCATACAGATAACTGTCAATGTAATGCTTGTTTGTTTTCAATAAACAAGAAACAAATGATGTAACTCATGGTTGATCCAATTTAATAATAATAAAATTTGTCACAAGTGTAGCTATAACTATGGCAACGTAAATAAGATATTTGAGTTTTTTCGTAGCAGTTATCTCATAACTGGTACAAATTATGAAGAAATGTTTCAAACAAAAGTTGTGCGAAATATTAATATCTTTCATTATGAACATTACTATTTTTGCCATAAGTGCAGCCGTTCAAGTGTTACTGGAGATAGAACAAAAAATGCATAGAGTAAACATGCACTACCGGTTTGAATAATCTTTTCAAAATAGGAGGTGCACATCTAGGGCATATATAAGTCTTAAGTTTGAAGTTTCATAATTTTTGGTTGGACAGTTTTGGCTCTAGAGCGTTCACAGACACACAGACAGACAGACGTCATTCCGAAAATAGTCACATTCGATTCAGAAAAGATCAAAACGTGTATATCCGTTGAAATCTCGAGTTCGACATTTTTCATGATTACAATACTTACTTATTACTCTGTAAAAGAAAGTAAAAATGCACGAAATTATTTAAAGTATAAGTCGAGTAAAGGCCACCCTCGATGTTTCCTTGAACAATAATAGGCGTATGTTGAATATTAAACGCATTTCAAATAATCGTAGACCAATGTGCAATTTATCATAAAATATATGGCGAATATTGATAAGAATTTGTTTGCAGGGCCGTATTTACCCAATGTGCCTGATTGCTCATATATAATAAAAATATGTTATGTTTGAAATAATAATAATAATAATATGTGTATATGCGAGTTAGAAGAGGACAGACGTGTGGTTATTTATAGTCGCAATATATGGGTTCTTGTGCCAAAAAGGTTGACCACCGCTATTTTCAACAAATATTCACTTAAACCGAATCTTATCTACTAACTAAATACTATGTGTCACCTAACTAACAATCGAAACATTCCTTAATGTTTTCAAAAACATACTAATTAACACATTAAGTCGTGGCATTTTACTAAATTACACTCAAATTATTCAATTAAACATATCTGTATATGAGATGGACACATAGTCAAATTAGTATTCAATTTCTTAACGAAAATATTTAAATTACTAGGGTCACCCATGGGCACCACGTGCCCATATGGTATACAGAACATACGGGTGGCGAATTTAATAATAATTACACGGTTTTTTAGCTCGCCGTACGTAGTACCGAAGAGGCTAAAGCATTCGGTCGTGTGTCTGTAGCATTCTCGGATCAAAAAATGTCATTAAGAAAAAGTGTTCGTCTCGCGTCGCCCTGAATCCGAAAATGTATATAACTTATATACTTGGATGTTAGTCGTCGCTCGCTCGTAAGACCAAATTTGTGCCCTCTACTCCTCTGAAGGTACCGGAGCGATTCACTCCAAATTTGGTACACATATTATTTGGCATCCCATTTGAATCCGCTCGCAGGCTTAAATCCAATCGCCCATATACTTCCCGAGTTATAGGGCCCCAAAATTTGGAGCCCCCCTTAATACTGTCCTTATAAAAATAATTGAAACACTTAAAAATTCTACTAAAAATTCTAAGATATTTTTTGTCTACAAGATTTTTTCATTTTGTTAACCCAAAGCCCGAAAAAAATTTAATTAAATATTATAATTTTGAATTTCAAATTTGGAACATTTTTTTTTTTTTTTAATATAATCTAAAATTAAATGTAAGACTTTTTATATCTATAACATTTTTTCAATTAGTTAACCAAAAGGCCATAATTATTAAAAACTGCTCGCGTATCGCATATATTACTTATAAGGCGAGCTGGACGCATAGGTGCGTTGTACCTAAGCTTGTCTTCACTTTGTATCGTTTGACTATAATAGTAATACAAATTTCCACATCGCAAATAATACAAAAGTTATTATAATTTAACCAACTATATAATCTTACCGCAACTCATATTTTCAAAATACACTGCATTTTGGCCATTTTGTAGTGAAAATATTAACTATGAATTCAATTAAATGGACGAGGAAACACGTATTTGCTTAAAAATATATGCAAATTAGGCTTATTATATTAAATACTTCAAAATTGAATATAATAACATGTGACTCCCATTAAACTTAAGTTTTACTAATTCAAACAATGTTTCCGTAACTCGTACGTCACTAATGCACATTGAAATACTGTTTTTGACGCGCACGTGTGGTTGCACTTTTATTTATATTTGTCCTTTGGTCGGCCATTTTAACATAAATGCTTAATATCGACAAACTTCAAATTAGATTAAATAAAACTGCATTTTATTAACTAACTAAATTATTTATATTTCTCCATTGACATACTTAATCAATATAATATAGCAGGTGCCACTCTGTGTAAAGTACACAACACACTAAATACACTTCAAATCATCAAATTCATTGAAGATTTACCACACAAACACTTTTTTCGACTGATTTCATTCTGACGTTTGATTCGTTTTTGTCTATTTCAAAGCAGACCTAACTTCAAAATCGTAGTGATTGTTTTATTTATTCAGTATAAACTATTTGATTATTTTTACTTTCTTTTACAGAGTAATAAGTAAGTATTGTAATCATGAAAAATGTCGAACTCGAGATTTCAACGGATATACACGTTTTGATCTTTTCTGAATCGAATGTGACTATTTTCGGAATGACGTCTGTCTGTGTGTCTGTGAACGCTCTAGAGCCAAAACTGTCGAACCTAAAATTATGAAACTTCAAACTTAAGACTTGTATATGCCCTAGATGTGCACCTCCTATTTTGAAAAGATTATTCAAACCGGTAGTGCATGTTTACTCTATGCATTTTTTGTTCTATCTCCAGTAACACTTGAACGGCTGCACTTATGGCAAAAATAGTAATGTTCATAATGAAAGATATTAATATTTCGCACAACTTTTGTTTGAAAAGTTTCTTCATAATTTGTACCAGTTATGAGATAACTGCTACGAAAAAACTCAAATATCTTATTTACGTTGCCATAGTTATACCTACACTTGTGACAAATTTTATTATTTTTAAATTGGATCAACCATGAGTTACATCATTTGTTTCTTGTTTATTGAAAACAAACAAGCATTACATTGACAGTTAACTGTATGAATTAATATTTAAAATATTGATTTCTTATTAGAATAAATTGTATCAGGTAAATTATTATAGAATCAATTTATATTATATATTTGCTAACATAATTAAATAACAATTTCAGAGTTTTACTGTGGAGTTTGACGGTTTAAGAGTGAATACGATAAGTACTTCAAATACAGATCCATTTTAAATTGGTATAATTATCCAGTTATTATTAAGTTATAGTAATTTAATTTGCATTTTCATTTTATATTGGTCAGCAAAAGATTTTGTTATCACTTAATAATAATTATTATTATCTGCGCCTGTTTTTGCCAGGAAAATAAAATAGACATATCAGAGTATTCCTGTAGAGTATTGGTTAGTTTGACCCTTTGTTTGAGATTATATATATATATATATATATATATATATATATATATATATATATATATATATGTGGGATATATATGTATATTAATATCTATCTATTGAAAACTACGTAAAAGAAAGTTGAGTGCAGGCCACTCCAGATATTTTATAACATTATTAGCAGTCGCCATGGCGCAGTGGTTAAGAGTCCTTTCACCCTGGACGTGAAGCGTTACACACTTACATTTCTGGCTAATTATATTAATGTGATTGGTTAGGGAAACAATTCGCTGGGAGCGAATCATTCTGATTTAGTTCTAAATTCTGTGCATTAGCAGACCACATTCACCGGAAATGCAGCCATTTTGTTTGACCCATAGACGCTAGCGTCTATATCCGGTTTGGCATTAATCAATAGTTCCCCACGACAATATCATTAATACTCATTTGCACCTCACACCGCAGATTATAGGAATTCGATAAAAATAGTTAAGTGAACGCCACTCTAGATATAAAACAAGAACTGGCGCTAGCGTGCTACCAGCACAATAAATACAATACAAAAAAAAAATATATATATATATATATATATATATCAATCCAACCATACCGGATGTGTTCCTGAACCAGCTTTATGGCCGTGAAGTTTGCTCCAGGAGTGCATTGTTTACTAACTCTCCCAACTAACTAAATTTGCGCTCTTGTTCTGGCCTAATCGATTATTTAATAATTAATTATAAACACGTGTTTGTCTCTTCTCGTCAATTACACCTCATCCCTTTTCCGTTGAACATCCATTTAAAATATCACACGATTAATTATAATTTTAGATTAGAACCCCCAATCATTATCTAAGCTTATTTCATTAAAACTTCTATCTGATTCTTGAAGTAATATTATCATTAATATAATAACCCAGAAATGTTTGTATGTGTGTATGTGAGTGAGTTTGTGTAGAACGCTTTTTTTTTGTAAAAATGCAGATTGGCATAGACGGGGATCGAACTCACGACCTCCAGGGTGAAAGGCATGACACTTAGCCACTGCACCATGGCGACTGTTAATAATGTTATAAAAAATAATCAAATAGTTTATACTGAAATATAACAATCACTACGATTCAGAAGGCTCAGTCTGCTTTGAAATAGACAAAAACGAATCAAACGTCAGAATGAAATCAGTCAAAATTGATTTTTGTGTGATAAATCTTCAATTCAAAGTTTAATCTTAAGTTTAAGGGGAGTAGCATGTTATAATTTCAATTTTTAAGTATATAATATGAAATAAGTGCATATTATTGCCTAATTAGCATATATTTTTAGCAAATACGTGTATTTCCGTACATTTATTTTAATTCATAGTTAATATTTTTCACTTCAAAATGGCCAAGAAGCAGTGATTTTTGAAAATATGAGTTGCGGTAAGATTTTATAGTTCGTCAAATTATAATAACTGCAAGTAAGTAAATTTATAATTCTGATTATTAGAGAAATAAAATATTGAAGAGATAATTCAAACATATTTAGAAACATGTTTGGTTGGCAATTTTATTCTTTTATTTTTGTTGGCACAATCCATTGTATTTTAGCATATAACTAATTATCATCACTTTTAAAACTGCCGTTGTGACACTGCATCAGTTTAATACTGCAACATTTAGAATCTAGCCTGATTATTTAATTCAAAAACAATAATGAAACAAATGTCAAATCATTAAAAATGTTGTGTAAAAAGGGTTTGTAATACATATTTTTTGAATCATCGATTCAAATAAGAAACAGCAATCGTAAGTAAATTTATAATCCTGTTTTTTATATACAATCATAGAAACTGTCTAAATGATACAACACATATGCACCATACAAGATTAAAATCAAAGTTAAACAAAATTTTGTTTGAATTTATCGGATGTTACACAGTGTGATGCAATAAGCGATCGATTAGTTAATCTCAGCATAGTGATCTAAGAACAAAATAGCGTTCAAAGAAAGAACTCGATTTTTTCTTTATTATTATTTGCGATATGGAAATTTGTATTACTATTATAGTCAAACGATACAAAATGAAGAAAAACCGTGTTATTATTATTAAATTACATGAAAATTCGCCATTAGTCAAAACTGACCTATGTTCTGTATACCATATGGGCACATGGTGCCCACGGGTGACCCTAGTTTATAGTTAAAAGCATTATATTAATATATGTTTAGAACACTTTGTGTATATATGTGTGGAACGCTATATAATATATGTATATATGTGTGCGAAAATAATTGGTTTAATTTTTGTATTACTTATTATTTTATGAATAAACAACAAACAAACAAACAAACAAAAAATGTCTATAACTACAAATCGTAAAATATTGTTCTAATCCAACTATTATCTATAAATAACAATAGAAGTATAATAAAACACAAAAACAATTTCATTTAATAGAATCCAATTTGATAAATTGAAAATTGATATGCATACACACAACAAAAGAAACAAAAATGACCAAATGTCGAATGAAATCGATAAATACAGTTCAAGTTTAATTCTAAGACAAACTAAAAACAAGATTTGGTACGCGTAAAACGCACCAACGCGTAGAGCTCGCCCTTAGGTAAAATATGCGTTGCGAGCAGTGCTTTTTAATTATTATGGCCTTTTGGTTAACAATTTGAGCAAAATGTTATAGGTGTAAAAAGTCGCACATTTAATTTTAGATTATATTGATAAAAAAAAAATTTAGTTCATACTTTAAAATTCAAAATTATAATATTTAATCATTTTTTTCGGGCTTTGAAATAACAAAATGAAAAATTCTTATAGATATAAAATATCTTAGAATTTTTAGTAAAATTTTTAAGTGTATTAATTATTTTTATAAAGGCAGTATTAAGGGGGGCTCTAAATTTTGGGGCCCTATAACTCGGGAAGTATACGGGCGATTGGATTTATACTGCGAGCGGATTCAAATGGGATGCCAAATAATATGTGTACCAAATTTAGATTATATTGATAAACAAGCTTAGGTACAACGCACCTATGCGTCCAGCTCGCCTTATAAGTAATATATGCGCGATGCGAGCAGTTTTTAATAATTATGGCCTTTTGGTTAACTAATTGAAAAAATGTTATAGATATAAAAAGTCTTACATTTAATTTTAGATTATATTAAAAAAAAAAAAAAATGTTCAAAATTTGAAATTCAAAATTATAATATTTAATTAAATTTTTTTCGGGCTTTGGGTTAACAAAATGAAAAAATCTTGTAGACAAAAAATATCTTAGAATTTTTAGTAGAATTTTTAAGTGTTTCAATTATTTTTATAAGGGCAGTATTAAGGGGGGCTCCAAATTTTGGGGCCCTATAACTCGAGAAGTATACGGGCGATTGGATTTAAGCCTGCGAGCGGATTCAAATGGGATGCCAAATATTATGTGTACCAAATTTGGAGTGAATCGCTTCGGTACCTTCAGAGGAGTAGAGGGCACAAATTTGGTCTTACGAGCGACGACTAACATCCAAGTATAGAAGTTATATACATTTTCGGAATCAGGGCGACGCGAGACGAACACTTTTTCTTAATGACATTTTTTGATCCGAGAATGCTACAGACACACGACCGAATGCTTTAGCCTCTTCGGTACTACGTACGGCGAGCTAATTAACCTAGATTATGTATAATTAATGAATGCTGCAGATATTCGATAAAACTGGTATTCGAATATCAAATATTCGAACTGTCCGAAATATTTCAATATTCGAATATTGGAACTATTACAATAATGTAATATTTACACTTTTCGCATATATAAATAATTCGTAACGTTTATTTTATTTGCCTTGAATACTTTACTATTCGAATATATTGAGGCAGCTAATATTCGAATATTCGATAACTTTAGTATTCGAATATTGAGGCAGCTAATATTCGAATATTCGATAACTTTACTATTCGAATATCGAGTCAGCAAATATTTGTTTCTAAACCTAAACACATGAATATAACTGGAACCGTTAAAAATTTAAGGCGCAAAATATTGTCAATTTGCACTTTCCGACGTAATTTAATCTAAATCTGGCAACCTTATAAGGCGTTAAAACATTAGCAGTGCCCTTAAAATATGTTATTGATTACAATGGCTTAAAACATGGCCGTCGTGAGCTCATTTAAATTTGTGTTACATAACAATTTAATTGTATTTATTGTTTGATGAAGTTAATTAGTTTTAATGTGAACAAATGATGTTTGTGCTGTTTTTAATATAACTTCAATAATATTTTTGTTTGTTTCAGAGGTGCATTTTCAGTTGTACGACGATGCGTACAAAAATCGACGGGGCTCGAATTTGCCGCCAAAATTATAAACACAAAAAAATTATCCGCGAGAGGTAAGTAAAACATTAACAAATAAAAAATGTCGAATACCTACATTTTATATTTATAGGGTAAAGTTTGGACAGTTATCGACATTATTGGTTTCCCATTCATCTCCATAATAACATCTGTTACTTTGACTAGACTTTAGGGGATTTACATTTCGTTTTTTGTCTTTTTGAAACGTCAATAACATTTAAATTGTGTTTTTCTGACTACTACAGAAAATCATAATGCAATTAGGGAGCTTTTATTTCGTCGGTTCTCGGTTGGAATTGAAAAATAACACTTCAATTTCTTTCCCATTTGATTATTAAATAAAACATTGTTTTGCCACAAGTTGGCCTAAATTAAATTTATAATTGGTTCATTTATGTTGATTGGCTGATAAAAATAATAATATACACTTAATTTAAAAGTATATTATTAAATAAACTATTATTTTGTTAACCGTCATTTATTTATTACGGGGTTTCACGCATGCGAAGTCAATTATGATTTTCTTTTAAAGAAAGTATATTGATTAAAGTTAAACAAGACATTTGAAATTAATATTGCGATAAACTAAATTGATACGATTTTATCTACCGAAGAATAATTTTACAATGTCAAGCACATTTATTATAATTTTCATTAACACGCAAACACGCACTCGTATTTAAAGCACGATGTTTTCTTTTATATTTCAATAACGCCGGTTAATAACTGTGAATGCACAAAAAAAAAAAAAAAAAAATCCTAATGACTAACAAAAAAAAAAAAGAAATAGCAAAAATGGTGAAAGTTTATGTTTGGTTCCAGATTTCCAAAAATTAGAAAGAGAAGCACGGATATGTCGAAAGTTACAGCATCCAAATATAGGTAACACAAATTCAAATTGTTTTTTCGTTTTTTAATTCTATCTCTGTCATATAATATATATAACAATACCAATTGGAAAAAGTATGAAATACTTTTTTTTTTAATTTGTTACAATATTTATGATTCCATAATTTTCCCCCGATTTCTTTGGTTCTTCTTTAATTTTTGTTTTTACTAATATCTGATTAAAGTAGTTTATTTACAGGCGAATTTAACTTAACTAATCAAAACTATCTAAATCAAAAAAATAACTTTCACTTTTATCTTAACATCTGTAAGACCGTCAAATATACTTATCGAAAACAAAACAAATTTAAACTAAATCAAAAATCAATCATTTTTCAGTGAGATTGCATGACAGTATACAGGAAGAAAATTTTCATTATTTAGTGTTTGATTTGTAAGTATACTCTCTGCTATGGCATTGCAACAATTGGTCTCTTTGGCTAAACTGAGAAAAATATATATATATATATATATATCTATTTGGGAGACTGTCTAACAACGCTCTCTCTCTCATCTTTCTAATTCCTTCGCCTCCAATTTATAAATCACTTCAAAATCATACGATATCTTTACTTTACAAGATTTTTTATCGATTCTGAGTGATTAAAATTGACACGATTGCTCCATTAGTTCACAAATACCAGTAAATGTTCTACACATATATATATATATATATAAAAACCTACCGACTAATCTTCATAAAAAAAATATCAGTGCATTCGTAATTGCATAAATAATGCAATAGCGAATTCACTGATTTTTAGCTCGCCGTACGTAGTACGGAAGAGGCTAAAGCATTCGGTCGTGTGTCTGTAGCATTCTCGGATCAAAAAATTTCATTATGAAAAAGTGTTCGTCTCGCGTCGCCCTGATTCCGAAAATGTATATAACTTATATACTTGGATGTTAGTCGTCGCTCGCTCGTAAGACCAAATTTGTGCCCTCTACTCCTCTGAAGGTACCGGAGCGATTCACTCCAAATTTGGTACACATATTATTTGGCATTCCATTTGAATCCGCTCGCAGGCTTAAATCCAATCGCCCGTATACTTCCCGAGTTATAGGGCCCCAAAATTTGGAGCCCCCCTTAATACTGCCCTTATAAAAATAATTGAAACACTTAAAAATTCTACTAAAAATTCTAAGATATTTTTTGTCCACAAGATTTTTTCATTTTGTTAACCCAAAGCCCGAAAAAAATTTAATTAAATATTATAATTTTGAATTTTAAAATATGCACTAAATTATTTTTTTATCAATATAATCTAAATTTGGTACACATATTATTTGGCATCGCATTTGAATCCGCTCGCAGTATAAATCCAATCGCACGTATACTTCCCGAGTTATAGGGCCCCAAAATTTGGAGCCCCCCCTTAATACTGCCCTTATAAAAATAATTGAAACACTTAAAAATTCTACTAAAAATTCTAAGATATTTTTTGTCTACAAGATTTTTTCATTTTGTTAACCCAAAGCTCGAAAAAAAATTAATTAAATATTATAATTTTGAATTTTAAAATATGCACTAAATTATTTTTTTATCAATATAATCTAAATTTGGTACACATATTATTTGGCATCGCATTTGAATCCGCTCGCAGTATAAATCCAATCGCCCGTATACTTCCCGAGTTATAGGGCCCCAAAATTTAGAGCCCCTCTTAATACTGCCCTTATAAAAATAATTAATACACTTAAAAATTCTACTAAAAATTCTAAGATATTTTATATCTATAAGATTTTTTCATTTTGTTATTCCAAAGCCCGAAAAAAATGATTAAATATTATAATTTTGAATTTTAAAGTATGAAATCTAAAAATTTTTTTTTATCAATATAATCTAAAATGAAATGTGCGACTTTTTACACCTATAACATATTGCTCAAATTGTTAACCAAAAGGCCATAATAATTAAAAAGCACTGCTCGCAACGCATATTTTACCTAAGGGCGAGCTCTCCGCGTTGGTGCGTTTTACGCGTACCAAATCTTGTTTTTATACAGATTAGTCGGTAGGTTTTTGCGTAACCGGCCGATGGCGCCACTGTCGCAAGAGACATATACTATTGTGTAGTACATTCTCTTAGACGGCTACTGTTAAAATGTCAGCCGAATCGGACTCGTAGTTTTGTTTTGACCGCGCGTACATATTGAATTTCTCTCTAGAAGTATATATATATATATATAATAATATATTTTTCTCAGTGTAAATGAAAAGAAATATGGTAGTCAAGAATCAATTGTTCCATAACTATATAATAAATGGTGTAATAATAGGTTTTAGTGGATTGTTAACAAGGTATCCCTTGCAACTTTAGGGTGACTGGTGGCGAATTATTTGAAGATATTGTAGCGCGCGAATTTTACTCAGAAGCCGATGCGTCGCACTGTATACAACAGATATTAGAATCTGTGCATCATTGCCATTCAAATGGCGTTGTTCATAGGGATCTCAAGGTAATTGTGTCAAAACAAATTGTACTAATCACTTTCAGCCCAACTGCCAACTAAGTCCATCATTGCTGTTGTGTATTTATAATGATCGTCTCAGATCGTTGAGGTAATCCCATTTTTTACAGCCTGAAAATTTATTGTTGGCAAGTAAAGCCAAAGGTGCCGCTGTTAAATTGGCTGATTTTGGTTTGGCAATTGAAGTACAGGGGGAGCAGCAGGCTTGGTTTGGGTTCGCGGGCACACCCGGCTACCTATCACCCGAAGTACTCAAAAAGGAGCCGTATGGTAAACCGGTAGACATTTGGGCGTGCGGCGTCATACTTTACATATTACTTGTTGGCTATCCGCCATTTTGGGACGAAGACCAACATAGGTTATATGCCCAAATTAAAGCGGGCGCCTATGATGTAAGTAAAGGTTTCCATCATAGCAAACAAAAAAAAAAAAGCATTTTCGACGTGAATGGCTCGATGATCGCAAGATCTCGCCAGTGCATTTCATTTGTTTCTAATTAAGATCATGGTTTCTATATATTTTACCCTATACGTAGTATCCAAGTCCTGAATGGGACACAGTCACTCCCGAGGCAAAAAATCTTATCAATCAAATGCTAACTGTAAACCCTGGTAAGAGAATCACAGCTGCTGAAGCCTTAAAACACCCATGGATCTGCGTAAGTTGATACCGATTTAACGAAGCTTTCTTAATTTTATGTTTAATGATCATCATCTAAAACGTATTTTCACGTTACATTTTTCAGCAACGAGAACGTGTGGCATCCGTTGTTCACAGACAAGAGACCGTGGATTGTTTGAAAAAATTCAACGCACGCCGCAAGCTTAAGGTTAGTGAAGTACAATGGTTATCTCTCGCTGGCCGAGCTATGACGCGTCACGTGACCCAACGCTGCCGCGATATATGTATAATACTATACATATGCAAATCGCTTCATTATTGCACTATTTTCATAATTATTTGGCGAATATATATATATACTAGGGTCACCCGTGGGCACCACGTGCCCATATGGTATACAGAACATAGGTCAGTTTTGACTGATGGCGCATTTTCATGCAATTTAATAATAATTACACGGTTTTCCTTCAGTTTGTATCGTTTGACTATAATAGTAATACAAATTTCCACATCGCAAATATTAATAAAGAGATTGTTTTATTTCAGTATAAACTATTTGATTATTTTTTATAACATTATTAGCCGTCGCTTCTTACCCTGGAGGTCGTGAGTTCGATCCCCGTTTATGCCAATTTGTATTTTTACACAAAAGCGTCCAACTTACTCACATACATACAAACATTTATGGGTAATCATTAATATAATAACCTAGAAATGTTTGTATGTGAGTGAGTGTGTATGTGTAGAACGCTTTTTTTTTGTAAAAATGCAGATTGGCATAGACGGGGATCGAACTCACGACCCCCAGGGTGAAAGGCATGACACTTAGCCACTGCACCATGGCGACTGTTAATAATGTTATAAAAAATAATCAAATAGTTTATACTGAAATAAAACAATCACTACGATTCAGAAGGCTCAGTCTGCTTTGAAATAGACAAAAACGAATCAAACGTCAGAATGAAATCAGTCAAAATTGGTTTTTGTGTGATAAATCTTCAATTCAAAGTTTAATCTTAAGTTTAAGGGGAGTAGCATGTTATAATTTCAATTTTTAAGTATATAATATGAAATAAGTGCATATTATTGCCTAATTAGCATATATTTTTAGCAAATACGTGTATTTCCGTACATTTATTTTAATTCATAGTTAATATTTTCACTTCAAAATGGCCAAGATGCAGTGATTTTTGAAAATATGAGTTGCGGTAAGATTCTATAGTTTGTCAAATTATAACAACTGCAAGGAAGTAAATTTATAATTCTGATTATTAGAGAAATAAAATGTTGAAGAGATAATTCAAACATATTTAGAAACATGTTTGGTTGGCAATTTTATTCTTTTATTTTTGATGGCACAATCCATTGTATTTTAGTATACAACTAATTATCACTTTTAAAAATGCCGTTACACTGCATCAGTTTAATACTGCAAAATTCAGAATCTAGGCTGATTATTTAATTCAAAAACAATAGTGAATCAAATATTAAATCATTAAAAAAACTGCGTAAATACGGTTTGTAATACATATTTTTTGAATAATCGATTCAAATAAGAAACAGCAATCGTAAGTAAATTTATAATCCTGTTTTTTATATACAATCATGGAAACTGTCTAAATGATACAACACATATGCACCATACAAGGTTAAAATCAAAGTTAAACAAAATTTTGTTTAAATTTATCGGATGTTACTCAGTGCATGATAAGCGATCGATTAGTTAATCTCAGCATCTAAGATCTAAGAACAAAATAGCGTTCAAAGAAAGAACTCGATTTTTTCTTTATTATTATTTAGGTTGTGGAAATTTGTATTACTATTATAGTCAAACGATACAAAATGAAGAAAAACCGTGTTATTATTATTAAATTACTTGAAAATTCGCCATCAGTCAAAACTGACCTATGCTCTGTATACCATATGGGCAGATGGTGCCCACGGGTAACCCTAGTATGTATAATACAATACTATACATATGGAGGTCGTGAGTTCGATCCCCGTCTATGCCAATTTGTATTTTTACACAAAAGCGTCCAACACTTACACTTACTCACATACATACAAACATTTATGGGTAATTATATTAATGTTGGGTCACGCGTGACGTCACAAGCCTATCGGCGGCCCGAGACAACCTCTACATTTCTAAACATTGAGTGAATTACGTTTTGCCAAAATCATATAAATATTATTTTAGGGTGCAATTCTTACAACAATGTTGGCAACACGTAATTTTTCAAGTAAGTATTCGTTTTACAACAACATTTGCTCATATTGTTTCATGAAATAATTATAAAAAATTATTACGTTATAAAAATAGAAATGTTTAAAATTCTGAACATAAATATTTAAGCTACACTTAACATACACACACAACAATATTGACTCCATATTCCACATGCCGTACCCTCTCTCTCTCTCTTGTAAATAAAATGTCTTTTTGATTCAACTTGTTTTCTAATTTTGAGGTTTAAATTTATCAATTTTTATCATTGCATTTTTTTTTTTAATATATATAAATGTTCTTTTTATTATTCTTTTGTCTCATTTAAAATAGCACAAAGCCTTTTTTTTTTGTACATATTTTTATTAAGGTTATGTTCAAACTCGGTTCTTTTTTAAACACAAATCTAAACGTTTGCGTTATTATTTTATATTAGTGAACTTTGATATAATTTGGAATCGTACATTTACGGAACATAACCTTAAAAATGCTTGTAAAATATTATCTTATTTTATTTATTTTATTTTATCTAGATTTAGATATATATTTGTGTTAGTTTTGAATTGAAAGCTTAATATTTTTCCGGGTTTCAATGTAACACTTGCATTTTTTAATTTTTGGACCCATTAATTGATTTTTGTATTAAATTATTACATTGAAAACCCGAAAATACAAAATACACAGCATGTAGTTTATTTAATTTTGAAAATTCACTGGATTTATTTTAATATCAAGATATCTTTTCCTTATTTGTCTATTTTTTTGTATACACTTTATATATTTATTTATTTATTAAAACTGTCCCTAAGTTTTATCTCAAGTACTTTTATAATAATGGGAAAGTAGGTATAATATAATAGTTATTTATGTAGTGTTAAAAGTGTCACTTTTAACACTACTTATCTTTACTCGCCGTACGAAGTACCGAAGAAGCTAAAGCATTCGGTCGTCGGTCTGTAGCATTCTCGGATCAATTTGTTTGGTGCTCGACCAAATTTGTGCTTTCTACTTCTCTGAAGGTACCGGACCGATTCACACCAAATTTACTACACATAATATTTAACATCCTATTTGAATCCGTTCGCAGTTTAAATTCAATCGCCCGTATACTTCCCGAGTTATAGGGCCCTTAATACTGCCCTTATAAAAATAATTATAACACTCAAAAATTCTACTAATAATTCTAAGATATTTTATGTCTACAAGATTTTTTCATATTGTTCATTCAAAGCCCGAAAAAAATGATTAAATATTATAATTTTGAATTTTAAAATTAAACGAATTTTTTTATTTTTTATTAATTGATTTACAAAAAATTGTTAGACTTTTTATATTTATAACATTTGTTCAAATTGTTAACCAAAAGGCCAGTGCTCGCAACGCATATCTTACCTAAAGGCGAGTTCTACGCATTGGTGCGTTTTATGCGTACCGAATCTTGTTTATTTTACGACTGCTGCAAATTTATAACACAATTATTTATTTAATAATATTTTGTTAGGTTATATATATAGAAACACTAAATATAAATACTTATTGGACAAATAAAGTAAATCCAGCTGAACATTTACATTCATTTTATAATCGCAATAATTTGCTATATCAAATAATATTTTATTTAAAATGAATGTAATTTATAATAAAAAACATATATAATATATAAATATAATTCAATGTATGTTT
Organism: Leistus spinibarbis; assembly: GCA_933228885.1. NCBI lineage: Eukaryota > Metazoa > Arthropoda > Insecta > Coleoptera > Carabidae > Leistus > Leistus spinibarbis. The sequence goes on along the minus strand of OW121812.1, from coordinate 899,301 downwards.
TTTGTTGTACAATTTAAACACAATACAATTTAAATATCGAATCAATGTGACTAGAAAGTTAGATTAGAATTAGCAAAATAAGCTGATTATGATTTAGGTTTTTGCTAGTGATACAAATGAGTGATTTTATATATTTTCCACTATGTATTTATATATGTATATACAAATATGCTGTATATATAATATATATATATAAATAGATACAAGAATTATGTTAGTTATAGTTTTTTGGTAGTTTTGTTGAGTAGTTGGTAACTTTGTTTTGTCTCGTTGTGGCGGACTTATTTCCCTTCACACTTCACATCACTGTGACGCAACTAGAAAGTGGTAAGAACACTGCTAGCTAATCTGTGCTATAATTATATTAAAATAATCGTATCAAAATTGCCTCTTGCTGCAAAATTCTCTCATTCTAAACCATTATTCATCGATTTATCTCTTTACTGCATTACACAGAACCCTAATTAGCCATTTTCTGTGCTGCATTACGCATGCGCGTGAAGCATACCTAAAGACAACACAATCGGGTTATGTCGGGCGAATTCGTTTCTTATTCTTATTTAATGTTAAATTACGATGCAGTAAAGAGTTAAAATTATAAAGAGTGCCCTGGAACATAATAAATATTTAACATAGCGAAATGAAAATTATATCGAATATTTAATTTTGATTTGAGATATTGGATTGTTCTATGGACACTTTGATCAAGTTGCTTGTGAATGAAAAAAATGCTTCTAGCATGCCTATTTTGTTTGTGTTTCTTCACCATAATATTAAACCATTTTCACATCTATATTTTTGTGCATTCTCATTTATTAAATGTTCACTAAATCAACAAATTCACCCATACCATAATCATGACATTATTAACATTAAAAGTTAAATATTTCATAAAATATATTTAATATTTTTTTTGTTTTTCTTTTGTTATTATTAAATCTTTTATATAATATATAGCTTGAATTTTTCATATATGTATATATGAAATGTTCTCTTAAAGAGCATTTTTCAATAATATTTTAATCAAATTTCATAGATTTTAGGATTTTTAGATTGAATTTCGATTTTAAATCAAATATTGGGGCAAAATGAATTAACATAACTAACCAAAAATTTTTAAATGGCTATAAGTGTGAAACTGTTCACATTAGCGACATTTCTGACTCTTGTAAGTCTGCTTAGAATACCTTTTTACTACAGTTAAAAATAAAATGAATAATTATTTCATGCTCCATTTTTAACTTGGGCAAAATTTTAAACGTGCTATAAACCCGAAACGGTGGGAATTAGCAATATTTTTCACTCTTGTTAATCGGTTTAGAAAACCCTTTTGCTATAGTTTAGATGAAAATTTTATCCAAAATAAATAAATTTTATATTACCTAATTTTTAACATAGGCAATTTTTTCATCTGGCTATAAATCCAAAACGGTGCGAATTAGCAATATTTTTCACTCTTGTTAATCGGTTTAGAAAACCCTTTTGCTATAGTATAGACCGAAATAAATAAATTTTATATGCCTAATTTTTAACATGGGCAATTTTTTAAACTGGCTATAAATCCGAAACGGTGCGAATTAGCAATATTTTTCACTCTTGGTAATCGGTTTAGAAATCTTTTTTGCTATAGTATAGACCAAAATTTTATCCAAAATAAATAAATTTAATATGCCCTATTTTTAACATGGGCAATTTTTTAAACTGGCTATAAATCCGAAACGGTGCGAAATAGCAATATTTTTCACTCTTGGTAATCGGTTTAGAAATCTTTTTTGCTATAGTATAGACCAAAATTTTATCCAAAATAAATAAATTTAATATGCCCTATTTTTAACATGGGCAATTTTTTAAACTGGCTATAAATCCGAAACGGTGCGAAATAGCAATATTTTTCACTCTTGGTAATCGGTTTAGAAATCTTTTTTGCTATAGTATAGACCAAAATTTTATCCAAAATAAATAAATTTAATATGCCCTATTTTTAACATGGGCAATTTTTTAAACTGGCTATAAATCCGAAACGGTGCGAATTAGCAATATTTTTCACTCTTGGTAATCGGTTTAGAAATCTTTTTTGCTATAGTATAGACCAAAATTTTATCCAAAATAAATAAATTTAATATGCCCTATTTTTAACATGGGCAATTTTTTAAACTGGCTATAAATCCGAAACGGTGCGAATTAGCAATATTTTTCACTCTTGGTAATCGGTTTAGAAATCTTTTTTGCTGTAGTATAGACCAAAATTTTATCCAAAATAAATAAATTTAATATGCCCTATTTTTAACATGGGCAATTTTTTAAACTGGCTATAAATCCGAAACGGTAGTAATTAGCAATATTTTTCACTCTTGGTAATCGGTTTAGAAATCCTTTTTGCTATAGTATAGACTAAAATTTTATCGAAAATAAATAAATTTTATATGCCCTATTTTTAACATGGGTAATTTTTTAAACTGGCTATAAATCCGAAACGGTGCGAATTAGCAATATTTTTCACTCTTGGTAATCGGCATAGAAATCTTTTTTGCTATAGTATATACCAAAATTTTATCCAAAATAAATAAATTTAATATGCCCTATTATTAACATGGACAATTTTTTAAACTGGCTATAAATTCGAAACGGTGCGAATTAGCAATATTTTTCACTCTTGGTAATCGGTTTAGAAATCCTTTCTGCTATAGTATAGAACAAAATTTTATCGAAAATAAATAAATTTTATATGCCCTATTTTTAACATGGGTAATTTTTTAAACTGGCTATAAATCCGAAACGGTTCAGATTAGCGATATTTTTCACTCTTGTAAATCTGCTTAGAATACTATTTTGTCATAGTATTGAGCGAAATAATATCGATTAGATTAGTTAAATCATTTTACCCAATAATTAATTAGTGTTTTAATCATTTTGTTGTAGTTTAAACATCACGAAATTCAATTTAAGTGATTGTTAAACATTTTTTTTGTTGTTATATTGATATTTGTTATTATATTTAATAGGTCGAAGTATTATTGTGAAGAAAGGTGATGGATCTCAAGTAAAAGAGTCTACAGACAGTTCAACAACTTTAGAAGATGATGACGTTAAAGGTAAAACATGACCTTGTTTTACGATCATATTTCATTCTAATTTAATTTTCATTTTAAATATATGATTAAAATACAAATTTGAGAAACCATTTTCAATGTGTCTACGACCCCCATAGGTTTAAAGCCGCTCCTCTACGAACAGCAAAAAATGTTTTTTACCACTGGTTTATTAAAATTACCACAAACAAATTGAGTATGAATATCACGTGAAATAATGTCACCGAATTATTGTATATATATATTGCATGGTCCATTTATCTTGCTTGTGTTATCTTTTTTTTATCTATTTATTATTTATCTTTTCTTCCTTAATCATTGTTTAAACGTATTCACCATCATCTATTGTGTCTAATTGATCTTTTTTCTTCATAATTTTCATTCTAAATTGGATTTCGCTTGGTTTTAATCGAAATTTCTTAACTCATTGGCTATTTCATATATTTCAATCGAACTTTTTATATAATATATATATCATTTTGGTTTAACAATAATAATAATAAATGATAATCATAATACATGGTGGTCCATTGCATTCGGGTAATGTGTTTATGTATATGTGTTCTGGGCTCGTGGCTGACCTCTCGTGGTCTGACATCATTCATTCATTGAATGCTCAAACTCACGCTGTACGTATCCACAGAAGACAAAAAGGGAGGCGTCGATCGTAGTTCTACCGTGATTGCAAAAGAACCTGAAGGTAATGGCCCCTAATATTCATTTCTCAATTTTTTTTTCAATAATTCGACAATACGACAATTACCAAATATACTACAACTTTCACAAAACGAAACATAAGCACCATTTATTTTCGAAACGATTTCGAGAAAAAATATATTAAACATTATTTGTGCATCATTTTATTTATGTTACAAATAAATTTCTATTGTTAAACTTGCACATATAAAATATGCTGATTATACGAATACATTTAGGACCTATTATAAATCATTTTAGTATTCTATCTGGGTGTTAATATGTGTAGAACGTTTTATGGTGCAATTCTGAGCAAATGCAACTATAAGTACAATCCGTAAAATAGTGTAATATATATTTTAATGATTGTTTTGCAAATCATTTCTAAACTGATTATATATATATATATATATATATATATATATATAATTACCCAGAAATGTGAGTGTATAGTATAAAAAATGTAAATTGGCAAAATAAAACAATCACTACTCTTCTGAAGTTCAGTCTGCTTTGAAATAGACAAAAACGAATCAAACGTCAGAATGAAATGTCAATTAATTTGATGATTTGAAGTGTATTTAGTGTGTTATGTACTTTACACAGAGTGGCATCTGCTATATTATCCATTTATTTTAATTCATAGTAAATATTTTCACTTCAAAATGGCCAAAAAGCAGTGATTTTTGAAAATATGAGTTGCTCAAATTATTTTTTGAAAATCTTACTGATTCTCCTGGCTTAGAATCGCACCATTAAACGAAACGAATCAAACGTCAGAATGAAATGTCAATTAATTTGATGATTTGAAGTGTATTTAGTGTGTTATGTACTTTACACAGAGTGGCATCTGCTATATTATCCATTTATTTTAATTCATAGTAAATATTTTCACTTCAAAATGGCCAAAAAGCAGTGATTTTTGAAAATATGAGTTGCTCAAATTATTTTTTGAAAATCTTACTGATTCTCCTGGCTTAGAATCGCACCATTAAACGAAACGAATCAAACGTCAATGAAATGTCAATTAATTTGATGATTTGAAGTGTATTTAGTGTGTTATGTACTTTACACAGAGTGGCATCTGCTATATTATCCATTTAATTTAATTCATAGTAAATATTTTCACTTGAAAATGGCCAAAAAGCAGTGATTTTTGAAAATATGAGTTGCTCAAATTATTTTTTGAAAATCTTACTGATTCTCCTGGCTCAGAATCGCACCATTAAATATGTTGCGATATTTAAAAATAAATTCTTGTAATAGGTCTTAAAAATGGTCACTAAAAAGCATGACTGCATGTATTAGAACCACTTAACCACTAGCTAGTTCGTACAGTGTTGTCATACGATTCATTTTACTCGTAGTTGAATAATCCGCATTGGCAACAAGTTGAAATCTTTTAAAGTTATTTTGGCACTAACACAAGTTTATATTTGTTACAGTTTTGTTTTTTTTTTTTTGTGTGTTTGTCTTTCATTCATATAACTTTGAGTGTGATATTTAAAGATTTACTATGTCTGCGTTAGCTAATTTAATTGTGGCAACAACAAAATACATTGAAAGTATGCTTATTTTTGTTTAAAAGTAATCTAACTAGTTCTATTATTTATATATGTCGCTAAACGTGGTTTAATTTTAATTATATCGCTTAAATAAAAATAAAATGATTTAATGGTAGGTAGTGCAACGCCTCCGCAATCGCCCCGGATTGCGACCGCCCTTATATCTCCGTCGGGGTCTATGAATGCGGCCCCCCCAAAAACTATTGCTATCACCCTCGGTCAGGCGTTAGTGCAAGGGGTACAAGGTTAGGGGCTCATATATTGTAATCAACATTTATACTAAAATCGTTGTTGCTAACAAAATAATGAATTTGAATCGATTTTAACTAAATATATATATATCTCGTTAATTTGATATATTTATTTGTGTGCAATAACAGTACTTTGAAATGTGGTCCATTTAAAGTTCATTTTGTGATTGTGTTTATTTGGTTGTTTTTTTTTTGGCTGCATGTTCAATATATGATTTTCTAGTGGTTGAATGTACTGATCCAACCGTTGATCCGATCAGTTCATGGTTACAAAATACTGTCACTTGCAATAATAATGTTTTAAAAGGTGATTCGAATGAAACAGGTGAGTTCTTTTATTCATATCATTTCAATTCGCAATGTATACTTTTCTATTTATATTTATTAAAATTTTGATGTTAGACGAATTAACAAATAAGAATCAAACGTGTTGTAGTTTTCCTAATCATTTAATTAATTTTAATATATATATATATATATATATATATATATATATATATATATATAAGTAGTGCACCTATGATCGTTCCAGACTATATTTCAAGATGGCGGCCATCGTTTGTCTCATTCGCTTATGGCCGCCATCTTGAAATATGGTGTCTGGAACGATCAAACGACAAAATGGCGTCTACAAAATGCACTTATCCTTTAAAAACGACACTATTTCACATTTTTGTATACAAAATTGCTGTAGAAGCTCTGGAATCGTAATATTATTTGATTTTAATTACATGCGACAGTAAAAATAATATTATACAATAAGTTTTTTGTAAATTTGTTATAAATTACTAACAAATTAATAATGTTAAACTATGTTATCACGGTATTTTAGCATGTTTTTCGTAGCAATTTTTTCTGCAGCACGTTCATGGATTTTTATGTTGGCATGCTTGCTTATTTTATTAATGGAAATATCACCAAACTTTTACATTCATTTAAAAAGATGATTCTTTATTGATGGAATATCAGCGGTTAAATTCAGAAGATTCTGATGGTAAGAAATTTATTCAAATTTGTATTTATTTTTTATATTTATTAAACATATTTAAAGAAAACGTGTTGTATTTAAATTAATACAATAGTGTATATTCCCAAAATTTACTACGTCCACGCCAAATTTCAGGCACCTTAGTAGAGCTTAAATAAATAAATAATAATTAAGTTATATGATTTTTCGGTGCAATTTATATATTAGAAGTATTATACACTTTTTTTTACAGTGTAGCTTCATGAATATTGTTTTTACTAGTAATAATGCATGTACTAATTAAGTTTTGTTATTTTATTGCGCTAAAATTACGAAATATTATTTTGTATCTTATAACTATTATTTATCTTTTGATTAGAACAAATTTTAGTGTAACTTTAGAGTAAATTAGATCGTATTTAGGTAATTTAGACCTATATTCAATTTGTATTTAGACCTACAATACACGATATATATATAATCAGCATAATATTTTTAAATACAAAAAAAAAACGTTATTTCCAAACTATAAAATACAAGTTATTTTAAATAGTAACGTATTATTTGGTTTCTGTTTGATTGTAATTTTAAAATAAACTATGTATTTAATTACAATTAAATTGATTGCAATTGTTTAAATAAAATCTGTTTACTCGTGATGTATAAATAAATTCTAGATAAATGCGGGCGATTTTTCGCATGTTCCGCTAAATTAATCGCTAAACTAACAACAGCTTGTATTTTATTTGCAATTTTGTAGAAATAAGGATTGTTTGCCCCAACAAGACATATTCGCAGCTTTCTACAAATTCTCAGAACTCAGGTACGCTTTTTTCTGTCAAAACAATTTAAATTTCTTCTTTAATTCTTCAAACTCTATATATATATAAATATATTTTCTGTATATACGCCTTTTTATACTCACAATCTTTAACACTGATTAAAAATAATTAATATCTTCGATATTTCATGTATAGATATCCTATTAAGCTCTCATTTCTTATATGTAATATATATATATATATATATAAACTGTTTTACTAGTATTTCGTTTCAGAAGTGGGATACATTTGTAAGAAATTATTTTAATAACTTAAGGTCAAACATCAAGCTCGAAAAAAAAAACCTACCTACTTTTTAAAGAAAAAAAAATATCAGTGAATTTGTAATTGCATAAATAATGCCTGGTAAAAATGATATTCTTTTTGTATTTACAGTTTCGGAGATAAAAAATAAAAACCTCCAAAATAGGTCATTTATTATAGTTTTCATTTTTTATCTCCGAAACTGTAAATACAAAAAGAATATCATTTTTACCAAGCATTATTTATGCAATTACGAATTTACTGATATTTTTTTTCTTTAAAAAGTAGGTAGGTTTTTGCGTAATCGAGGTTTGTTTAATCATGATAGGTTTTGAGTAGTTTTATGTAATTAAGCAATATAACTTTGACCAAAAGTGTAACAATGTGTCCGTAATGCCTTTATATTCAATAAACAGTCATTATTCGATAAAATATCTTTGATTATAGCGTAAAAATAACTAATTTCTAATACTGTGCATGCATGATTTCTATCACTGGTTGCTTGAACATGTAAATTCGATGGTAGCGCCACTATCTAAAATAGCCGAGAGCGGAGCGGCATTACTTCGAACTAGATGGACCTGATGGTTTTTCTTAAAGCTCGAAAAAAATGATTAAATATTATAATTTTAAATTATGCACTAAAAAATGATTTTTTTATTAATATAATTACAAAAAATTGTAAGACTTTTTATATTTAACATTTTTATATATATATATATATATATAACAAATTGTTAACCAAAAGGCCATAATTAAAAACCACTGCTCGCAAATCGCATATATTATAAGGCGAGCTGGACACGTAGGTGCGTTGTACCCTAAGCTTGTTTTATATCAAAATAATCTACAAGAAATTATACGACTTTTTATATCTATAACATTTTTATATATAACAAATTGTTAACCAAAAGGCCATAATAATGAAAAAGGCGAGCTGGACGCATAGGTGCGTTGTAGCTAAGCTTGTTTTATATTAAAATAATCTAAGAAATTATACGACATTTTATATCTATAACATTTTTATATATAACAAATTGTTAACCAAAAGGCCATAATAATGAAAAAGGCGAGCTGGACGCATAGGTGCGTTGTAGCTAAGCTTGTTTTATATCAAAATAATCTACAAGAAATTATACGACATTTTATATCTATAACATTTTTATATATAACAAATTGTTAACCAAAAGGCCATAATAATGAAAAAGGCGAGCTGGACGCATAGGTGCGTTGTAGCTAAGCTTGTTTTATATCAAAATAATCTACAAGAAATTATACGACTTTTTATATCTATAACATTTTTATATATAACAAATTGTTAACCAAAAGGCCATAATAATGAAAAAGGCGAGCTGGACGCATAGGTGCGTTGTAGCTAAGCTTGTTTTATATCAAAATAATCTACAAGAAATTATACGACATTTTATATCTATAACATTTTTATATATAACAAATTGTTAACCAAAAGGCCATAATAATGAAAAAGGCGAGCTGGACGCATAGGTGCGTTGTAGCTAAGCTTGTTTTATATCAAAATAATCTACAAGAAACTATACGACTTTTTATATCTATAACATTTTTATATATAACAAATTGTTAACCAAAAGGCCATAATAATGAAAAAGGCGAGCTGGACGCATAGGTGCGTTGTAGCTAAGCTTGTTTTATATCAAAATAATCTATAAGAAATTATACGACTTTTTATATCTACAACATTTATTCAAATTGTTACCCAAACGGCCATAATAATTAAAAACCTAAACGTGGCGCTCGCACGCATTGGTGCGTTTTACGCGTACCAAATCTTTTTATATATATATATATATATATAAACTGTATTAATTCTACGGTTATATCTATTTTAGGATATCTTAACATAAAAATCCGAAGTGTTTTAGCATGTATTGCTATTGTACGATTCTAACTTAATATAATTTGATTTATTTTGTATATTTATAAACCAGTGGTACTTACTATATCTATTATTACAATTGTGTATTAATAGCGATTTTCGCAGTAAACATTCATAATTTACACTGATTTCTAATAGCCCGAAGACAAGAAATTATAAAAATGACTGAACAACTAATAGAGGCCATAAACACAGGCGACTTTGAGGCATACACGTAAGTTAACCGCCATTTTGTTGCCAAATTATTGCTATATACAATTAACGTATTTTTCAACAGGAAAATATGCGATCCTCATTTAACAGCGTTTGAACCAGAGGCAATGGGTAACCTTGTGGAAGGGATGGACTTCCATAAGTTTTATTTCGATAACGGTAACGATAACGTTATAACAACGATAATACACGATAATAGTAATTTTATTTATGTTTAGTTCTGGGTAAAAACTGCAAAGCTGTGAATACCACCATTTTGAATCCTCATGTTCATTTACTGGGCGATGACGCTGCATGCATTGCCTACGTACGTCTGACGCAATACATGGATAAGTGAGTGGATTCTATTATGTATTATGATTTGGTGTGTCGTAGTATGGTTTGGTAGAAAGCTACCAATTGTTTACAGGTTGATTCAGCCGAAATGCGATAATCTTATTATTTTTTTTGTTTGAATGAACTGTTACAAACTGTACACGAATATTGTTTTATTTGTTTATTCCTGTACAGTTTGTGAGGGTTGATTACGCTACAAATTCGTCTAGACCAATGAAGCATTATGGGTAATATTACAATCATTCACTATATCCACCATTTTAGTCTGTTTAACGAACAGATTCAGTTAGTGGAGGTGCTGTTATTGCAACATGCAATATGAATTTTAGTTAATTTAACAAGTGACCATGTCACTTCCGGTCGCGAAATACGATCTGCTCGCGCATCCGATAACCGATACTCGCGTTTTCAAAAAATCTCCAATATCACCAGAACGGCTACATTTACGGCAAAAATAGTTATGTTCATAATAAAAGTGATTAATATTTCGCACAACTTTTGTTTGAAACATTTCTTCAAAAAATTGACCAGTTGCGAGAAAAATGCTACGAAACATTATAAATATGTTTACGTTGCCATGGAATCGCGCGGACCAATTTTCGTATTTCGCGGGGGGAAATAAACGGATGTGACTTGCCCACTGTTTTTTTAGCTCGCCGTACGTAGTACCGAAGAGGCTAAAGCATTCGGTCGTGTGTCTGTAGCATTCTCGGATCAAAAAATTTCATTTAGAAAAAGTGTTCGTCTCGCGTCGCCCTGATTCCGAAAATGTATATAACTTATATACTTGGATGTTAGTCGTCGCTCGCTCGACCAAATTTGTGCTTTCTACTCCTCTGAAGGTACCGAAGCGATTCACTCCAAATTTGGTACACATATTATTTGGCATCCCATTTGAATCCGCTCGCAGTTTAAATCCAATCGCCCGTATACTTCCCGAGTTATAGGGCCCCAAAATTTGGAGCCCCCCTTAATACTACTCTTATAAAAATAATTGAAACACTTAAAAATTCTACTAAAAATTCTAAGATATTTTTTGTCTACAAGATTTTTTCATTTTGTTAACCCAAAGCCCGAAAAAAATTTAATTAAATATTATAATTTTGAATTTTAAAATATGCACTAAATTATTTTTTTATCAATATAATCTAAATTTGGTACACATATTATTTGGCATCCCATTTGAATCCGGTCGCAGTATAAATCCAATCGCCCGTATACTTCCCGAGTTATAGGGCCCCAAAATTTGGAGCCCCCCTTAATACTGCCCTTATAAAAATAATTGAAACACTTAAAAATTTTACTAAAAATTCTAAGATATTTTTTGTCTACAAGATTTTTTCATTTTGTTAACCCAAAGCCCGAAAAAAATTTAATTAAATATTATAATTTTGAATTTTAAAATATGCACTAAATTTGTTTTTTTTTATGAATTTAATCTAAATTTGGTACACATATTATTTGGCATCCCATTTGAATCCGCTCGCAGTATAAATCCAATCGCCCGTATACTTTCCGAGTTATAGGGCCCCAAAATTTACAACCCCCCTTAATACTGCCCGTATAAAAATAATTAATACACTTAAAAATTCTATTAAAAATTCTAAGATATTTTATGTCTATAAGATTTTTTCATTTTGTTAATCCAAAGCCCGTAAAAAATGATTAAATATTATAATTTTGAATTTTAAAGTATGAACTAAAATTTTTTTATATCAATATAATCTAAAATTAAATGTTCGACTTTTTACACCTATAACATTTTGCTCAAATTGTTAACCAAAAGGCCATAATAATTAAAAAGCACTGCTCGCAACGCATATTTTACCTAAGGGCGAGCTTTACGCGTTGGTGCGTTTTACGCGTACCAAATCTTGTTTTTTTTTTGTAAGCAACATAATAGATATGGACTGTATGGTGTGATTGGTCCGTAGGCAAGGGCAGGCTCACACCCACCAATCAGAGGAGAGTCGGGTGTGGCATAAACGGGACAACAAATGGCAAAATGTTCATTTCCATCGAAGTGGTGTGTCCGGGGGGGCCGCATTCGAGTTTAGTTCGCTTAAATAGGGCCGGCGTTCTTAACTAAACCTATACTATATATATTAAACTAACACCATCGATTTTCCGAAATATGTGCAGTCGTGACTTTAAATTAACAAAAACAAATAAGTATTGTCACATTTTTTATAAAAAAAAAAAAGAGAATATATTTCATTTTTAGTTATTTTTATTATTTTTACTTAATTTGTTGAATTTCAAAAATATTTAACCGCTACTGTGTAGCGTAGTGAGTAGTATTTTTTTATTTCGTTATTTATTTTATAATTCATTAAACTTGTATATTTATTACAATTAAACTGATCAGACAATCAGTGTGCTCAACTAAATATAATAACTTCCACGAATTAAGTGAGGTTTTATTAAATGCACGAATCATAAATAATATTAATAAATAAATAAGTTTAATGGATTTTATTATATATATATATATATTTTTTATTATTATTAATTAAATATGTGCAAACTTGCCTTCTAAAAAGAGCTATGTAAAAATTAAAAAAAATCTAGAACAGTCTAGTCGTAGTTCAGCTTACTCTATCTAGAAACATCGATGAATATCTTGAATGAATCCGAGATATATAATCTTACTTTTCGAATTGCTTGAAAAACTGTACCAAAATGGCTGTCAAAGGCAAAAAAAAGCACACCAATTTTATTTTAAACGATAAACAGATACATTTATTCTACAAGTAGCCAAAATGTTATTATTACCTTTTTAAAACTATAAATGAAAAAAAATAAAAAAAACGAAAAAACAATGCATTATTAGTTAATATATATAAATAATATTATGAAATAAAATAAATAGTTCTCTTTATTTATTTTAATAATATTTATTATGAACTTTATTTTTTACTTTCACAAATAATGGATATTTTAAAAGTTGTTATAATATAAATAAAAAATACATATTATAGAAGTAATATATATTTAAAACTGTGCAATTGTGTGTAATATTTGTTGATTTATTTCGTTAAATTCACATATAAGTGTTATTTTAATGATTCTGTTCACGTATTCAAGATATGCAATTTTATTTTTTCTAGGAATTCAGTCATTTTTACGCTGAAAACATTGATTATTCCTTGTTTCCAATTTAAAAACAACAAAATTCCCAGTATTAAAGCGAGATTATATCTAGCACGTATATATTTAAATTAAATTTTGCAAACATTACAAAAATTGCACCGTAAAAATTGTGCTTATGTAAAAAGAACAATTTAAAAGTAAAAAAACACTGTTTTTAATTAAATTTAACACTATTTAGTGGCTAAATCGTATTAAAAACACTGTTTTTTACATTTTATACGTCTTTAAATATACATATTTGACTGTTTATATATATAGTTAATGTTTATAAAAATTTCAAATAGGAAAGATGCAATTTTACATTTCGGCGTGTTTACAATAATCCTGATTTGATTCGTTAGTAAATCATGGTTTAATATAATACGAATGTTAAATAAACAAAATGGCGACAATATACACTCAGAACTACACGATTAATTTTTATAGTTTTGCCTATTTACGAGTAATTTTTGTAAAATTCAAATTGTAAAATGGCATCTTTGCTTATTTAGACTCTATTCGAAGAAGAATCACTATGCGAATTTGTTGTCTTTTAAAAAATATGCATCTCTTCATATAAAATTACAAATGAATGTTTCATCAAATTCAGTTCAGTTCATTTATAACATTTTTTTGGGAATGATCTTTAAGCTAGAAACCTATTTAATAGAACACTTGCACAAATATAGCCCTATTTTCGTTTGGAAGCGAAAAATATACGGTTTTTTTAAGTTTGTAACACTGGTTAACCAGTGTTACTAACTTATAAAAATAATTACTATACATTAACAAATAATTATGGCCATTAAATGGGGTTATTTTGTGTATGTTCGCTATTTGAGTGGGAAATTTTTGAAAATCTATTTATAAATAATCGCTATCAAAGAATGAAGAATTGTTTAAATTTAACTATATTAAAATTTTTAATCAAATCGCTTTTTCAATGTATTTGCTGTGAAAAGAAACCATTTACTATCGAATTTAAAATGAAAATGAAAAAAATATATATATATATTATTAATCCCATTTCATGTTAGAATAGTTAAAAATCCTTTTTAGTGAAAATTTGTAGTTGAGATAAGAAAAAATATAGTTATTAAACAAAAAACACAGACAACAAATATCTATAAGAACAAACTTTTGTTCTTATATTTCTTAATAAAAAAAAAACTACATTTGGCCTAATTCTTACAGTTATTATATGAACAATTTTAAAACCTAAATACATTCATGTTGTCTCCTTTACAATTATCAATTGCACAATTCGTCATTCTAATTTACAAAATTAGCTTCCATGTTCACGTTTTCTCAGTACAAACTTAACCAGTATTTAAAAAGTTTTTCGACATTTTCTCCTCAACATTTTTGACTAAATCAGTCAGAAAAATCGAATATAAACGATTATTATAAACTATATTTAGCTTTCTTCATCATTATTCAGTATTGTGTTTATGTAAAATGTAACAATTTAAATGAAAAATATGTATATATATGTTTGTCAAACTAAAGAAAACAATTGTTTTATCAAAAGAAAAAAAATTGAAAAAATATTCGTAGTCAAATGTAAATGAAGAAGTTATAACAGTTTTTTTGGTGTGTTCGTTTTAATAATAATAATAATAATAAAAAATCTTTACAAATTTAAACAACGTTCATCTTTGTACTACCGTACCGGAAGCTAAACATATTTAAATATAATTGATTTTTCTTTAGCGATTTTAATTTTATTATTAGAAGTCTGCGGCAAATCAGTGTAAAGTCTATTTATATTTAAGTTAGAGGCTTGTCAGTAACTTGGATTTTGTTTAAAATGTACGAATAAGAATGTACGCCTAATTAAACCCATATAAACGTAGTGTATATAATTTAAATCTTGGTGGTCTTAGTTTAAATCTGCGTTCTTTCTGCAATAGAACACAAGTGTGCTTCAAGAATACAATAGGCTACAAAAGTGATGACGCGTAATTATGCATGTCAATAAAGTTATCCACGGTTTTCTCCGGCCACAATTTCTGTTACAAACCTAAAAATAACAAAATCCCCTCGATTGATTTTGGCGCTACTATTAAAACAAAATTACTTCCCATCACTTAAAAATTAAACAACCACAACGTAACCACAAACAGCGTATTTGTGTACAAACAGATTATATACATTTTCACTGTTTGTGGTTACGTGTTGTGGTTGTTTAATTTTGAAGTGATGGGAAGTAATTTTGTTTTAATAGTAGCGCCAAAATCAATCAGGGGCATTTTGTTATCTTTAGGTTGGTAACAGAAATCGTGGCCGGAGAAAAGTTTGGATAACTATACTGACATAATTATGCGGCAAATTTAGATGCGGTCGCCGCCATTTTCGTTTCTTATGGGATTTAACATAGAGCTGAAGTTTGTATGTTTGTACACCGTTCTTATTGTAAAGCTGGTGGGTGTATGAGTTATTTTTTTTAAATAGGCTCAAGCTTCAACTCCAGATTCATGTATTTAAAGTAGGGCGACCATAACTAATTAGTTTGTAATTAAAGAATAGTGACATTATGGGAAAATAGCATTTAGTGTTGCCGAAAAGTGCTAGCATATTCACGATAGATGGCACGCGTGAAACTCTTATCCGGTCTTGTGATTGGCTGCCTTTAACTGGCAGTTCATTTTAATTTACAAAATTAATTCAAACACAGTTTTTAGCCATATCTATCAACATTACTCAACATATATTTTAATATAATATAAAACGTAAAGACCCAAAAGGTTATTTAAGATATTTTATTGAAATCAGGGAAATTATGTCAAAAATTATGATTATTGACATAATTTTTGACATAATTTCCCTGATTTCAATAAATAAACTTTTGGATCTTTACGTATTATATTATATTAAAATATATGTTGAATAATGTTGATAGATATGGCTAAAAACCGTGTTTTAATTAATTTTGTAAATTAAAATGAACTGACAGTTAAAGGCAGCCAATCACATTATGGGAAAATATCATTTAGTGTTGCCGAAAAGTGCTAGCATATTCACGATAGATGGCACGCGTGAAACCCTTATCCGGCATTGTGATTGGCTGCCTTTAACTGACACGTCATTTTAATTTACAAAATTAAGAAAAACCATCAGGTCCATCTAGTTCGAAGTAATGCCGCTCCGCTCTCGGCTATTTTAGATGGTGGCGCTACCATCGACTTTGAATGTTCAAGAAATCATGCACGCATAGTATTAGAAATTAGCTATTTTTACGCTATAATCAAAGATATTCCATCGAATAATGACTGTTTATTGAATATAAAGGCATTACAGACACATTGTTACACTTTTGGTCAAAGTTATATTGCTTAATTACATAAAACTACTCAAAACCTATCATGATTAAACAAACCTCGATTACGCAAAAACCTACCTACTTTTTAAAGAAAAAAAAATATCAGTAAATTTGTAATTGCATAAATAATGCTTGGTAAAAATGATATTTTTTTTGTATTTACAGTTTCGGAGATAAAAAATGAAAACTATAATAAATGACCTATTTTGGAGGTTTTTATTTTTTATTTATCTGAAACTGTAAATACAAAAAGAATATCATTTTTACCAGGCATTATTTATGCAATTACGAATTCACTGATATTTTTTTTTCTTTAAAAAGTAGGTAGGTTTTTTTTTCGAGTTTGATGTTTGACCTTAATTAAAACACGGTTTTTAGCCATATCTATCAACATTATTCATCATATATTTTAATATATAATCATAATTTTTGACATAATTTCCTTGATTTCAATAAAATATCTTAAATAACCTTTTGGGTCTTTACGTATTATATTATATTAAAATATATGTTGAATAATGCTGATAGATATGGCTAAAAACCGTGTTTTAATTAATTTTGTAAATTAAAATGAAGTGTCAGTTAAAGGCAGCCAATCACAAGGCCGGATAAGAGTTTCACGCGTGCCATCTATCGCGAATATGCTAGCACTTTTCGGCAACACTAAATGCTATTTTCCCATAATATTGCTATTCTTTAATTACAAACTAATTAGTTATGGTCGCCCTACTTTAAATACAAGAATCTGGAGTTGAAGCTTGAGCCTATTTAAAAAAAATAACTCATACACCCACCAGCTTTACAATAAGAACGGTGTACAAACATGCAAACTTCAGCTCTATGTTAAATCCCATAAGAAACGAAAATGGCGGCGACCGCATCTAAATTTGCCGCACAATTACGCGCGTCATCACTTTTGTAGTCTATAAGAATGCTGGTTCAGTTCGAGAAATGAAAGCCATATAAACGCAATAGCTTTGTTCATTTGTCCTGCACTGACTGTGTCCAGTTCATGATTTTATCTCTTTTCTACTTATAATGAAGATAAAGGATAGATTCTGGAACTGAGCAAAGCAATGCAGGTGTCTAACGAACACACCTATTGTATATATATTTAAAATGGTAGTGGTCTCAGTTAAGCATTGTTAAGGTTTGACAGTTTGATATAAACAACAAAAAATGTCTATGTTGGATGGTTTTGATTTCCATAAAGTTTGTAGAACATGTTTATCAACCGAGAATTTAAAATCATTGTATTCAGAATACGTAACACAATCATATTTCAATGAAATACTTTTAATATGCACTTCGGTGGAAGTAAATGATTAGATTAAAGACTATTCACATTAAATATTTAATATATATATATATATGACATTTTTTAGTGTTTTGAAAAGGATGATTTATCCGTACTGATTTGTACTAATTGTATATGGGAATTAAATCGATCTTATAAGTTCGCATTACAATGTAAAGATTCGGTTAGAAAGTTTAAAAATTTCACGGAAAAATACGCATTGCATTTTCCTGATTATAATCAAGGCAATGAAATACCGTTAAAAGAACCATTTGAAACAACAGTATTGCAAAAAGAGGTGAATCATGAATTAGTTTTGATTAAAAATGAAATAGACGATATTGAAATCGAACCAGAAAATCTATTGATTGATTCTACTGATGTTATAAACGAAGTAACTACAGTAAAACCAACGAATGACGATATTAAAGTCGAAACATCATTGGATGAACCAAATACGGCGACAGCCTCTGAATCATGCGACAGTGACGAAAATAAAGGTATATTTCCACTTTTATTCGATTTTTCCGAAATCGATCACTATTTTATTCACTTTAGTCATAAATGTATGTAAAACTCGAGATTACAACGGAATCCCTGAATCGATTGTGACTATTTTCGGAATGACGTCTGTTTGTCTGTGTGTGTGTGTGTGTGAACGCTCTAGGGCCAAAACTGTCGAACCTAAAATTATGTAACTTCAAAATTAAGACTTGTATATACCCTAGATGTGCACCTTCTATTTTTGAAAAGAATATTCAAACCTGAAGTGCTTACTCATTACACATTTTTTGGCTCTATCTCCAATATCACTAGAACGGCTACACTTACAGCAAAAATAGTTATGTTCATAATGAAACATATTCATATTTCGTACAACTTTTGTTTGAAACATTTCTTCAAAAAATTTACCAGTTGCGAGAAAAATGCAACGGAAACATTATAAATATGACTCAATTAGATAAATGACTATATCAGGATATTTCTGTAGAGTATTGGTTAATTTGATAGCTGGTTTTGGTTATATATATATACTAGGGTTACCCGTGGGCACCATGTGCCCATATGGTATACAGAGCATAGGTCAGTTTTGACTGATGGCGAATTTTCAAGTAATTTAATAATAATAACACGGTTTTTCTTCATTTTGTATCGTTTGACTATAATAGTAATACAAATTTCCACATCGAAAATAATATTAAAGATAAAATCGACTCCTTTTTTTGAACGCTATTTTGTTCTTAGATCACTATGCTGAGATTAACTAATCGATCGCTTATCATGCACTGGGTAACATCCGATAAATTTAAACTAAATTTTGTTTAACTTTGATTTAAACCTTGTATGGTGCATATGTGTTCTATCATTTAGATAGTTTCCATGATTGTATATAAAAAACAGGATTATAAATTTACTTACGATTGCTGTTTTTTATTTGAATCGATTATTCAAAAAATATGTATTACAAACCGTATTTACGCAGTATTTTTAATGATTTGACATTTGATTCACTATTGTTTTTGAATTAAATAATCAGGCTAGATTCTGAATTTTGCAGTATTAAACTGATGCAGTGTAACGGCATTTTTAAAAGTAATAATTAGTTGTATACTAAAATAGAATGGATTGTGCCATCAAAAATAAAAGAATAAAATTGCCAACCAAACATGTTTCTAAATATGTTTGAATTATCTCTTCAACATTTTATTTCTCTAATAATCAGAATTATAAATTTACTTACTTGCAGTTATTATAATTTGACGAATTATAAAATCTTACCGCAACTCATATTTTCAAAAATCACTGCTTCTTGGCCAGTTTGAAGTGAAAATATTAACTATGAATTGCAATAAATGTACGGAAACACGTATTTTCTAAAAATATATGCTAATTAGGCAATAATATGCACATATTTCATATTATATACTTGAAAATTGAAATTATTACATGCTACTACCCTTAAACTTAAGATTAAACTTCAAACAATGTTTCCGTAATTCGTACGTTGAAATACTGTTCTTGACACTCACGTGGTAGCACTTTTATTTATATTTGTTCTTTGGTCGGTCATTTAAACATAAATGCTTAATAGCGACTCACAAACTTCAAATTAGTATAAATAAAACTTAATTTTATGAACTAACAATTATTTATATTTCTCATTGACATACAATATCAATATAATATAGCAGATGCCACTCTGTGTAAAGTACACAACACACTAAATACACTTCAAATCATCAAATGAATTGAAGATTTATCACAAAAACTTTTTTGACTGATTTCATTCTGACGTTTGATTCGTTTTTGTCTATTTCAAAGCAGACTGAGCCTTCTGAATCGTAGTGATTGTTTTATTTCAGTATAAACTATTTGATTATTTTTTATAACATTATTAACAGTCGCCATGGTGCAGTGGCTAAGTGTCATGCCTTTCACCCTGGAGGTCGTGAGTTCGATCTCCGTCTATGCCAATCTGCATTTTTACAAAAAAAGCGTTCTACACAAACTCACATACACACATACAAACATTTCTGGGTTATTATATTAATGATATATATATATATATATATATATATATATCAGTGAAAACTGTGTAAAAGTCGAGTGCAGGCCACTCCTTTGTATACAAAATTGCTGTGGAAGCCTACTACTTTGGCAACTGTTGTATTTCAGAACACGGAGAGAAGCAATATGCGTGTACGAGCACAACAGGGGACACCAATACTAGTTCAGTTCCAATGCGAACAGAAGATAATCGCTATTTGTGCACAATTTGCAGAAACACATTTGCAAAAGAGCGTGAATTAAAGAATCATGTTTGGTTGCACGGTGGCGAGAAACCATATCCGTGCACAATTTGCAATAGTTCGTTTACACGAATGACCCGTTTAAATGTCCACATGAAACGGCACAAAAACGCGAAACAGTTCTCATGTCCACTGTGCAATCAAAAATTCATTAAATTGTACTTTTTAAAGTCTCACATGCGTACGCACACTGGACTGAAACCATATCCCTGTTTGCATTGTGATAAAACGTTCGATCAGTCTAATGCTTTAAATCAGCATAATAAGCAAGTGCATAGTGGCGAGCAATCTTGCTTCGATTTGCATATGCAGACGCATGGAGTAAAGCCATATGCTTGTACGATATGCGAAGATTCATTTAGTTTGCCACAACAATTAATTGTGCATATTCAGCAGCATTCTAGAGCAAAAAAACCGTATACGTGTGTTATTTGTAATAATTCGTTTGCGAAAGCGTATTGTTTGACACGGCATATGCAAACGCATACCGGAGAGAAACCATATGCCTGCACACTGTGTGATAAATCGTTTAATCGCAAATTATATTTAAGTAATCATATGACAACACGACATAAGGATATTCATTGTGAAACAAACATTACTGACAATGAACATGCATAAATTCATATTTCTATCTACTAAAAACATCTTAGAAATGTATTATTATGTTTACTAATAAAAATTATTATTACATTTGTGGCAAAACCCATTTAATTTCAAGTCTGATCAAATTGCCCGCTCAATATGATTGATTTAAGATACACTCGTACCTCGCCTAGTGCACGGCATTAAATTCAGACATTCCCGCGCCTAGTGCACCGGTTGAGAAGAGGCCGGTCTATCCGTGCACTAGGCGAGGTACGAGTATATATATATATATAATTTTTATTCCGCCGTACAGAATGTACAAAAGAGGTATAGGGATCGGTCGTGTGTCTGTAACATGCTCGGATCTTAGCAATTATCGCCCTGAATTAACCAATTGTTAAAACATACACACAAAATATATAAAATGTTAATATATAATTTGAGTTATTTCCCGCCAAGGCAATTGAAGCCATTTTAAATGGACTACAAAAGTGATGACGCGCGTAATTGTGCGGCAAATTTAGATGCGGTCGCCGCCATTTTCGTTTCTTATGGGATTTAACATAGAGCTGAAGTTTGCATGTTTGTACACCGTTCTTATTGTAAAGCTGGTGGGTGTATGAGTTATTTTTTTTAAATATGCTCAAGCTTCAACTCCAGATTCATGTATTTAAAGTAGGGCGACCATAACTAATTAGTTTGTAATTAAAGAATAGCGACATTATGGGAAAATAGCATTTAGTGTTGCCGAAAAGTGCTAGCATATTCACGATAGATGGCACGCGTGAAACTCTTATCCGGCCTTGTGATTGGCTGCCTTTAACTGGCAGTTCATTTTAATTTACAAAATTAATTAAAACACGGTTTTTAGCCATATCTATCAGCATTATTCAACATATATTTTAATATAATATAATACGTAAAGACCCAAAAGGTTATTTAAGATATTTTATTGAAATCAGGGAAATTATGTCAAAAATTATGATTATTGACATAATTTCCCTGATTTCAATAAATAACCTTTTGGGTATTTACATATTATATTATATTAAAATATATGTTGAATAATGTTGATAGATATGGCTAAAAACCGTGTTTTAATTAAGGTCAAACATCAAGCTCGAAAAAAAAAACCTACCTACTTTTTAAAGAAAAAAAAATATCAGTGAATTCGTAATTGCATAAATAATGCCTGGTAAAAATGATATTCTTTTTGTATTTACAGTTTCAGAGATAAAAAATAAAAACCTCCAAAATAGGATTCATTTATTATAGTTTTTATTTTTTATCTCCGAAACTGTAAATACAAAAAAAATATAATTTTTACCAAGCATTATTTATGCAATTACAAATTTACTGATATTTTTTTTTCTTTGAAAAGTAGGTAGGTTTTTGCGTAATCGAGGTTTGTTTAATCATGATAGGTTTTGAGTAGTTTTATGTAATTAAGAAATATAACTTTGACCAAAAGTGTAACAATGTGTCTGTAATGCCTTTATATTCAATAAACAGTCATTATTCGATGGAATATCTTTGATTATAGCGTAAAAATAGCTAATTTCTAATACTATGCGTGCATGATTTCTTGAACATTCAAAGTCGATGGTAGCGCCACCATCTAAAATAGCCGAGAGCGGAGCGGCATTACTTCGAACTAGATGGACCTGATGGTTTTTCTTAATTTTGTAAATTAAAATGAAGTGTCAGTTAAAGGCAGCCAATCACAGGGCCGGATAAGAGTTTCACGCGTGCCATCTATCGTGAATATGCTAGCACTTTTCGGCAACACTAAATAATATATTCCCATAATGTCGCTATTCTTTAATTACAAACTAATTAGTTATGGTCGCCCTACTTTAAATACATGAATCTGGAGTTGAAGCTCGAGCCTATTTAAAAAAATAACTCATACACCCACCAGCTTTACAATAAGAACGGTGTACAAACATGCAAACTTCAGCTCTATGTTAAATCCCATAAGAAACGAAAATGGCGGCGACCGCATCTAAATTTGCCGCACAATTACGCGCGTCATCACTTTTGTAGTCCAATAGCCGTGTTCTATTTACACACAATCTCGGTTGTAACTCATCTTCTCGCTCTGTCTACACATAGGACAGACAAAGCAAAAACATGAGCTTAGCTGAGATTTTGTGTAAAAAGAATGCAGCTAATGAAGCCATTTTAAATTTGAAGCGGGCCGAGATGCGCATGCGCGTATAGTCGAATTTAATGAAATGTTAGTGGCCTTGGTACAACATTGTTTATAGTTAGATAGGTTAGGTAGAAAGTCGACGTAAACAGTTAAAAATGTCCAATTCGGACGAATTTGATATCGATAAAGTGTGTCGTACATGTTTATCAAGTGAAAATTTAAAATCATTGTTCGACGAATACGTCACACTAGATTGTTTCGATGAAATTCTAATGATATGCTCATCAGTAGAGGTGCATTTATTGCATGATGCTCAATTTGCAAAACGTACAAAAAAAAAAAACAACAAAAATATGCTTACAATAACTTCTAATTCTAGTGTTATGAAATTGACGGTTTACCACTGCAAATTTGCACTGATTGCATCAACGAATTGAATCGTTCGTATCAATTTGCGCTGAAATGTCGCGAAACCGATGACAAATTGCGTATATTCTTGCAAAAGCGGCGTGATTCTATCGAGGATCTAACGCATTATGCAGATATTAGCTTTGAGCAAAGTTTCAATAAGATCGATACGGTTGAGCCGCTTAATATGGATCATAAGTTTGTTGTGATTAAGAATGACATTGATATGAATTGCGAACCGGATCATTCGACCGATTCATTTGAGATCGTTCAAGAGGTCACTACAATTAGGCAACTGAAAGATTGTATTCAAATTGAAAATAATTGCGATGATCATTCGTTGGATGGTATGCATAATTTTTATTTACATACTAGGGTCACCCGTGGGCACCATGTGCCCATATGGTATACAGAACATAGGTCAGTTGGCGAATTTTCATCTAATTTAATAATAATTACACGGTTTTCCTTCATATAATAACACTTAACCCCTTAAACTTAAGGGGGCATTCACCTTTTGAGCACAAAAAAAAAGCTGTTTTTTAACATTTTTTTCTCAGGGTACGTTCAAGATATTTGCATGCGGTTTTTTGTATCGTATTTTTTCAACTTTTCTCTTTCATAAGGTATTTTTTAAAGTCTGGTACGTTCAGCCCCGGCGAAGATGTCCAGGTCCAAAGTGGGCAGCTCAATTTAGGCGCGCGGTAGCATAACTCTGGTCCCAGTTGTTTGAAAAAAAATAAGAAATAAGGATTTTAAAGTATATTAAATTGTCTTAGAATTGATCCTCGGGTGGTCCATTTGGACCATAATTAGCAAAATGGCGACCATCGTACGAAAAAAGTTATGTTTTGCCACATTTTTTCTCCTTTGGCGGGCCTTAAAAAATATTAACAATTGTCGGACACACTTCGTCGAGGATCAACTCCTAGAGAATTTTATTACCTTTAAGATACACTTATCGAGAGTTAAATCGGTTAATTTGTTGTCGAGATATTCTACCGCGCGACTTAAAAAATATGGTTTCGAGAAAAACGCGTTTAAAGTTTCACCTTCAGACTGACGCGCGAAAACGCCGTGCTTGAGCAAAAACATTGTTTTGTTTAAATCGCAATTTCACATATTTCCAACTCGAATTTCAAAAAACGGCTTCAGAGACCTATAGTCAACACTTCAAAATGTCCTATTCTGCAAAAAAAAAATATATCGATTTTTTGAATCCGCAAAAGGTGAATGCCCCCTTAAGATTTACAATTCAATGTTTCCGTAACTCGTATGTCACTAATGCACATTGAAATACTGTTTTTGGCGTGCTCACGTGTGGTAGAACTTTTATTTATATTTGTTCTTTGGTCGGTCATTTTAACATAAATGCTTAAATATTTTTACCAAATAGCGTTCTACACACACATACATACAAACATTTCTGGGTAATTATGATTGTGAGTACAAAGTGTCCTGTTTTACGTATCTCTAGTCTGAAATAATGCCGTTATAATATGTAATGATTGCACTTAAAGAAAATATGATGAAAATAAGTTCGAAAAATGTTTTCAGGGTCTTCAGTATGTTTAAACGGTGACACCGAGCACACCGAAGCATCTGTGTCAACATCGTACTCATGTACGTTTTGTAATTGTTTATTCTCTGAACAGCGCGATTTAGATACACATGTGTTAGTTCATGCCGGCGAAAAAGAGAAACCGTATTCATGTACCATTTGTAGTAAGTCGTTCGATCTGCAACACCAACTGCTGTATCATGTACGAACGCACACAGGCGTTAATTTATTCTTGTGTTCAGTTTGTGATAGTGCATTCGATACAAAAGCACTATTAAACATTCATATGCGGACACACACCGAGCAAAAGCCATATTCGTGCTCCATTTGTGACACTTCGTTTACAATTAAAGCGCTATTAAGTATTCACATGCGGTCGCACATCGGCGAGAAGCCATACTCGTGTACAATTTGTGATAAATCATTCGATACGAAAGCACTATATACGGTGCATATACGAACGCATACTGGAGAAAAACCATATACGTGTTCGGTTTGTGATAAATCATTCGATACAAAAACACTATATAATATTCACATTAAAACGCATCCAGACGAGAAAGCTAACTCGTGTACAATCTGTGAGAAAACATTCGATACAAAAGCACTATTAAACGTACATATACGGACCCATCCTGGCAGAAAACCATATTCGTGCCCTATATGTGATAAATCATTCGACATAAAAGCACTATTAAACATTCATATACGCAAACATAAAGGAGGAAAAGCATATTCGTGTACAATTTGTGACAAAACATTCGATACAAAGTCGCTATTAAATATACATATGCGGACCCATAGTGGGCAAAAGCCATATTCGTGCAGTATGTGCAACGGTTCATTTTCCACTAAAGGTAATTTAAATATTCACATGCGTACGCACAGCGGTGAAAAACCGTATTCATGTACATTGTGCGCTAGTTCATTTACAACAAAAGGCAACTTGAATATTCATTTGCGTACACATAATGGAGAGAAACCATTCTCATGTACACATTGTACAAAGTGTTTTACTACAAAATCTCTAATGAATATTCACATGCGTACGCACAATGGAGAAAAACCGTACTCGTGTCCAGTATGTAATAGTCCGTTTACTAGTAAAGCGTATTTAAGTGTACACATGCGTACGCACAATGAAGATAAACCGTTCGCATGTTCAGTCTGTAAGTGTTCGTTTAAAGAGAAGCATCATTTAAAGTATCACATGCGTACGCACACTGGGGAGAAGCCGCACGCATGCGCAGTCTGCGATAGATCATTTGTAGCGAAGTCGTTATTAAATGTCCAC
Organism: Leistus spinibarbis; assembly: GCA_933228885.1. Classification (NCBI taxonomy): domain Eukaryota; kingdom Metazoa; phylum Arthropoda; class Insecta; order Coleoptera; family Carabidae; genus Leistus; species Leistus spinibarbis. The sequence continues at coordinate 872,620 of OW121812.1, read as the reverse complement.
ATGCGTATTCACACTGGTGAGAAACCGTATACTTGTACAGTGTGTGATAGTTCGTTTAAAATGCTGCATCATTTACGGGGACACATGCGGACGCACACGGGGGAGAAACCGTTCGCGTGCGACGTTTGTTTCAAATCGTTTGGCCAGAAATACGTTTTGAATATACATATGCGCCAGCATACTGGTGAAAAACCGTTCCCTTGTTCACTTTGTAATGCGAAGTTTGCATCGAAATCTAAGTTAAAGACGCACATGCGCGCTAAACACCCCGGCGAAGACAGTTAAAAATGTTAAATTAACGTTAAAATAAATTAATTGTAGCATTTAGACAGTTTAACACTACCAATATTGTATAGTATCGCCGATAACGTGAATGCGGCTAATCAAATTAATTCTACGAAATTATAAAGGCAAATCAATTTTTATGTACGGGCCTGTACGCAAAATATCTTAAAGAGCGTCTTCGTCACAACGAAAACAAAATGGCGGCGACGAGTACAGTGGGTGGTAACTTTGTACTATTAGGGGTAATTGTGTGTATAGGCCAATTTTCCAACGTTTATTTTAGATTACACTAGTAAAATCATAGATTTTTGTAGCCTTGTTCCAGTATTATAGGTTAATTGATGTATATTCATTGTTATCATTTCATTTTACAATAAATATATTTCCAATATGTCACATTTCAAACTCCATAATAATCATTATTCCTACAATTCAAAACTAGGGATATTCCGCTTTTCGTAACAAATTAACCCCATGTGCCCATATCATACACAGAATACAGTTCGATTTTAAATAAAGTACAAACAAACATGATGATTTGGTAGGCGTAAAACGCACCAATGCGTTAGAGCCTTTAAGTAATGCGTTGCGAGCAGTGGTTTTTAGCTCGCCGTACGTACGAAGAGGCTAAAGCATTCGGTCGTGTGTCTGTAGCATTCTCGCATCAAAAAATGTCATTAAGAAAAAGTGTTCGTCTCGCGTCGCCCTGATTCCGAAAATGTATATAACTTATATACTTGGATGTTAGTCGTCGCTCGTAAGACCAAATTTGTGCACTCTACTCCTCTGAAGGTACCGGAGCGATTCACTCCAAATTTGATACACATAGTATTTGGCATCCCATTTGAATCCGCTCGCAGTTTAAATCCAATCGCCTGTATACTTCCCGAGTTATAGGGCCCCAAAATGTGGAGCCCCCCTTAATACTGCCCTTATAAAAATAATTGAAACACTTAAAAATTCTACTAATAATTCTAAGATATTTTTTATTTACAAGATTTTTTCATTTTGTTAACCCAAAGCCCGAAAAAAATTATTAAATATAATTTTGAATTTCAAAATTTGAAAAAAAAATTTTTTTTTTTTTTAATATAATCTTAAATTAAATGTAAGACTTTTTAAATCTATAACATTTTTTCAATTAGTTAACCAAAAGGCCATAATTATTAAAAACTGCTCGCATCGCATATATTACTTATAAGGCGAGCTGGACGCATAGGTGCGTCGTACCTAAGCTTGTTTTATCAATATAATCTAAAATTAAATGTAAGACTTTTTACACCTATAACATATTTTCAAATTGTTAACCAAAAGGCCATAATAATTAACAAGCTTAGGTACAACGCACCTATGCGTCCAGCTCGCCTTATAATTAATATATGCGATGCGAGCAGTTTTTAATAATTATGGCCTTTTGGTTAACTAATTGAAAAAATGTTATAGATATAAAAAGTCTTACATTTAATTTAAGATTATATTATAAAAAAAATATATTTTTTTCAAATTTTGAAATTCAAAATTATAATATTTAATAATTTTTTTCGGGCTTTGGGTTAACAAAATGAATTAGAATTTTTAGTAAAATTTTTAAGTGTTTCAATTATTTTTATAAGGGCAGTATTAAGGGGGGCTCCAAATTTTGGGGCCCTATAACTCGGGAAGTATACGGACGATTGGATTTAAACTGGGAGCGGATTCAAATGGGATGCCAAATAATATGTGTACCAAATTTGGAGTGAATCGCTCCGGTACCTTCAGAGGAGTAAAGGGCACAAATTTGGTCTTACGAGCGAGCGACGACTAACATCCAAGTATATAAGTTATATACATTTTCGGAATCAGGGCGACGAGACGAACACTTTTTCTTAATGACATTTTTTGATCCGAGAATGCTACAGACACACGACCGAATGCTTTAGCCTCTTCGGTACTACGTACGGCGAGCTAAAAAGCACTGCTCGCAACGCATATTTTACCTAAGGGCGAGCTCTACGCGTTGGTGCGTTTTACGCGTACCAAATCTTGTTAATTATTATAGCCTTTTGTTGTTGTTGTGTGTTCACGATGTATCGATGTTGTATGTCGCGTTAAGTCCCCTTGGGACGTGAACGATTTGCCGCAATGATTACAAAGAAAATCCTTAATATTAAAATGTAGATTCAAATGCCTTTTTAAATGTGTTTTTGTTATAAAACAACGTTCACACTGTGTGCATTTGTATGATCTAGCGCCCGTATGCAATTTTTGATGATTAATCAAATGAATAAATTGCGCAAAACGTTTCGGACACACGTTACATTGAAATGCTTTTTTTGTCTTTACATGCGTTAATACGTGAACATTTAAATTCGACGATTTCGCAAATGTTTTCTGACAAACATTACATTTATGTGGTTTATAACCGGAATGTTTACGAAAATGTACAGTTAATTGTGATTTGTTTATGAATGATAAATCGCATTCGGAACAATCGAATTTCCGGTCGTTCTCGTGTAAACGTAAATGATATTTTAAAGAGGAAGTTTTCGTGAACAAATGGCCGCATTGGTCACATTGTGCTTTCGCACGATCGGATTTCCTTTCTTTTACAATTGGGGATGGCATTTCTTCAATTGATTCAATCTAAAACAGATTCAAGCATTTATAAGAAATATATATATATATATATATATATGTACGATTCAAACATACTTCATCAACATTCAAATCGTTAAATTTCATATTTTCTTCCTTTAATTCCTTGCGAAACATTGCATCATTTTCTAAACATTTATTTCGAAACTTATTCGTTATTAATAATATTTCCAGACATTTGTTACATAGTCCAATCGGTAATTCATCATTTTCTTCTACCTTGAATTTAAATCGAATCATTTCAAATTTCCCGCTAAGACTAAGAGTGCGTTCAATGAGGTTAGCAAAACGGACGTGATGTCATATATCCTTAAGGTTAAACATCAAGCTCGAAAAAAAAAACCTACCTACTTTTTAAAGAAAAAAAAATATCAGTGAATTCGTAATTGCATAAATAATGCCTGGTAAAAATGATATTCTTTTTGTATTTACAGTTTCAGAGATAAAAAATAAAAACCTCCAAAATAGGATTCATTTATTATAGTTTTTATTTTTTATCTCCGAAACTGTAAATACAAATAGAATATCATTTTTACCAAGCATTATTTATGCAATTACAAATTTACTGATATTTTTTTTTCTTTAAAAAGTAGGTAGGTTTTTGCGTAATCGAGGTTTGTTTAATCATGATAGGTTTTGAGTAGTTTTATGTAATTAAGCAATATAACTTTGACCAAAAGTGTAACAATGTGCCCGTAATGCCTTTATATTCAATAAACAGTCATTATTCGATGGAATATCTTTGATTATAGCGTAAAAAAAGCTAATTTCTAATACTGTACATGCATGATTTCTATCACTGGTTGCTTGAACATTTAAAGTCGATGGTAGCGCCACCATCTAAAATAGCCGAGAGCGGAGCGGCATTACTTCAAACTAGATGGACCTGATGGTTTTTCTTAAGGATTGTTCACAGCGAAACAATTAGAAATTAGACTTAGATAATTACAAATAATAATCTAGTTATGTTAACATTCCAAGCAACACAATTAAGTAGTAGTTTCATAAGAATCACGCGTTGAGTGGACCAATTTTCGTATTTCGCGGGGGAAATAAACGGATGTAACGCGCGGCCATTTTTTCAATTTACGTAGTCTAAAGTCGAAGTACATAATTCGTGTGAACGGCTTGCAAACTTACCATAATGGAGGTGCATGAAATAAACATTAATTTTATTGCTTTATTGTCTATTTCATACGTAAATAACGAAACTAAAGGGGTTTCTGTACAGGCACAAGCCCTACATATTGATTTTTGCGACATTGTTCTTTTGAACAAGGTCTAGTTGATCCTAGACTATATATTAGCTAGATTGTTCATTTCCAAAATAAAAATAGATAATATTATCCCAATATATTTATACTACGTATTTATTTGAATGAGACATAATTAGAAGCAATTATCGCTAATTATGTTTGATTTAAAAGTTGGGAAGTTTTGCTTACATACGCGTCTATGAAATATCATTTCTACAATGATCACGGATCCGTGAATACGTATGCATGGGGACTGTTCAGTTCATGATTTGTCTCTCTTCCACTTAAAATGAAGAAAAAGGACAGATAATGAACTGAGCAAGAAATGTAGGGACAACGAATATACCTATTATTAAAATTATGTTACATAATAATGTCAGTAAAGTTATCCACACTTTTCTCCAGCCACGATTTCTGTTACCAACTTAAAAATAACAAAATCCCCTTGATTGATTTTGGCGCTATTATTAATACAAAATTACTTCCCATCACTTAAAAATTAAACAACCACAACGTAACCACAAACAGTGATTTTGTGTGTACAAACGAATTATTTACATTTTCGCTGTTTGTGGTTACGTTGTGGTTGTCTAATTTTTAAGTGATGGGAAGTAATTTTGGTTTTAATCGTTGCGCCAAAACCAATCAAGGGTATTTTGTTATTTTTAGGTTGGTAACAGAAATCGTGGCTGGAGAAAAGTGTGGATAACTTTACTGACATACATAATAGCTGTATTCTTTTTACACAAAATCTCAACTAGGCTCAATTAAATTATTTTACTCTGTCTATAACAAGCTGAGCTGCTGTATAAAAAGAATACGGCTAATAGCCGTATTCTTTATACACAAAATCTCAGCTAAGTGTTTTTGCTCTGTCTGCATATACATTTGGTTATGCATTATGGTTCATTTACAAACAAAATTCAATGAAATTTGACGAAACTGTCGAAGTTTAACACACGGGAATATATAAATACATATTTTATCAAATTTGGCCAAATTTTGTTGGTGAATGAACCTTTAGCTAAAAGTATGTTACAATTAAATGTTACATTTGGCACCACTGGCGCCAGTGACAGAAATCACAATTATGTCTTTATTTTTATTTAATTGGCAACATTGTTAAATGGCAGGGGTAGCGAAAAATTCAAAATTATCTAGTCTAAAATTTCAAATGTGAATAAATTATTAATGTAAACGTTTTAAAGTAATTTTACGCATTATATACTAATAATAATAGTACAAAATAATAATGTATATGCGCAAAAGCATGCATTAACGCAATTAAACAATTTTGTTACATTTTGCAACACTAACACCAGTGTCAGTGTACAGGAGCGGCTTCAGCATTTTTTGAAAGGAAAATCGCGCCAGTGTCAGTGTACAGGAGCGGTTTCAGCATTTTTGAAAGGTAACCTTAAATCATGTATCTATGTATAGTGTGTGGCATGTATCCGGAACGTTTTCTTTATGCCCGCGGGTTAGTCTAGTTATTATAATCTCGGTATATGATATAGGCACATTGTGGACACGAGTTAACCTAGTTAATATTATAATATCAAATAAAATGTATTCTGTATATGATATGGGCACATGATGCACACGGGTTAATCTAGTTATTAATATAATATCGGTTAGGAGTGGAATTTATTCTGCATATGATATGGGCACATGGTTCCCAAAGGGGTAACTTATTATTATAATATCGGTTAGGATGTATTCTATATATGATATGGGCACATGGTGCCCACGGGTTAACCTAGTTATTATTATAATATCGGTTGGGAGTGGAATATATTATGTATATGATATGGGCACGTGGTGCCCATAGGTTAACCTAGACATGAGTTATTATTATAATATCGGTTAGGAGTGGAATTTATTCTGTATATGATATGGGCACATGGTGCACACGGGTTAGCCTAATTATAATAATATCGGTTAGGATGTATTCTGTATATGATATGGGCCCATTGTTCCCACGGGGTTAACCTATTTATTATTATAATATCGATGAGCAATGTATTCTATATATGATATGGGCACATAGTGCCCACGGGTTAACTTAGTAGTTATTATTATAATATCGGTAAGGAGTGGAATTTATTCTGTATATGACATGGGCACATGCTGCACACGCCTAATTAATATAATATCGGTTAGGATATATTCTGTATATGATATGGGCACATTGATCCCACGAGTTAACCTAGTTATTATTATAATATCGATGAGGAATGTATTCTATACATGATATGGGCACATAGTGCCCATGGGTTAACTTAGTAGTTATTATTATAATATCGGTAAGGAGTGGAATTTATTCTGTATATGACATGGGCACATTGATCCCACAAGTTAACCTAGTTATTATTATAATATCGATGAGGAATGTATTCTATATATGATATGGGCACATGGTATCCACGGGTTAACTTAGTAGTAATTATTATAATATCGTTTAGGAGTGGAATTTATTTTGTATATGATATGGGTGCATGGTACCCGCGGGTTAGCCTAGTAATTATTATATTACCAGTTAGAAGTGGAATTTATTCTGTATATATGATATGGGCACATGGTGCCCACGGGTTAACCTAGATAGTAGTTATTATTATAATATCAGTTAGGAGTGGAATTTATTCTGTAAATGGTATGGGCACATGGTGCACGCGGGTTAAACTAGTTATTATAAAATCGGTTAGGAGAGGAATGTATTCTGTATATGAAATGGGCACATAGTGCACACGGGTTAGCCTAGTTATTATAATATCGGCTAGGATGTATTCTGTATATGATATGGACATATGGTGCACATGGGTTACCCTAGTTATTATTATAATATCGGTTAGGAGTAGAATTATTCTGTATATGATAAGGGCACATGGTGCACGCGGGTTCACCTATAGTTAATTATAATTTGGATATATGTTTCCAGTGGCGTAGCTAGATGTTGCTTTTGGGGGTGTTCTACCATTGGGGGAAGAGGGCTCGTTATATAATTCCGGGTTGGGGGGTATTCTGACCCCCAAAACATCCCCCCTTTTATACGCCACTGTATATTTCATAGTTGTAATGTAATTTTTGGGTAACGACATATTTTTGTATAAATTAAGGCTTTATTTAATAAAATTAACATATATATACATATCTAACTACATCAATAATTATATAAAATATTAGTTTTCTATCGTTGCGGGGGTCACAACAAATTTTTTGGAGTTACGAAACTTTGGGGGACATTTTGGGCTCTCGCTAATTGCGCTATTTGTATCTTCCGGTATAGACGGAAGTCCTGATGGACTCGGCTCAAAACTTTGAGCTCTATACGATAAATTTTTCTGCGCTTTAGGTTTCTTATCAATTAGCGAGAAATATAGATTTTTTAGTTCTTGAATTGTGGGTTTTTTAGGGGCAAAAGTGCTAGGGGACCATGTATGTTGCATTTTCCCAACATCTAGAATATGCTGTGTCGTCTCGACTTCCGTTGATTGGTATAAATGATCGGTGAACTCTTGCAAAGTTCTCCTAGACTTATGGTCTTTAATTTGCTGGATTTGCTCATTTAGGTTCCGGTGTTTCGAATTTGAAAGCTCATTAGATAAATGTTTACTTATCAAATGCGCCTCATCACTTTGAATGGTCCTGTTGTAATCTCTCGCGATTTTTATATCATATTTCCAAAATGTGCGGCTTTTATCTTTCGACGAAAACGGGGCGACTTCTTTCACCTAATTTATACATATTATAACTAAATTAGGCGCTTAAAATCATATTTATATCCTAAAATTCCCTTCAACAGTTATTTATATAAGTATTTAAAATGTGCAATATGTAGCCAATCAGAGAAGCTGTAACAATCACATGAACCTGTTTTAGTTAAAAGCTCATCTCTGATTGGTGACCAATCAGCGTCTAGGATTTTGAAATAAATTGGTCTTGTAACTGTAACAGTGCTGTTGATTGGTTGAAAACTTAACAGTGCTAAAATAAACTGTAGGCAACCAGTATAACAGGTGTGTCGTACAGGTAAACATAAATAAAGTAATTTATTATGCTAAAATATGTGTTAAAAGTGCTCAAAAATTAACTGTAACGGAGTCTTCTGAATGTAAGTATTGGATATTTACTATTTATCTATTCTAAATAAGCTGGAGTGGCCTTTGCCCGACTTTCTTGTCACAATAAGAAAATTATAACTTACTTTAAATACCAGAATGCCTGCTAAATAAATACAGACTATATTTCCAAAAGTTAGGCACATACTAATGCCCCCAAGGGCGGCTAATTCCAAGACATCATTATTTGAATAATAATGTGTGCGTACAATCGACTTCGAACTATGTTCTCCTGCTGCCGCGTACACGGCTGCCATCCCCCATAATAGCCCCTGAAATTATAATTCGCCTTAACTTCCCTTGAAATTGGGGGAAAATATATTGGCAGGGATAACTTACAGCATTTACCGCTGGTGGCATAAGCGATGCTGATATTGCCACTCCTACTAGGGAGCCTATATTGTCGCCTAGAATTCCTAGGGCGACTGCAGCCCCTGATAGGAGCGCAATTAGACAGCCGACCCAAAGTGTTCTCATTTCTCCCCTGTAATTAAAATCTAGAATGATGTACACAATTAAAAATTATCTACATTGGCCCACAGGATTACATACTGTGGCCCACAATATTTAATAGTACTCTACAGTGGCCCATACAGAGGCCCAAGAGTGGCCCAAGCGATTAAAATAATAATTTGTACTATTAAAAAAATAATCTAGAGTGCCCCATACTATAATAAAAAAATCTAGGGTGGCCCACACAGTGTTTAATACCAAATAAAAAATACCTGGAAGTCATTTCATATGTGGGCCAATCTCCTTCACCATATTTATCGTTAATACTCGTTATTATAACTCCATAACCAAAACCCACAACAGCTGCAACTCCAACGCCAATTAACTCATTAAAAACTCCCATTTTTTGTAATTTCTTGTCCTGGATTACACTGCCAAACGTTCCTGCCATTACAGGCCCCTAAAAACACAATTTTTTAAAATACAATTTAAACAAATTTAAAATTTATTAATATTACCATCATAGGGGAGATTAACATACTTGAGACCAAATATACATTATTGTTTTCTGCTAGGGCAATCGCTGAAAGAATCCTGAAACAAACCAGGGTTGTATTTAGGGGGCCAAATATGTGCTCAAAACAGCATAATTTTTATGATTTTTTTTCTCGGTTTAGGATAAAAGTATCAATTTGAAATTTAAACCACTTAATAACTCGTCTTTTGTCTATATTAAAACATTTTTTTCGTATAAATATATATGAAACTTTCTTAGATAACGTGAAAAGTATGGCAAGGTCACCACTAACCGGGCGAACTCGTTTATCTCATCAACGGGGCATCTAAATAAAATTTTAATGCTAGATTCTAAAAGCGTATAAAATTCTATGGAGGTTATACTAACATTTGGTGTAAAAAATTTATAATTGACAAAATGGCGGCCGTGTAAAGAAAAGAGTTATTTTTTTCTGAGTTTTATTTTCACTTTAGGGTGCTATAAGTAATAGTTATTTATAAAAATGTATGAATATTATTAGTATAAGTTGTAGCAAATAGTATATACTTTCATTTAATATAAAGAATAATTAAATCGGTCAAGTAGTTCCTGAGAAAATAGTTTGTCCAGTTTGAAACAAGTAGTTTTGAGAAAAAAACGTTTAAAGATTTACAACTTCTATATACTGGATAGGTTTAATATTTTTCAAGTTACATTTATACTGTTATTGTAATTTTATTTTTTCGATTTATATCGATTTTGATTATTCGAAAATTATTTATTTATATTTTTTAAAGATAATTAATCAATTATTTTGGTATTTATCGATTAATTGTAATTGATTTTTTCAATTACTAATAGATATTTAGCGATTTTAAATCGATTAATTCGATTTTTAATCGTTTATTTAGATTTTTTAACCGGTTTTTATAGATTCTAATTTTATTATTTTGATATATAGCAATTTTGATTAATCGAAAATTGCTTTATTCACATTCTTAACAGATTATTAATCGATTTTTTGTTTTATATCGATTTAAATGAATTCTAATCGATTTTTTCGCTTTCTAATAATTTAATACGATTTTTAACATGTTACTAATAGATTTTTAGCGATTTTTAATCGATTTTTTCGGTCTTTAATCATTAATTTATATTTTCAAACAGTTTTTATTGATTCTAGTTTAATTTTTTTGATATATATCAATTTTGATTATTTGAAAACATAATTTAATGCAATTTTTAACCAATTACTAATAGATATTTAGTGATTTTAAATCGATTCATTCGATTTTTATTCGATTTTCATTCATTTATTTAGATTTTTAACCGGTTATTACAGATTCTAATTTTATTATTTCGATATATAGCAATTTTGATTAATCGAAAATGGCTTTATTCACATTCTTAACAGATTATTAATCAATTTTTGTGTTTTATATCGATTTAAATGAATTGTAATCGATTTTTTCGGTTTCTAATAGTTTAATACGATTTTTAACATATTACTAATACATTTTTAGCGATTTTAAATCGATTTTTTCGGTTTTTTATCATTTATTTAGATTTTTAAACAGTTTTTATAGATTCTAATTTAATTTTTTTGATTTATATCGATTAGTTGAAAACATTATTTTTCAAAAATTGTTTTTACCAATTTAGATTAACCGATAGAATCTAATTAATAATCGAAATAAATGTATAAAAATCGATTATAAACTGAAGAAACAATTAAAAATCGTTAAAAATTGATTTCTTCTCTATTTCATTGATTGTTATTAGCTTCTTTCGATTTTTAATCAGTTTCTATCGATTTTCTCGTTTGTATACCGATTGCAATTAATCAAAAAAAATGTTTTAACTCAAAAATAGATAAGAACTAATTAAAAATCGAAATAAATGAATAAAAATTGATCAAGCAGTGAAATAATCAATTTAAAATCGCTATTAAATCAGTTTTATTCATTATTTCGTATTTGAACCGGTTTCTATCGATCTTTTTTAGATTTTCCCGTTTATATATCGATTTGGATTCATCGAAAACATCTTTTTTCAAAAATCGTTAAAAACTAGTTAAAAATCGAAATATTTGAAAATTCTAAAAGCGTATAGAATTCTCTGGAGGTCTGATTTTTTTTCTCAGTTTAGGATAAAGGTATCAATTTGGAATTTAAACCACTTAATTATTAGTCTTTTGTCTACTATAAAACATTTTTTTTGCACAAAAATATATGAAACTTTCCTAGATAACACGAATAGTATGGCAAGGTCACCACTAAACGGGCGAACTTGTTTATCTCACCAACGGGGCATCTAAATCAAATTTTAATGCTAGATTCTAAAAGCGTATAGAATTTTCTGGAGGTTATACCAACATTTAGTGTAAAAAGTTAATAATTGACAAAATGGCGGCCGTGTAAAGAAAGAAATTTTTCTTTTCTGAGTTTTGTTTTCACTTTAGGGCGCTATAAGTAATAGTTATTTCTAAAAATGTATGAATATTATTAGTATAAGTTGTAACAAATAGTATTTACTTTCATTTAATATAAAAAACAAGTAAATCGGTCAAGTAGTTCCTGAGAAAATAATTTATTAATTTAATTATTAATTAATGTAATCCTAGGGGATTATCCAAAAACTTATTTGAAGGCTTAATCTACACACTTCAAACTATCGAAAAATGCAAAAAGTTTATAAATACATTGAGAAATACTTACGTAGCGATGATTAATAGGACTAGAAAATCAAATGTTAGGGCCGCTTGGGCCTTGACGCTCTCTACGACTTGGGCCACGGTCAAACGGGCCCTAACTGACGTCACAAAACGATGCCATGTAGAATCCTTCGCCTGTTCCCTCTTACTAAATTATGTTAACGAATTATTGATTTATTCATGTAATATTTTATGGTAAATTATTTTAAATACATACATTTTTTGGTCGAGTTCATCTTCGTTTAAAATGAATGTATCTGAATCCTCGGGGTCTTTATAATATAAACTACACGGAATTACACTTACGACTGAGTTTAATCGTTGCCCAATCCCATAATCCCTTAATATAGCTAAAATATTTTCGCATTGAGTCCCAGATTCTAACGGAAATATTACTTGTAAATAATTTCCACTTTCCCCCTTAGTCCAGACAGCGTTTTTTATTTTATTTTCTCGTAGTATTTTACGGAGGACCTACACCAATACATATACAAAAAATTAGGAGTGTCCTGCACGTAGTTTTCATTATATATCCGAAAAATACCAATACGAAATTTTTCTACTTATTTATTACTACGTATAAGAAAGTAAAAATATCATAACAATAAAATAATATACAATTTTGCATTAAATTAATTTTCAATCCGGTTCAATGCATGTGGGGCATGGTATACCCCAAAGAAATGGGGTGCTATACACCCCTACACTCTTAAATAAATTATATTAACTTAATTATATATATATATATATATATATATATATATATATATATATATATATATATATATATATATATATATATATATATATATACTTACAGATTCAATAGTTAAATCAAAATCATCCACACTTTGTTCTAAATTATTGTTTTTTGAACAATTTTCCAAATTTTCCGCTGGAAAATTCGATTCTAAATCGATTAAATTCAAGTTTACTTGCGGTATATTAATTTCCACTGGTTTTTCCGTTAATAGTGTACACAGTTTTGGGTTTTCTAAACAGATTTTCACGTTTTTGTTGTCCGGACAATTTTCAATAATTTTTGTTAAATTAATTTGCGATTTTTTCAAATTATTTTCATATATTTCAGTAGGAACACAAATGACAAATAAAACACCAGCCATATTTGATTTTTACTATTTTTGTGACAAATTCAGACTTGAATTCAATTATTTTTTATGTCAAAACATGTAAATTTCGTACTATTTACAGGCATTTTAAATTAATTTATTAGAACTAATAAGTGTATTGGCAACTTAACTTACACAGATGTATTACGGGTTGCCGACTATTATTATACTGACGTCTGTCTGTGAACGCTCTAGAGCAAAACCTGACGAACGTAAAATTGTAAAACTACAAACTTAAGACTTGTATATAGTCTAGATGTGCACCTTCAAATTTTGAATAGAATATTCAAGCCGGAAATGCATGTTTACTCAATGCATTTTTTACCATTTCTCCAATATCACTAGAACGGCTGCACTTATGGCAAAAATAGTTATGTTCATAATGAAAGATATTAATATTTTGCACAACTTTTGTTTGAAAAGTTTCTTAGAAAAATGCACCAGTTACGAGAAAACTGCTTTCGGAAATTCTTAATTGTTCTTATTTATGTTTTGCATAAATACGTATGTATGGGGATTATATTTAATTAAACGTATAAACTATGCTTGACAGTATATTGGACAGGGAAACAAAATAGACTCTAATAATTTAAATATTGTCATTTGACACAGATTTTATCATATATTGCAACCCAAATTACACAATTGCATTACGGGTTGCCGATTGTTTAAGTTATATTACGTTGAATTCTACAGGTTTTTCCGTTTTCTAGACAGATTTTCACGTGTTTGTTGCGGACGCAAAGTATTCAATAATATTTATTAAATTTATTTGCGCATTTTTCAAATTATTTTCATAAATTTCAATATAAATAAATAAATAATAAGAAGAACACCAGCGACTTTTTGATATTAATTATTTTTGTGAAAAATCTGAACTTGAAATTAATTATTCTGTATTATTTACATGCAATTTTAAATTTATTTATTGAAAATAATGACTAAATAATTTATGTATATTAGCAATTCAACATACACAAGTGTATTAAGGGTTGCCAATTGCCTAACTTTTAGGTGATAACATTTTATAATTTTAAATATTGTAATTTAGGGTTTAAATTTTTAAAGAAGTAAGTACTAAAGTATCTCTAAAAGTTAATTTAAGTATTTATTTAATGTAATGAATATATATTATGCTTATTAGCAACTTAACTTACACATGTGTATTACGGGTTGTCAAACTTTTAGGCGTCAATATTTTATAATTTTAAAATAGGTAGTATAGGGCCCAAATATTTAATGAAGTAGATACTGAAGTACCTCTAAAAGTTAATTCAAGTATTTATTTATGGTAATGCACAAATATTTTATGTGTATAAACAACCCAACTTACACAGGTGTATTACGGGTTGCCAACTCCCAAATGTGTAGGCGGCAACATTTTATAATTTAGAATATTGTAATTTAGGCCCTAAATCTTTCAATAAGTAAGTACTAAAGTACCTCTAAAAGTTAATTCAAGTATTGATTTATAACAGGAACATCTGTTTTTGACAGTTCATCATAAGTTGATCCATTTCCAAAATAAATGTATTCATTTCGACATTGCCCAAGTATTTTTAGACCTTATATTACCGAAATACGTACTTATGGCGAATATGTTTCATAATAATAAATAATACGGTTCAAATAAGATTCGATTAAAATAGAAACGGATGAAATATATATATATAAACAATTTGATTAAACAATAATAATTTTAATGACTTGTTCGCGATATATTTGATTAGATTTTTAATGAAAAAAGTTTTATATCAATTTTTTGGGAATTTAATGTATTTTAAGAACGATTTTTATACATTATTTATTACAGGTCTAATCAAGATAATCCAGAATAAGTTCAAAGGTATAAATTAAGTAAATCAGGTGTCATTTTTATTGATTGATTACTGCATTATTAATTGATTCTGATGCTATAAATTATCGTTGAATCAATTGATACTTAAAGATTATAACTTTGTCTATAATATGCAATATTAGCATACATTTTACTACTAGACTTCATTATATCACGTTCTCTGTCTAGCAACGGTAAATATTTACTAGAACCATACAATATCTACAATATGGCATATTTTAAACGAAATTTAATTATTGTAGCTGTAAATTAGAATATAGATATTGTGAATATCTAATCTTAATTATTAATTAGTTCGCAGGCGTATTCACAGTGAAATAATTAGTAATTAAGCATAGAAATTACAAGTAATAATTCCAGTTTGTTTTATGACACACAATTTATGGCGTTGACTGCAACAAAATGTATGATTAATTGCTGTGAATGCTAGTATTGCTTGCCATAATACAAACTTATTATTATTAGTAATTATGAATTAGTTCGCTGTGAAATGAGGTTTTTGTAAACTGAATTGCGTTCAACCATGCAAAGAAATATGGAATTGGCGATTCCAGTGTAGGGGGTCGTCGCGCGCATTCCTGGCCGACGCAGAGCGTCGCGACGCCGGCAATCAGCTGTGGCCGTCCCAGTTAGCTGCCATGCTTTACTCGGGCCAAAACAGCCATAAAATCCAGTGTTTTACCTACGAAACTGTCAACAAAAACATTAAAAACCAATCAACACACAACAAATAATTATTATAAAGTGTAGTTCGGTGCAAAGCAGCAACTCGCTCGTGTTATATCGGCGATTTAAAGAGAATCGGCTCTTGATTTGACGTTCGTGATGGCGTCAACATCTGCCAGTAGTCCGTTGAATTCCAGTGAATGATGCATTCTCTAAAGCACGGCGTCAACTTATCCCGTAGGGCCTGTAGGCTCGCCCTAACCCTAACTCTAATAATAAACCAGTGTTTCACCGAACAAACTGCATCAATTCCATCCCCAACAACAATAACCCCGGGGTTAAAATTGCCCCAGGCTCCAGCGGTGCAAAGTGGCTCTAGCCCGAGCCCCCAGGTGCCAGGGGCCGTTAGTGACCATGGCCTGTACCCCGGGATGAAATTCGGCCCTATGGGTCCGGTTGACAAGACCGGATCCGGTGATTTGGTGTCTTCGAATTTATTAAAACAGGATGAACCGGCTGGGGCCTTAGGCGCAAGCACTACGGCCACTGCGACGGATAAACCACACACGGTGCATCCGATTCAGCGCTATAAAGTGTTTAATGTCGAGTTTGAAAGGGTTGAAACACCATTTATAATTGGATTGTGGATTTTTTGTGCTTCTTTGGCGAAAATTGGTAAATATTATTTTATATATATATTTTGTACATTATTTTTATTGCCTAAACGTTTAGTGATATCTCTTATACGAATGTATATAAGGAAGTATTGTAATTGTTAACAGAAATACACATTTTGATCATTCTTGCATTGAATTTAAATAACAATAAGTTCGAGATGAAGTCTGTGTGTCTGTTTCTCTGTGTGCTTGGCTGTGTGTGTGTCTGTTTCTCTGTGCTTGGCTGTGTGTGTGTCTGTTTCTCTGTGTGCCTGTCACTGGATGTGTGTGTGTCTCTTTCTCTCTCTGTGCGTGTGTGTGTGTAATTTCCAATCCCGTAAAGTTCTCGCCGCAATTTAAATCTAATCGTATGTACAGGTCCGGAGTTATAGGGCCCTAAAATTTAGAGGCCCCCTTAATACTGCCCTTAGTAATTTTTAAAAAAATTTTACTATAAATTTTAAGGTATTTTATATCGTCAAAGTTTTTTAAAATTGTGAGCCCAAGGGCTATAAAAATATTCTGTATTGATTTAATCTGTTTTGGCGTCCAAGTATTTCCCAATTTCCAACGAATCTTGTTACTATGCAAATATATTTAGAATTTAATAACATTTTGCAAGTCTTTTGCGCCTTAATAATTGCCCCTATTTGTGGATCTTAGAGTCGTTTTAATCGTTAAGGAAATTAATCTGATAAAACATTGTGTATATAAGTTATCTGATGCTTATATATTAAACTGTCAGCTATTTAAACAACTGCGTATTCTAATTTCGCCATAATATTAAACAAGCTAGAGGCACCTATGCGTTCAGCTCGCCTTATAAGTAATATATGCGATGCGAGCAACGGACTTCCCCGTTCTACTTCACGCTTGGCTACGATTACATTTTTAAATAATTGTTTTTAATTATTGTGGCCTTTTGGTTAACAATTTGAAAAAATGTTATAGATGTAAAAATGCTTACAATTTTTCATAGATTTTTTTGATATACACAAAAATAATTAAATTTTCTTTATAGCCTTTGGGTTAACAAAATGAAGAAATCTTGTAGATATAAAATATCTTGTAGAATTTTTAGGAGTTTAAATTATTTTTCTAAAGGGGTTTTAAATTTTGGGGCCCTATAACTCGTAAAGTATACGAGTTTTTTAAATATTTAAATACATATAAAAAGTCTTATAATTATTAGTTTAGTTTTTAATATACACAAATAAAACATTTAATGCAAATATTAAAATTCTAAATTATAATTTTAATATTTTTTTATGGCCTTTGGGTTAACAATATAAAGAAATTTTGTAGATTTAAAATATCTTAGAATTCATTGTAGAATTTTTGGATGTTTAAATTATTTTTCTAAGGGTAGTATTAAGGGGGGTTTTAAATTTTGGGGCCCTATAACTCGAAAAGTATACAAGCGATTGAATTTAAATACATATAAATAGTCTTACAATTTTATGTAATTTTTTTTGATATACATAAAAATAATTTAGTGCAATTTTAAAATTTGAATATTTTTTTATGGCCTTTGGATTAACAATATGAAGAAATTTTGTAGATTTAAAATATCTTAGAATTCATTGTAGAATTTTTTGATGTTTAAATTATTTTTCTAAGGGTAGTATTAAGGCGGATTTTAAATTTTGGGGCCCTATAACTCGAAAAGTATACAGGCGATTGAATTTAAATACATATAAAAAGTCTTACAATTTTTGTATATTTTTTTAATGGACACAAAAATAATTTTTTGAATTTGAATATTTTTTTATGGCCTTTAGGTTAACAATATGAAGAAATTTGGTAGATTTAAAATATCTTAGAATTCATTGTAGAATTTTTTGATGTTTAAATTATTTTTCTAAGGGTAGTATTAAGGCGGATTTTAAATTTTGGGGCCCTATAACTCGAAAAGTATACAGGCGATTGAATTTAAATACATATAAATAGTCTTACAATTTTATGTAAATTTTTTTGATGTACACAAAAATAATTTAGTGCAATTTTAAAATTTGAATAATTTTTTAAGGCCTTTGGGTTAACAATATGAAGAAATTTTGTAGATTTAATATATCTTAGAATTCATTGTAGAATTTTTTGATGTTTAAATTGTTTTTCTAAGGGTAGTATTAAGAGGGGTTTTAAATTTCGGGGCCCTATAACTCGAAAAGTATACAGGCGATTGAATTTAAATACATATAAATTGTCTTACAATTTTATGTAAATTTTTTTGATATACACAAAAATAATTTAATGCAATTTTAAAATTTGAATATTTTTTTTATGGCCTTTGGGTTAACAATTTGAAGAAATGTTGTAGATTTAAAATATCTTAGAATTTATTGTAGTATTTTTTGATGTTTAAATTGTTTTTCTAAGGGTAGTATTAAGGGGGGTTTTAAATTTTGGGGCCCTATAACTCGAAAAGTATACAGGCGATTGAATTTAAATACATATAAATAGTCTTACAATTTTATGTAAATTTTTTTGATATACACAAAAATAATTTGGTGCAATTTTAAAATTTGAATATTTTTTTATGGCCTTTAGGTTAACAATATAAAGAAATTTTGTAGATTTAAAATATCTTAGAATTCATTGTAGAATTTTTTGATCTTTAAATTGTTTTTCCAAGGGGGGTTTAAAATTTTAGGGCCCTATAACTCGAAAAGTTTACAAAAAAAATAAGTGCAATTTTAAATAATTTTTTTATGGCCTTTAGGTTAATAATATGAAGAAATTTTGTAGATATAAAATATCTTAGAATATTTTATAGAATTTTTGACTGTTATAATAATTTTTCTAAGGACGGTATTAAGGGAGTTTTTAAATTTTGGGGCCCTATAATTCGGAAAATTAAAAAAAAAACATATTAATAGTCTTACAATTTTTTTGACACACAATTCTAAATTATAATTTTTAATAATTTTTTATGGCCTTTAGGTTACCAATATACAAAAATCTTGTAGACATAAAATATCTTAGAATTTGTTGTAGAATTTTAGGTTGTTTTAATTATTTTTCTAAGGGCAGAATTAAGGAGTTTTTTTTAATTTTTAGGGCCCTATAACTCGGGAAATATACGGGCGATTGAATTTAAATATATATAAAAAGTTTTACAATTAGCAATTAGTGCCATTTTATAATTCAAAATTATAATTTTTAAACATTTTTTATGGCCTTTAGGTTACCAATATGAAAAAATCTTGTAGATATAAAATGTCTTAGAATATTTAGTAGAATTTTTGGGTGTTTCCATTATTTTTCTAAGGGTAGTATTAAGGGGGGTTTTAAATTTTGGGGCCTTATAACTCGGGAAGTATACGGGCGATTTGATTTAAACTGCGAGATGATTCAAATGAGATACTTAATAATATGTGTACCAAATTTGGTCTAAATCGCTCCGGTACCTTCAGAGGAATAGAGGGGACAAATTTAATCATATATTTTTGGATTCAGGACGACGAGACAAACACTTATTCTAAAGTACTACAGACACACAAGTGCTTTAGCTCGTTTGTACTTCGTAAGGCGAAGTAATAAATGTACGAATTGTGTTTTACATATAACCTTTTAGGGGCTTTACATTTATTATGAGCCCCATTTAAATTACTATGTTTGTATTGTCAAAATAAATGTATTTGTCAGATCAGATCTATAAATCAATACGTATACCTATTAAATAATTCTATTAGAAGTTAGACGCTATGCGCAAATCAATTATACACATTTTAATGGGACTGTACTGATTTTTAATGCATTTTCATTTAGATTGTACATATTGTTGTGTGTATTATTAAAAAGGTATCGATTTTGTGTAGCGAACTGAACTGAATGCAGTACAAAAAATGTTTACAATTCTTTAACTCAACGAATATTTTGTGGATTTATTGAAGTTTATAATTTAAATTGTGAATTTTCGGAACTTATAAATTATTTACTTTTCCAATGAAAGTATTTTTTTTTACATCAACAAGCATGTGGGCACCAATGTATTTAGCTCGCCGTATTAACTATTTAGTGGATGTTTAATTTTTAATTAACCACTGAATTTCGAAGAGATTTAATGTAAATAATAATTATGCCATTGTTATTGTTTGATTGCAACAATAACCAGTCTTTTAATACAATGTTATTAGCTTATCGTACGATAGTACCAGACAGCTATAGTGTTTGGTTGTGGCTCTGTAACATGCTCGGTTCAAATAATGTTCTCGTCGCCCTGAATCTATAAATATAACTAGTTTAATTATTTCGCTCGCTCGCTCGCTCGATCTGACTTTGTGCAGCAGTTACTCTGAAGGTACCGGACCGATTTTACTGAAATTTGTTATACATAAATATGAGTGTACGAGAATTTTAAATCCAATCGTAATAGGGCCCTTAAATTTGGTGCTACCCTTAATACTGCCCTTAGGATTTTTTTTAAATTATACAATGAATTCTATTTTTTATTCAACAATTCTATCAAATTGTGAGCCCGAAAATTATAATAAATATATTTATGAAATTTTAAATACTATTTTTTTTTAATTATTTATTATATTCATAACTATTATGAAGCAAGCCAATTTAGCGATCCCATTAAAGTTGCTATTGTTGCAATCAATGTCACTATAATTTATGTCGTTTATATTCTCAAAATTCAGTGGTTATAAATAGATTTTCTGCTTTAAAAACTTCAGTGGTTAAAAAATGTTTTCCTTATAAATAAAAAATAAAATAACCATTTAATAGATAATACAGCCAGCTTCAGGCACTAGTGCCTGTCACCTATGCTTGTTTTGTATTATTTTCGATATATATATATATATATATATATATATATATATATATATATATATATATATATATATATTTATATAATATAAATATATATATATATATAATATAAATATATATATATATATATATATATATATATATATATATATATATATATATATATATAATAACCGGTTACGGGTAACGGTTAATCGTAACCGGTTACCTGCATACGATTAACCAGCTACATGCAATAAAATATCCGGACATCCGGTTAGTTTATTTTGGAAAATAGTAGTAATTGGTTAAGCGGTTAACCAGATATAAATAATTAAAATATCCACTTAATAGATAATACGGCGTGCTTAAGGCACTAGTGCCTGCCACCTATGCTTGCTTTGTATTATTTTCTATATCTATATATATATATATATATATATATATATATATATATATATATATATATATATATATATATATAATACGAAAAAGCAAAGGTGGTTATTTTATTGCATGTAGCTGGTTAATCGTATGCAGGTAACCGGTTACGATTAACCGTTACCCGTAACCGGTTATTATATATATATATATATATATATATATATATATATATATATATATTTATATTATATATATATATATATATATATATATATATATATATATATATATATATATATTTAAATCTAATAGGTTATAGGGCCCCAAAATTTAAAACCCCCTTAATACTGCGCTTAGAAAAATAATTAAAAAACCCAAAAATTCTACAAAAACTTCTAAGATATGTTATATTTACAAGATTTCTTTATATTGGTAGCCTAAAGGTCATAAAATAATATTTAAAATTGTAATTTTGAATTTTTAAATTGGCACTAAATTTTTTTTTGTGTATTTCATGCAATAAAATAACCACATATATATATATATATATATATATATATATATATATATATATATATATATATATATATATTTATATATATATATATATATATATATATATATTACGCGTAACGGTTAATCGTAACCGGTTACCTGTATACGATTAACCAGCTACATGCAATAAAAAAACCGGATATCCGATTAGTTTATTTTGGAAAATAGTAGTAATTGGATAAGCGGTTAACCAGATATTTTTCCAATCCCTAAAATTTGAGGTTTAATGATAGTATATATTTGTAACTATTTTATAGTTTTATATTTATTTTAATAAGCGCTGACACACTAATAAAAATAATTAAACAATAAGTTTAACTTGTCATATGTGTCACACTTACGAGATAAGCATTGTTTAGGCTAAACGCGGTCGAGATTAATTACTATCTAAGCGGAGAAAAATTAAACACAGTCCGTTCCGCAAAGAAACCTTGTTAATATTATTCCAGTTCTTGTCAATCAAACTAATTCATTTTAAAAACATAAATAGTGGCCTACACTCGACTTTCTAATACTTATTTATAAATTTATTAACTATAAAGACAAGTGTTTTATTTTCAGTGTATAAATAAACTGATTCTCAAAATTCACGCATTATTTGTATATCAAAGTTATTTATTACTTCTATTTTTGTATTCAAACAATATATTTATGTTGACATTTAATTATTATTATGACATTTAGGAAGGTAGCTTATGTCTATTTGCAATATTTTAATACTTTACAGTGATTTAAACGAGTTTCACAATGGCTTAAACCAATAAAATCATAATTTTGATATTTATAATGTTTGCCAATAAAATGTTTAAAATTCAAATTTATTATTTTAAATATTTTTTTATAGCATATGGATAAATATTGTAGATATAAAATATCTTAGATATTTTTGATATACTCAAAAATATAATTAGTGCAAATTTTAAAATTCAAAATTATAATATTTAATAATCTTTTATGCCCTTTTGGTCAACAATATGAAGAACTCTTGTGTATATAGAATTTTTGAATGTTTTAATTATTTATCTAAGGGCACTATTAACAGGAGCACCACATAATAATAATATAAATTAATTCACTAAATTTTGCCTAAATAATGTTATTTAATTAAATATTATATGCAAAAAAGTAATTAATGTATAATAGAAAACACTAAAATTACATTATATCTTAATATTTTTTAAATGGCCTAAAACAATATGTAAATTTCCATTTAATATATTAAAAGATGTAATTTTCCATATTTATATATGAAAGTTACGTAAAATAATATTAATTTAGGAAATTTACTACAATATTGTAAAATCTCAGGGGTTTACGTATAAAATTACATTTAGAAACTCAAATTTATGTAAAAACGCATCAAAACATTATATTATTACAGTAATAATTGAACAATTACATAAATATCATTGTAAAATTCCATTTTAACAGTGTACTTAAATAAACAATATATATATATAATGCCATTACAGCACAATTAAATATTGTGTTTTAAACAAATTTACATGTCCATAATAACATAATAGACACTCGCGCCAAATATAACCAATGAACGTTAGTTGTCAGCCGGAAATTTACTACAAAATCGTAAAATCCCAGTTGTTTACGTGTAGAATTACATTTATTAACTCAAATTTGTATAAAAATGCATTAAAATATTATTTTACTTAGGTAATAATTGAACAATTACATATAGATCATTGTAACATTCCATTTTTAACAGTGTACATAAGTAATCAATATATATATAATGCCATTACAGCACGATTAAAAATATTTCATATTATTTTGTACCGAAATAATGTGTTTTAAACAAATTTGCACGTCCATAATAACATAATAGACACCAATGAGCGTTAGTTGTCAGCCGGAAATTTACTACAAAATTGTAAAATACCAGTTGTTTACGTGTAAAATTACATTTAGAAACTCAAATTTGTGTAAAAATGCAATAAAATATTATATTATTATAGTAATAATTGAACAATTAGATAAATATCATTGTAAAATTCCATTTTAACAGTTTACATAAGTAAACAATATATATATAATGCTATTACAGCACAATTAAAAATATTTAATAATATTTTGTACCGGAATAATGTGTTTTAAACTAATTTACATGTTCATAATAACATAATAGACACTCCCGCCAAATATAACCAATGAGCGTTAGTTGTGAGCCGCCCCTACAGTAGCCAGTTAACGGTGTGCGCATCAGCGCCCAACCGGTTTTCACGTTTGTAGCTACGTTATATAACTCGTTATGTGAAAACCCAATGCTATATAATGCATGTGTACTAATCTATGTATCTCCTATGTATATGACTATAATTAAGATAAAATCATCACAGATTTGTATAAAGATTACTTTTATTATATTTATAATAATGTCGCATCATATTTAGGTAAATAACACACGTAAAAGCACCATGACACATTACAATTATATTTGTTTTTCTTATAAAACTGTTTAAGGACTTATACCCTATTATCACCGCAAATTTAACTCGCGACGTCTAAAACCACAAGTTCCGGGATCTAATCCTAAAGCCAGATACACTTCATTATTTACGTGAATTTATTCAAGGTCATTGACGTGTGGATTGTATAAAATTTGATAAAATTAATCTAGAATTGCGAGCTGAAAGCATTGGTGCCTGTATCTATGTTTGTATTTTAAAACACTTATAGCATAAAACCGAATAGTTCAATCTTTTCCTAAAATTTATAGTAAATCTACGTATAAGAAAGTAAAAATCTATATAAAATAAAATGAATCTAGAAATCTTAGGGATTTTTTTAGTGTATCAAAAAATCTACCAAAAGTTGTAAAGTTGTCTTTTTGCCCTGAATCCAAATATATATAGGGCCCCAAAAGGTGGAACTCCCCCTTAATACTGCTCTTAGTATAATAACTAAAACATTAAACAAATTTACAAGAAGTTCTAAGATATTTTATATCTACAAGATTTCTTAAAATTGTTAACCCAAAGGTAAAAAATTATTAAAGATTATAATTTTAAAATATGCACCCATTTTTTTTTTATTGTATATCAAAAAATATTAACAAAAAATCGCAAGACTTTTTATATCTATAACATTTTTTCTAATTGCGACCCCAAAGGCCATAATAATTAAAAACATCTTATTTTAAATTAAAATATTATGCCAAGCGTGGAGTAGGACAGAAAGTCTGCTCGCATCGTATATATTACTTATAAGGCGAGCTGAATGCATAGGTGCCTTGATCGTTTTTCAAATTGTGCACTCAAAGGCCATAATAATTAAAAACAATTATTTTAAATTTAAATATTATGCCAAGCGTAGAGTCGGACAAGTATAGCATATATTACTTATAAGGCGAGCTGAATGCATAGGTGCCTTCTATCTAAGCTTGTTATATTAATTACATTTTTTTCAATTTGTGAACTCAAAGGCCATAATTATTAAAAACAATTATTTTTAAATTTAAATATTATGCCAAGCGTGGAGTAGGAGGGTGGAGTCCGTTGCTCGTATAACATATATTACTTATAAGGCGAGCTGAATGCATAGGTGCCTTGTACCTATGCTTGTTATATTAACAACATATTTTCAAATTGTGAACCCAAATGCCAAAAAATTAAAAACAATTATTTTTAAATTTAAATATTATGCCAAGCGTGGAGTAGGAGCGTGGAGTCCGTTGCTCGTATCGTATATATTACTTATAAGGCGAGCTGAATGCATAGGTGCCTTGCACCTATATTTGTTATATTAATAACTTTTTTTCAAATTGTGAACCCAAATGCCATAAAATTAAAAACAATTATTTTTAATTTAAAATATTATGTCAAGCGTGAAGTAGGAGATGAAGTCCACTACTACCATCGTATATATTACTTTATAAAGTGAGCTGAATGCATAGGTGACTTGCACCTAAGCTTGTTATTATAATAACATTTTTTCAAATTGTGAAACCAAATAATTAAAAACATATCCTTAAATTTAAAATATTGTGCCAAGCGTGGAGCAGGAGCTCACATCACATATTTTACTTATAAACAGGGCTTCTGAAATAAACCGATATATTTTTAAAAATAACTGGTTTTCGGTTCAGTTCCGGTTCGAAGCCCCGCTTATAAAGCGACTGAAGGCACAGGTGCCTGTTACCTAAGGTTATATAAGTTTAATTTTAATTTCTTACACGAATGTATATAAGGCAATACTATTTCGATTTAATATCAAAGAAATAACCAATAAAATGTATTCAGAATGTAAATACCGAAATACGAATTAAATTGTCAAGCCAATTATACTTTAAATAATTTGAATTAATTCATTTGATAACTTATCATGTAAATTAAGATTAACAAAATACGGGCATTTATTCAAATATTTGCTGAAAGTGTCAAAGATATCTTTTAAATTTATTGTCTCTAAATTTGTAACACTTTTAATCCTGACATGTTTTTGACTTAATCCAACCCTTGATGAGTTTTGGACGACTTTGACCTTGACCCAATTCGTCTTGCCCCATTTACGGCCAAAACGAGGCAATTTCGTTTTATAGTTCTTGGCAAAGACGTCTAGGTTATAAATTGTTTCCTCGAATTAGGAAAACCCCTAACTAGGGGCCTCATAAACATATCATTCAATTTATAAATTATTGTATACTAAAAAAAAATGGAGTGGCATGCACTCAACTTTCTTATAAATTTTTAATGATTACTTACTAAGGAAGTAAAAATAGATATTTATTGATTATTATAATAAATACATAAATTTGAAATTTTAAATATTAATTACTTTAAATTGCATTTAAGAATATATTAAATTTTGAACGTCTAGAATGTTTGCAACCAATTATACATTGCAGTATTGCGTGATTGCTTAGCATTCTAATTTAATTTTAATTATATTTTACTTATGGGGCATTTTACACGAAATTGTTTTAGATAAAAGTTATAGAAAATATGTTTATCTATAATTTTAGTCGTGAGCAATTTTGTTCTATGTCCATTCGTTCTAGAGATAATCAACTAAATATAATGTTTGCAACCAATTTTACATTGCAGTATTGCCTGGTTGCGTAATATTCTAATTTAATTATAATTATAATTTACTTATGGGGCATTTTACACAAAATTGTTTCAGATAAAAGTTATAGAAAATACTTTTAGCTATAATTTTAGTTATGAGCAATTTTCTTCTATGTCCATCTGTTCTAGAGATAATCAACTAAATATAATGTTTGCAACCAATTTTACATCGCAGTATTGCCTGGTTGCGTAACATTTTAATTTAATTTTAATTATAATTTACTTATGGGGCATTTTACAAAAAATTGTTTCAGATAAAAGTTATAGAAAATACTTTTAGCTATAATTTTACTTAAGAGCAATTTTGTTCTATGTCCATTGGTTCTGGAGATAATCAACAATATATAAAATATTTGAATTTTTTTTCAATTATATTATTGTTAAGCCCTCTGTTAGTGTTAAGTATTTACTTAAGGGGCATTTTACACAAAATTGTTTCAAATAAAAGTTATAGAAAATACTTTTAGCTATAATTTTACTTAAGAGCAATTTTGTTCTATGTCCATTGGTTCTGGAGATAATCAACAATATATAAAATATTTGAATTTTTTTTCAATTATATTATTGTTAAGCCCTCTGTTAGTGTTAAGTATTTACTTAAGGGGCATTTTACACAAAATTGTTTCAAATAAAAGTTATAGAAAATACTGCTAGCTATAATTTTACTTATGAGCAATTTTGTTCTATGTTTATTGGTTCTGGAGATAATCAACAATTTATAATATGTTTTTTTTACAATCATATTATTTTTAAGCCCTCCGTTAAGTGTTAAGTAATAACAATAAAGTCTATAACACTAGAATAAGTATGATTACCTCGTTATCTGTTACTAGGAATATTTTTATTATTAAATTGTTAAAATACAATTACTTTTTTTAAGATATAACATTGACATGGGTTTAAAAACATATATAATTCGTTTTTTTATAGTTTTAATATGCAATTTTATTTGAAATTAAATTAAAAGTTCATAAAATGTTGAAATAACAAATATAGGTGCAGGCACCAATGCCATTAGCTCGCCATATTGTCTATTCAGTACGAAATAAGTCGTACTCAAGATTTAAACGGCTATACACGTTTTAATCCTCTCTGAATCCAATCGGAATAACGAAAAAAAAATATTCAAAAATGTTACAGACACACCGATCACTATACACTTTTGTATGTACGACAAGGTCGTGAGAAAATTAATATTACGATATTAAAAATAGTTTTACGCCTGGAATAGTCCAGGAATGTTCTAATGGCATTCGTATAAGATCGATTTTCTCATAATACCGCTTTTCCAATAGTACATCTGTGGAAATTTTAACTTCGATGTGTTTTTAAAGAAAATATTTATACAAATTTAAAAATAGAATCCTTTGACTTACAAAATAAATAAATTAGTGATAATTGCTCATTTAATACTTCAAGCCCAATTGATCACACTTATCCTAGTCATTGTTGATTATTTATTGCTTGAATGGACCATAAAATTATGCCCGAAAATGACCGAAACTTGTTTCGAAGGACAAGGATTTAAATTAATTATATTTGGTTTACGGTATTTTAGTTACAATTAAATCAGGAAAATATTTTATGAAAATTAGGGGCTTGTTTACGTAAGTACGGCCCTGATATTTGTACAAAGTATCGATTTGCTAACCGCCTGTTGACTGTGTAGGATGATTTATATTAATTACTACCCTCATAACTTATACACAGTATTTCTAAACTACGTATAATTCGAGTGCAGACCACTCCACATTTATTCTAAAAGAATTTAAAACAGAATGACGAATAATTTTATTACGAATAAAGATGAAAAAAACGTTTTAAAATTGTTTTTAGTGATGAAACAGGTGCCATTATTTATTATATTAAATATAATTATTATTTTGTAACCATTTCTAAGAATTGAGCGACTACAATATTCCATATTTCATTTTACAGTCATTTTAAAGACTTTCATCTGTACTGAATTAAAATGTAATATTTATTTTCATACACGAACGTATATAAAACTAAAAAGGTTAAACGGTGAGCTGAAGGCATTGGTGCCTGTACCTATGCATGTTAAATTAAACATGTTACATTTACATGTCCGTAGTTACAATAAATTTGTACATTGATTCATAGAAATCGTGTAAATAATTTAAAATAAAATAATGTGTTTGTACATCTAGATAGTTTAAGAAAGTCGAGTGAAGGTCACTCCAGTTTTTTTAATAATGACCTATTTTGTATTATTTAGCTTATTAAATTGTGTAATAGTTTAACAACAAACTTATAACAATCAATCGTGCCTCAAAATTGAATTAATTTGCTTTTAGAGCCTCTAATAATATTCGGAAACATCACTCTAATTTTTCTAGTCTAATAAACTAGGCATTTTGTGTAATAATATTGTTTACCTTGGTCTCATCCGTTCTGGTACAGAATAATTGAAAAATTATGAAATTACGTGAATCAACAACAATGAAACAATAAATACTGACCTAATTTAATAATGAAAATCCATTTTTGAATTTAAGTTTACCTGTACGACACACCTGTTATACTGGTTGCCTACAGCCCATTTCTTAATTCTGTTTGTCATCACGTTAAGTTTTCAACCAATCAACAGCACTGTTACAGTCACAAAACCAGTATATTTCAAAAAGCTAGACTCTGATTGGTTACCAATCACAGACGAGCATTTAACCAAAACAGCTTCACGTGATTGTTACAGCTTCTCTGATTGGCTACATGGTCATTTCACACTTAAAATACTTATATAAGGCTCAAATCGAAATTGTTTTTAGGGGAAACAACACATTCTGTACATTAGAACGTAGGATATTATGATGAAATGGTGTTTATGACTTAAATATTTACTATATATGCCATAAAATGATTTAGGATTAGTAAATTTGAGCAATTTATTAGACACTAAACTATATAACGTTTAAATTTAGAGTTTCAACGCTATAAACATACAAACTCTAGTTTTAAATATATACTTTCTTGAATTAGGACAGCTTTTAGCCCCTTTTAGGGGCTGTTTTTGTGGCCGAAGCCTTAAATTACGTTTTATATAGTTTCAAATCATGATTTTAATGCAATTAGACACTTTCCCGGTAACCTTGTTAATTTGCTGACGCCGAGGCGTGATTTTCCGATATCAAACCGAATTAATTTGTGATTGAAATCAATTTGTACGGAAGTTTATTGATAGGTGTAACATCATTTTCATATCGGGTATCAATTATTTACTCGCGTAGATAATAAAAAATCAATATTTTAATAATATATGCTAATTTTAACAAAAATATGTTCATTATTTATTAAAGTCTGAAATGGGGTAATAAATGCCCTTTTTCTATTATTTATAAAGCATAATGGATCGTTTAACGTCAATATAAAAGAGCTAAAATGTTCGGTTGTGTGTCTGTAACAATCTCAAACCAATCCTAATTTTATAAAATGCGATTTTATAATATATATGACAAATTTTTCAAATTACTTTCTTTTATTCAGTACGTATACGAAATTAAAAATTATATAATCCACGATAGATTATGCGTTGAGCTGTAAGCATTGGTGCCTGTAACTAATTCAAAATACTTTCTTTTATTCAGTACGTATACGAAATTAAAAATCTATATAATCCACGAAATTGGTTATGCGTCGAGCTGTAGGCATTGGTGCTTGTATCTATTTCAAAATACCTTCTTTTATTCAATACGTATACGAAATTAAAAATCTATATAATCCACGAATTAGATTATGCGTCGAGCTGTAGGCATTGGTGCCTGTATCTATGTTTGTGTTATAAAACACTTTTTGAATAAAACCGAATAGATTTCCTATAAATTAGAGTAAAAAAGTAAAAATATATAATTCACTAAAGAGACTATGCGTCGAGCTGTAGACATTGGTGCCTGTATCTATGTTTGTGTTATAAAACACGTTTTGCATAAAACCGAATAGTTTAAAAAACTTTAAAAATAATTAAAAATCTATATAATCCACCAAATAGATTAAGCGTTGAGCTGAAGGCATTGGTGCTTGACCTATTTTCCCTATAAATTAGAGTATTTCGAAAACTTTACTACATAAAAGAAAGTAAAGATCTATATAATTCACCAAATGGATTATGCGTCGGGCTGAAGGCATTGGTGCTTGTATTATAAAACACTTTTTTGCATTAAACCAAATAGTTTGATAACCTTTTTTTATAAATTAGAGTAAGTCTACGTATATAAATAAGTATTAATGTATATAATCCACTAAATTATGCGTGGAGCTGACGGCATTGGTGCTTGTGTTATAAAACACTCATAAACTTGAGTATTAGACACCCCTATTTTATTATATCCATTCGTAACTAAACGAAAATGTAAGAATTAATCATTTTTTATCCGCCGAGCTGAAGGCATTGGTGCCTGTATGTAAGCTTGTGTTATAAAACACACATAAACTTGAGTTTGGACACCCCTATTTTATTATTTCGACCTGTTACTAAACAAAAATGTAAGAATTAATTATTTGTATGCGTCGAGCTGAATGCATTGGTGCCTGGTATGTATTGTTTAAATACCTTTTTCCTATAAACTTATTATATTTATGTGTCGACCTGCAGGCATTGGTGCATAAAACCGATAATAGTTTAAAAACTTTTTCCCTATAAACTAGAGTATAAAAAACCCCTATTTAATTATTTCCATTTGTTACTAAACGAAAATATAAGAATTAGTTATTCCTATGCGTCAAGCTAATGGCATTGGTGCCTGTATCTAATCTTGTTTTATAATGAAACACTTTTGCATAAGACCGATAATAGTTTAAAATCCTTTTTCCTATAAACTAGAGTATCAGTAACCCCTATTTTATTATTTACATTTGTTACTAAACGAAAATAGCAGAATTCATTATTTCCATCGCGTCGAGCTGAATGCATTGGTGCCTGTATGTATTTTTAAAAATCTTTTTCCCATATTAACTATTTTTATAGTGTTGAGCTGAAGGCATTAGTGCCTGTACCTACACTTGTTTTATAAAACACTTTTAGCAAAAAACCGATAATTGTTTAAAAACCTTTTTCCTATAAACTAGAGTATTAGAAACCCCTATTTTATTATTTCCATTTGTTACTAAACGAAAATAGAATTTATTAATAATATGCGTCGAGCTGCAGGCATTGGTGCCTTTTGCATAAAATCGATAATAGTTTAAAAACCATATTCCAATAAACTAGAGTATTAGAAACCCCTATTTTATTATTTCCATCTGTTAATAAACAAAAATGTAAGAATTAATTATTTGTATCGCGTCGAGCTGCAGGCATTGGTGCCTGGATGTACACCTTTTGCATAAAACCGATAATAGCTTAAAAACATTTCCCCATAAACTAGAGTATAAGAAACCGCTATTTTATTATTTCCATCTGTTACTTAACGAAAATATAAGAATTATTTAATAATATGCGTCGAGCTGCAGGCATTGTACACTGTATGTACACTTTTTGCATAAAACCGATAATAGCTTAAAAACCTATTCCCCATAAACTAGAGTATAAGAAACCCCAATTTTATTATTTCCATTTGTTACTAAACGAATAAATCCGATAATAGCTTAAAAACATTTTTCCTATAAACTAGAGTATTAGAAACCCCTATTTTATTATTTCCATTTGTTACTAAACGAAAATAGAATTTATTAATAATATGCGTCGAGCTGCAGGCACTGGTGCCTGTATGTACACCTTTTGCATAAAATCGATAATAGTTTAAAAACCATATTCCAATAAACTAGAGTATTAGAAACCCCTATTTTATTATTTACATCTGTTAATAAACGAAAATGTAAGAATTAATTATTTGTATCGCGTCGAGCTGCAGACATTGGTGCCTGGATGTACACCTTTTGCATAAAAATAGCTTAAAAACATTTTTCCTATAAACTAAAGTATTAGAAACCCCTATTTTATTATTTACATTTGTTACTAAAGGAAAATATAAGAATTAATTATTTGTATCGCGTCGAGAATTAATTAATTAGATGTGTCGAGCTGAAGGTATTGGTGCTTGTATGTACACGTTTTGTACATAACTAATAGTAGCTTAAAAACCTTTTCCCCAAAAACTAGAGTATAAGAAACCCCTATTTTATAATTTCCATCTGTTACAAAACGAAATGTAATAATGAATAATTTATTTATTTTATTTTAGGGTTCCACATGACCCCAAGACTGAGCAAGATCTTCCCGGAGTCGTGTTTACTAATTGTGGTCGGTGTGGCTATCGGCATGTTACTGTTCCATAAGTCCGAGAACGTCCATGTCTCCCCATTGACCCCTGATACCTTCTTTATTTATATGCTCCCCCCTATAATACTCGACGCGGGCTATTTTATGCCTAATCGCCTGTTCTTCGATCACTTAGGGACGATTTTATTGTTTGCGGTCATTGGGACCATCTTCAATACGGTCACTATTGGTAAGTAGCATTCTTAATATTATTGCTTTTTCGTCACACTGGGCCTTAAAGTGACCTTAAAAAACTAATGCCCTTTTCACACACTTTAATACAGGGTTTATATAATATTATATATATTTATTTTTAAATAGGTTTCAGAATAACTGGCTCAATTAAGATAATAATAACGTCTATGATATGTTACATTCATTTCAATTTAAACGTTAAGTAGTCCATAATTTTTCCCATAAATTAACGCGAGGAAAACAAATTAATTTAAGATTCTATTGTTCGAGCACTTATTTCTAATTTGTAATTAGCACATATTTCTATTGTACATTTCGATGTTTTAAAAATCTTGTGAAAATAATTGTGTTTGAGGTCAATAACACATGTTGCTAAAATGTGGTAAATCCCACGACCAAATCAACAATATTCGTACGTCATTCAATATTTTATGTAATGGTCTTATAAGTATGACGTCACACGAACACCCCCTGCAATCTGCCAAAAACAATAACTTCAGATTGACTGGCTTTCTTTTTTTTTATTGTTTTTACATAATAACAAGTCAATTTCAGTCAGTCACGTTGATCAGTTTCAGAATACATGTATACGTTTTCTAGACCATTGTTATACCTTAGCCGTATTCTTTTTACACAAAATCTCAGCTAAGCCCAATTAAATGTCATGTTCTTGCTCTATCTGCCTCATGTGTAGACAAAGCGAGAAGATGAGTTTTAACCGAAAGAAGCTGAGATTGTTTGTAAAAAGAATACGGCTCTTAACGCAGTTTCTCCACTGACAAAATCATTTTATACATAGCAAATCCTGAACGAAACTCTTAAAAACATTCTAAAACCGTGTATACATACATAACGATTATTATTATTAACTGGTTAGTCGTCTAACCAGCCAGTTCATTAAATGCGTTACTGGTTAGTCGAAACAGGATATTCGTAACTGGTTAGTCGTAA
The DNA here is from genome assembly GCA_933228885.1 of Leistus spinibarbis. Taxonomy (NCBI): domain Eukaryota; kingdom Metazoa; phylum Arthropoda; class Insecta; order Coleoptera; family Carabidae; genus Leistus; species Leistus spinibarbis. The sequence goes on along the minus strand of OW121812.1, from coordinate 838,151 downwards.
TCAGGGTCGTTCCGAGTTTTTTCAGAAAACATTAAAGAACGTTATAAATAACAGGGAACGCTACTGCTCGTAACCGGTTATTGGCAACTGTGTAATCGTAACCAGTTAGTGGTAACCGGTTACTCGTAACCAGTTAACCGCTATAAAATACAAGAATAACCGGTTAGTATCTTAACGAAAAGTGTAGTAACCGGTTAGTTTTGACAGCCCATATATTTATATATATATATATATATATATATAAGAGCTGTCAAAATTATCCGGTTACCGGTTACTACATTTTTCGATAAGATACTAACCGATTATTATTGCATTTTATAGCGATTAACTGGTTACGAGTAACCGATTACGATTACACAGTTGCCAATAATCGGTTATGACTAACCAGTTACGAATTTCCTGTATCGACTAACCAGTAAATCAGTTAATTGATTGACTGGTTAGCCGCCTAACCGGTCATTATGTATATGTATGTATATATATATATATATATATATATATATATATATATATATATATATATATATATATATATATTCTAGCTATAAAAACTACCCGGCTAACCGGTTAATACGATTTTCGATAAGAAAGTAACCGGTTATCCATGTTCATTATAACGCTTAGAGGGTTAGACGGTTAACCGGCTACGATTAACTGGTTATTTTTTATCGGTTACGACAAACTGTTGCGAATAACCGATTAGGACTAACCGGTTACGTCTAACCAACTGGTTCATAACTACGAATAACTTATTACGACTAACCGGTAAATTCACTAGCCGGTTAGTCGACTAATCGGTTAATATATATATATATATATATATATATATATATATATATATATATATATATATAAATATAAATATCCAAGTAACCGTTTACGACTACCTAGTTACGAATAACCTGTTTTGACTAAACGATTAACCAGTTATTTAACCGGTTACTACGATTTTCGATAAGAAATCTATCGGTTAACCGGTTATCCTAGTATTTCATAGCGGTTAGCCGGTTACGAATAATTGGTTTCTCTTAAACGGTAGCGCCAAACCGATTGAGAATAACCAGTTAAGACTAACCGGTTTCCAATTACCTGTTACGATTAACCGTTTGCCAACTAATCGGTAATATATATATATATATATATATATATATATATATATATATATATATATATATATATATATATACATATACATATACATATATATCACATAACCGGTTAGACGAGTTACCGGTTAGTGAGTAACCGATTAACCAAGTATCCGATTAGTGTGTAGTTAGCCAAGTAACCGGTTAGTAAGTAACAGGTTAGTAAATAATCGGTTAACCGTATAGTAACCGGTTATCAGGAAACCGTAATAAAAATAATCGATGTTTTTATTATTTACAAATTGATGATTTTAAAATAATCGATTATTTAAATATAAAAACTAATGAATATTATTTTGTGTAAACAAAAAACATATTTTCCCGTTACAGGCGCATCGCTATGGGCCGTCGGTCAAACGGAATTATTCGGCCATGACATCCCGTTGTTGCATATGTTTATATTCGCCGCCCTAATATCCGCAGTGGATCCCGTCGCAGTTCTGGCCGTGTTTGAAGAAATCCACGTGAACGAAATATTGTATATTGTTGTATTTGGCGAATCACTGTTAAACGATGCAGTTACAGTGGTGTTATACCACATGTTCGAGACATACAGTGAAATGGGCCCAGAGAATATTATTTACACAGACATTTTATCGGGATTGGGCTCGTTTTTCGTTGTGGCTATTGGCGGCACTGTCATTGGCGTCGTGTGGGGATTCGCCACAGGGTTTGTCACTAGGTTCACGTATCAAGTGCGTGTTATCGAGCCCATTTTCATTTTTGTCATGGCGTATTTGGCGTATCTCAACGCGGAGATCTTCCATATGTCCGGCATTTTGGCGTAAGTATTTATTATTTATATTCGAAATATAACCGAATTACGAGTTTGTTATTAGTAACAATAGGTATATATTTAAGGAAATACGTGCATAAACTACGCCAATATAAATTAGACCTGGCAAAACTGTCAATTTTTCATTATAAAAAATCGAACGATTTTAAATGTACAAGTTAACGATAAAGTTAAGCGCCTAAACTATGCAACCCAGTGTACACATGAGTTGTGCGGGTCACAGCATATTTACTACATTTACGTATATTCATGATATAAAATGTATTTTTCTTTGCAAATTGCCGTGAAATCACTTCAGTTGAGTAATCATTATTATAGGATTACGTTCTGTGGGATTACAATGAAGAATTATGTCGAGGCGAATATTTCGCATAAGTCTCACACAACAATTAAATACGCCATGAAGATGTTAAGCTCTTCTTCAGAGACGATTATCTTCATGTTTCTCGGCGTAGCAACCGTTAACAAACAACATGATTGGAATACTTTGTTTGTGGCATTAACAATTATATTTTGTTCCTTTTACCGTGTTATAGGTAAATATTTGTTTTAGCAATTAAGGCTGTCCTTTACTTGGTTTTGTTGTTTAATGTTTGATTTATGCCAATTTGGTCGAAATAATATTAAATCTGCCAAAAAAACGATGAGGGAACCCCTTTCCTCTCGAGTAACCATGATTTTTATTATATTAAATGAAAATTAGAATTATTTTTAGGGCTATTGGCAACTGGTTACTGTGATTAACCGGTTCACCGGTTACGCCTAACCAGTTTTTTGACTGGTATATATATTGTATATATCCAAGTTGGTTAGACGAGTAACCGGTACACCGCTTAGCCAAGTAACTGATTTTTAACTATTTGGTTATTGGTTGGCCAAGTAACCGGTTAGTAAAAAACCGGTAACCAGCTAACCGGTAAACCGTCTAGTAATTGGTTAACCAGTTATTCAGGTTATTATGTACGAACATAACTGGTTATTACTAATTGGTTAACCTGTAAATATATATATATGTATATATATATATATATATATATATATATATATATATATATATATATATATATATATATAAGAGAGAACCTATGTTAGTTTTATGGCAGTTTTAAAAAAACTATTTATTAATTAGCATAAATCAGACATATATAAAAATTACCAAAATCAATTTAAGGACATTTTTAGAAATAAATGTTAAATCAATTTTGATTGATTATTTGTTTTTGTTTAGGTGTAATTATATTAACAGCGATCGCCAATCGATTTCGCCTCCAAAAGCTAAACAAAGTCGAAAAGTTCGTTATGTCTTATGGAGGATTACGAGGGGCCGTAGCTTTTGCGTTGGTGCTCCTCATTGACCCTTCACATGTCCCTCAGCAACCAATGTTTATGACAACAACAATTGCGGTCATTTATTTCACAGTATTTTTCCAGGGAATTACCATCAAACCTTTAGTTAAAATCTTAAATGTTAAACGCGCTGAGAAACGTAAACCGACTATGAACGAACGGATTCACGAACGGGTTAGAACGAGTTCCTGGACTATATATATATTAGAGGGTGGACTGGGATAACTCAGCATATATATTGAAGCGGTTCAAATTTAAAATATACGTATTCTATACGCATGCGCAGAATTGGACAAAGTTGTACGCTCAGCGTATTTTGTATTTGATTGACAAGCTAAAGGCATAGGGGCCTGTACCTATGTTTGTTTATGTTATTTCTGATTGTCAATGCTGTATGTAGTAGGGTTGTTTAACCGCAGGAAACATATATATATATATATATATATATATATATATATATATATATATATATATATATATATATATATGTATATATATATATATATATATATATATATATATATATATATATATATATATATATATATATGTATATATATATATATATATATATATATATATATATATATATATATATCCAAGTAACCGGTTTGACGAATAACTGGTTAACCAAGAAACCGGTTAGGGAGTAATCGGCTTACCAGTGTATATAAGTAACCGGTTAGACGAATAAACGGTTAACTAAGTAACCGATTAGGGAGTAACTAGCTTACCAGTTACCCGATTAATCGGTTATAAGTTAGCCAAGTAATTTGTTAGTAAATAACCGATTAAGCGAATAGTGAGTTAGTCTGCTGACCGTAATTATATATATATATATATATATATATATATATATATATATATATATCCAAGTATTTAAAATTACGTTCAGCAGACTAACTCACTATTCGCTTAATCGGTTATTTACTAACAAATTACTTGGCTAACTTATAACCGATTAATTGGGTAACTGGTAAGCTGGTTACTCCTTAAGCGGTTATTTGGTTAACCGGTTACTGGTAACAGATTACTCGTAACCGGAAAATTGCTATAAAATAACCAGCTAACAGGTTATATAGAAGTTAGCTGGTTAACCGATTATTAAAATTATGATTAGCAGACTAACTTAATATTCAGTGAACCGGTTATTTACTAACAAATTACTTTGCTAACCTATAACTGGTTAATCGGGTAACTGGTAAGCTGGTTACTCCCTAACCGGTTCATCTAACTGCTTACTGAATTATATATATATATATATATATATATATATATATATATATATATATATATATAAATTAACCGTATAACCGGTTAATTGGCTAACCGGTTGGTCTATTAACTGGTTCATCGGTTAGTCGTAACCGGTTATTCATAACTAATAAACCGGTTAACTTGTCATCCGGGTATTTAATATCAGTGTGCCGGTTAACTTGTTACTGGTAACCGGTTAACCGACATACCGCCATAAAATACCCAGATAACAGGTTAATCTGTAAGTTTCTTTGAAAAGAAACTAACCCGTTAGCCGGCTTCTACTAACTGGTTAATCTGGTTAACTGGTTGGTACTAACCGGTTAATTATTTAGCCAAGTAACCAGATAGTGAGTAACCGGTTAGTAAGTAACCAGTTAACCGATTAATCGTATAGTAAGCAGCTTACCAGTTTTTCATGTAACCGTTATTGTAATAACTTGTTAATGTTTTCGGCAGTTATTGACAGCCCTAATTAATAGTAACCGGTTAACCGGTTAGTTTCTTTGCGAAAATTGAAATTACAGGTTAACCGGTTAGTTTAGACAGAATGTAGTGAATTGTATTACATAAGGCATAACCAGCAAAAATGGAATATAACAAATTAATTAATTCAGGAATAACAAAAATAAATAGGGTTACGAGTATAAAAAAATATAAAGCACGTAATGCCTTCTGTTTAAATGATAAGTAAATGAATGGCGTCGACCAATCACAGACGGGGATCATATTGTCCACACTCTAGTATATATTATAGTCAATCTAGTGTATAGGAATTAGCATTGGTGTTAAAAATGATTTATGTATTACAGTTTATGGACCATATGATGGCTGGCATCGAAGATATTTTAGGACAACATGGAAATTATCATGTTCGAGATAGGTACTAATTGTTAAATAGAGTTTTTTTTTTTGTAGGGAAACAATGTTTACAATTATGTTTTGTGTATAGGTTTAAACGTTTTGATAACAAGTTTATAAGGCCTTTTTTGTTGCGTAACGTGCAAGGGGCGGAGCCTAAGATCATTGAGACGTACTCGAAGCTAACGATGAAGGACGCCATGGAATATATGCGCAGAAATGCTTCGACAATTGGTAATATTTCGGGGACCGAATCAATGTCCGCGATATTCCGGAACTACACCGCTGGTAACTTCAATGGCAGGTAACGATTCCCGACCAAATACACCTGATAAAGAAATTTATATTCAATTTTTATAATCGAACTGTTTCAAATTTACAAAATAACGATATATCATTTTTTTTCCGGTTTTTAATAGATTTTTTCGGGTTTTAATTGATTTTTGCGGTTTTAAATCGATTTTTGGTCGTTTTTTTTTCGATTTTTAACGTATTATTGATTTATTTTAAAATGGATTTTCGTTTTATATCGATTATGATAAACTTAAATCGGTAAATTGATTAAAGTCAATTATTCATCTTAAAACATCTATTGATTTCAAATTTACGATTCTTATAATTTGGTTTTCGATTTGTATTGAATTTTTCGGTTTTTAAGCAAATCTTTCGATTTTTATTAAAAATAATTCATTTTAAACGTATAATTAATAGATTATTGTTTTTATTTCGATTTTATGTAAGAAATAATCGATTAATCAATTATAGTCTATCCTTTATTTCAGAAATCGATCGATTTTTAATATACAATATTTGTTTTTAATTTTAATTAATTTATAATTAATAGATTATTGTTTTTATTTCGATTTTATGTAAGAAATAATCGATTAATCAATTATAGTCTATCCGTTATTTCAGAAATCGATCGATTTTTAATATACAATATTTATTCGGTTTGTAATCGATTTTTTTCGATTTAAGCAATTGTTAATAAATATATTTTGATTTTAGACCTATTAGTAATAGATCTTCGTATTTATATCCATTTTTATTAAGAAATAATCGATTATTCGATTAAAGTTAATTTTTCATTTACAAAAATCGATCGATATTAAACTTGTTAGATAATGATATATTCATATAATCGACTTTTAATAGCGTTTTTGGATTTTTATCGGTTTATAATCGATAATTTTGAATTTTAAGCAATTGTTTCGGTTTCTAATCATTTAATTACGATTTTAAACCTGTTATTATTAACTTTATATGGATTTTCGTTTTTATATCGATTTTTATTAAGTGATATATTCATATAATCGACTTTTAATATTGTTTTCTGTTTTTAATCGATTTTATTGGTTTTTAATCAATTTTTTCGAAATTTAAGCAATTGTTTCGCTTTTTAATTATTTTATTACGATTTTTTACCTATTATTATTGATTTTGTATGGATTTTTGTTTTTAAATCAATATTTATTAAAAAATTATTAATTACTCGAATTAACTTCATTTTTCATTTAAAAAAATCGATCGATTTCAAATTTATTAGATATTTAATATTGTTTTCTGTTTTTAATTTATTTTAACGGTTTTTAATCGATTCTTTCGAATTTTAAGCAATTGTTTCGGGTTTTAATAATTTGATTTTGATATTTAACCTATTTGATTAAAGTTAATTTTTCATTTTAAAAAATCGATCGATATTAAACTTGTTAGATAATGATATATTCATATAATCGACTTTTAATAGCGTTTTTGGTTTTTTATCGGTTTATAATCGATAATTTTGAATTTTAAGCAATTGTTTCGGTTTCTAATCATTTAATTACGATTTTAAACCTGTTATTATTAACTTTATGTGGATTTTTATTTAGAAATGGTCGATTAACGTTAATGATTTATTGCAGAAATCGATCATTTTTAAATTTGCAAGATTTATTCGGTGTTCAATCAATATTTTTCGATTTTTATACAATTGTTTCGGTTTTTAATAAATATATTTTGGTTTTAAACCTATTACTAATTGATGTTTGTTTTTATATCGATTTTTATTAAGTGATATATTCATATAATCGACTTTTAATATTGTTTTCTGTTTTTAATCAATTTTATTGGTTTTAATCGATTATTTCGATTTTTAAGCAATTGTTTCGCTTTTTAATTATTTTATTATGGATTTTCGTTTTTATATCAATATTTATTCGAATTAAGTTCATTTTTCATTTAAAAAATTGATCGATTTCAAATTTATTAGATATTTTATATTGTTTTCTGTTTTTAATTTATTTTAACGGTTTTTAATCGATTATTTCGAATTTTAAGCAATTGTTTCGGGTTTTAATCATTTGATTTCGATATTTAACCTATTGTTATTGATTTTCGTTTTATATCGATTTTAAATTAGAAATAATCGATTAAAGTTAATTTTTCATTTTAAAAAATCGATCGATATCAAATTTATTAGATAGCTATATATGCATATGATCGATTTTAATATTGTTTTCGGTATTAAATTAATATTAAACAATTGTTTCGGTTTATAATCAATTTATTTCGATTTTAAATCTATTATTATACTATTTAAAATTTATATGATTATCATATATTGATAAATCGATGTTTAACAAGTTTTTTATTTTATTTAATATAAATCGATATTTTCTATGTTTAATATTTTTTCCCGATTAAATTATTTGATGGGGATTTTTATTTTAATATTATTTTTAATAAAAAAAAAATAGTTTGTCTTATTAAAATCAATCGATTTCAAATTTACAAGTTAAACGATATAAACAATATCAAATCGCTTTTTAATTTTTTCAGTTTTTAATCTTTTTTTTTAATTTTAAACTATTAACCTATTATGAATAGATGTTCGTTTTTATATCGATTTCAATGAATCAAATTAAATCTAATTGTTCTTTATTCAATTATCGATGTAAATATTATAAAATCGGCTAGCCTAGGCCCCCCCTAGTTCCCCCAAATATGAACAAAGTGGTGTTGGACTTGATTTTTTTACAGTCCAAGCTTTAGTCAATTAGATTCAAGCACCTGGAACATTGATATGCAAGAACTGGAGTACAATCCGTGCAAGAAGGACTTAACCGACGCGAAGATCCATCATCTGTTGGCTGAAGAACTGTGCAAACCGCGACGGGTAAGCGATTTTGACATCTTTCTGCTTCAGTAATCGATCATGCTTGTTGTATCATTGTTACCGGGAATAATTACTCTTTAAATCATTCGCTATTATTATTATTATTATTACTTCATGACTAATTTTTCAGTTAGCACTCAGTACTCGCCGTTTTGCGGACTTTATGGTTAGTGCCCTTTTTGTGCTTCTCTCTCTAAATGTTGTCCTGTAGGTCCTTGTCACACCGGTTTTAAGGGAATTACCCCCGAACTCGCCCTAACCATTCATTTAGTAAATGTTATTTGTATTCAGTTGCGTTTTACTTGTTATATGTTTTTAAGTTTTTACTTTTAGGGAAACTTAAAACATTTCTACTTTCTTTAACGAATGTATATACCTAAGTGTAATCATGAAATCATTCGAAAAGAAACGAACTGGTTAACCGGTTACTTTTAATTAGGGCATAATAACCGCCGATAACATTAACCGGTTATCAAAATAACGGTTACCTAAAAAACTGGTTAGCCGGTTACTATACGAGTAGTGGGTTAACTGGTTACTTACTAATCGGTTACTTGTCTAACCGAGAACCGGTTTTCTGGTTACTTGGTTTATCGATTGCTTGGTTATATATTATATATTCGGGTAATCAATAAACCGGTTAGTAGTAATCAATTAACCAGTTAGTAGAGACCGGTTAACCGGTTAGTTTCTTTTTGAAACCGGTTACTATATATATATATATTCTGCTAATCGATTAATCGGCTAGTAGTAATTAATTAACCAGTTAGTAGTAACCGATTAACTAGTTATTAATAACAAGTTAACCAGCTAGTTTATTTTCAAAACTGTTTACTTTCTTACCAGTTACTCACTTACCGGTTAGGTAAATATATATATATACTCCGCTAATCGATTAACCAGTTAGTAGTAACCGGTTAGCTGGTTATTAATAACCGGTTAAAGGTTAGTTAATTTTCGAAACCGGTTGCTTACTTACCAGTTACTAACTAACTGGTTACTTGCCTGACCGATAACTGGTTTCTTCGCTATCTGATTACCTGGTTACTAACCTAACCGGTTAACCGGCTAGTATATTTTCGAAAGCGGTTACTTACTAACCAGTGACTAACTAACCGGTTACTGTTCCTAAGCGATGACCGGTTACTCGCAATCTGGTTAACCGGTTACCAACATAACCTAACCGGTTAACCGGCTAGTTTATTTCCGAAACCGTTTACTTACTAACCAGTTACTAACAAACCGGTTACTTGACTAACCGATAATCGGTTACTCGCCATCTAGTTAACTGGTTACTAATCTAACCTAACCGGTTAACCGGCTAGTTTATTTTCGAAACCGTTTACTTACTATCCAGTTACTTACCAACAGGTTATTTTCCTAACCGATAACCGGTTACTCATCATCTGGTTAATCGGTTACAAACCTAACCTAACCGGTTAACCGGCTAGTTTATTTTCGAAATCGTTTATTTATTAACCAGTTACTCAATAACCGGTTAATTGCCTAATCGATAACCGGTTATTCACCATCTAATCTAATCGATTGGTTAAATATATATATAAAAATATATATATATATATAACTGGTTAGGAGTAACCGGTTAACCAGTTAGTAATAATCGATTAACCAGTTAGTAGTTAACCGGTTAACCACTTAATAGTAACCGGTTAACCGGCTAGCTTCTTATCAATTATCGTAGTAACCAGATAACCAGTTAACCTTGACAGCCCTACTACTAATCGGTTAACTGGTTAATCGATTAGCTGGTTAACCAAATATATTTATATATATTTAAGTAACCGGTTAGTCAAGTAACCGGTTAGACAAGTTACCGGTAAGTGAGTAACCGGAAGTAACTATTTATTCTGCCTATATTTTTAATATCTCAAAAACGGAATGAATCTAGTAACTTTTGTTTAAAAAATTTCATAAATTTGCCTTTAACAGTTTTGGCTTTAGAGCGTTCACACAGACGGCATTCTAAAAATAGTTTGATACAATTCAGGGATGTCAAAATGTGTATACTTGTTAAAATCTTATGTTCGAAATGGTTCATTATTACAATACTTCTTTATATACGTTCTTATAAGAAAATAATAAAGCAATATTATATTATTAATTAAACTGTGGAAGTATAAATAAGTCAAGTGAAGAGCACTCCAGTTTTTATTTTTTGCACATAACTGAATTAAATTTAAAATTGCTAGATTTAGTGTAAAACTATTTTTTATTCCTTTATAGTACAATTTACAAACAAATATTGTTAATAAAAGTTATAGAACGTCTTAATATCTATAATTTATCTTAATTGTATTTTTCGTTAAGTCCAACCAGTCTAGACTTATAGACCAAAAAAGAAAAGAAAAGTTGCTATTTTTTAAATTTATTTATTTATTTTTAATTCAAGCGATTTGGGACTGTAATTAATTTTGTTTATTGTTTACTATTTTTGTAATAAAGCAATCATTGTTGTTGTGCATACAATTAATTAAAACTAATTATTACTAGAATTCTAGTAATAATTATAGTTAATTTGAATAATTTTCGTAGCACCGACGACTTAGTTATAGTCGCCATGCAGTAAACGATCGAGATTTATCAACACAAGTTAATTACAAGATGCATATGAACATTCGGCGGTTAGTAGGTGAGAGGAGACATCACCATAAGCGCAGCAAGAAGTTGGGAAAGGTGGGCACATTTTTTACTATGCGTAAATATATAAATATAAATTTCCGTTAATTAAAAAAAAAAAAAAAAAACACAATTTACTGGGATTTTGAAAAGTTACATCAAAAATGGTCTTTTTATTCTCTATACTTTCGATTAATACTAAATTCGTAAAGCTGCATTCACAACCAATTTCAATAAAAAAATAATTAATTTGTATAATTTGATTAAAATAATAATTTTCGTAATATATATTTTTTTAAATTTGTTACAAACGTCACTCGCTTGAAATCTTTCAGGAAATAAAGTTAAACTTAATATTTCAGGACGGCAAACAGAATCATGTGAGTTTTCCGGAATTTCAGCAAAATGGAACTGCCAAACAGTTTACTCACGGTAATTATTTTAATTATATTTATTTATATGTTTGCATTTAAAAAATAGCGTTCTACACAAACATAATTGTATTAATTTTTGACGGTTTTAATCGTATTAAGATTACATAAATGAAGTACTCCATGAAACCGATGATGGAGAAATAAAATCAATCAAGGAAGAATGGGACAGTCCAATAACGTTCACCGCAAAATCATCACGTATGTCTGTTCTTAATTGTTTTGTTTATAAGGAAACGCATGTGTGATTTATTATCTGACAAAACTAAATATTTTAAATCAAATAATCAACAATTGAATTTTTTTATTAAAATTCGATTATTATTTCTCTAAGTTTTAAGTAATAATTAGCACTATTTGGCTGTAATGTGTGCGTTAAACTGTGCTTTAAAAGCATGTTTATTGAACAACTGTACGTCTTGCTGACATTAAATACAGTATATCTTACTTAAGTGGCAGTTTACGTCATTTAATTCTCGATTTGAATTGAAAATAACAATGTTATATAAGTCTTTCTTTATTGCACACACAGTGTGTCTGATAACTGCATCTTTATCTAACTGCAATAAATTAAAGAAATAGAGCAAAATGCTCAGTGAATTTTAAATATAATTCAATTCCAATTCAGGGCTTAATTCCTATTAATTTATAAATCAAAATCATTTAACACGCTTTGAATTGTCAAAAAATGTTTCAATTCCTTTTGAATTATAACTAATTCGTGGAAAATAGGATTTAATTCCTTTTAATTAATGACTAATAACACAAATACACATAAAAGACAAAAATTGTGGTTTTAAATCAATGAATTGAGCTTGTGAATTATCGAAATGATTTTTAAGTTTAATTGTGAATTATAATTCAATTCCACTAGTATTTAGTTTTGCTCAGCTCTGCTAGTGGAATTGAATTATAATTCACAATTCAACTTGAAAATGATTTCGATAATTCACAAGCACAAATCGTCGACAATTAATTGATTTAATTGCACAATTCAAATCAAATTGAAGCCTTTTTGACAATAACAAGTTCTTTATGTGCATTTGTATTTGTATTAACCAAACGGAATTAAAGCTTATTTACCAATTACAAATCTGTTATAACTCAAAAGAAATTGAAGCCTTTTTGACCATTACAAGCATTTTACTGATCTTGTATTATAAATCTAAAGAGATTAAAACCTGTTTAACAATTGGAAACCGTTTATAATTCAAAAGAAATTGAAGCCTTTTGGAGAATTACAAGCCTTGTATGTGATTTTGTATTATAAATTAACAATCAAAAGGAATTATAGTCTATTTAAAATTTATCAACTAGAATTTTTTTATGTAATTTTTAACTTGATATATGATTTGAACAATTACAATTTTTTTACAATTATATATTTTGATGATTTGAAGTCTGTTTGAGAAATTGAAGTCTTTTTGAGAAATTGAAGCCTTTTTGAGAAATTCAGGCCTTTTTGAGAAATTGAAGCCTTTTCGGAGAAATTGAAGCCTTTTCGGAGAAATTGAAGCCTTTTTGGAAAAATTGAAGCCTTTAATTAATTCATAAATTCAATTCAATTTTTTCAACTGAATTTAATTCCAATTTAAGTCTACGTTATCAAAGGGGCTTCAATTTAATTGATTTAAATCCCTAAATGAATTAATTCCTTTTGAATTGAATTCCTGCCCAGTTCTGCTTTTGTATTTTATGTTTAACCTAACTGTGTGAGGACCTCATGACGTCATGAACCTCCCCACTACTGATATGTAGCACACGGTTAATGACGTCAGCTGCATCATAAGTGAGATATACTGTATGTTAAAATGTTTTCTAGCTCTTCTTATGACCTTTGTTTTAGTTGTTCTTATTTTAAATCTATTCTATTACTGAATAATTAACAAATTTAAATCGAATAAAATTCTGTGTAACCCGTAACATTTAAAAGTGAAGTTATAGAAACTTTATACAGGGTGTTGTCTTTTGGATATTAGCGAATGATGAAACACCTATCAGCACAGAAGACTGTATCAGCAGCTTAAATAAAGATGTTGAGGATCTGTCAATTCAGCTGAAACCAACGGCTGCCGAGGGCATCTTACCCTGGCGTCGGAACAAATCGAATTTGTCTAATTATACTGGTACGATTAGTGCTACCTTAGACCATCGGTAGTTACTCTCCCGCTCTTATTTACTTGTTGTGGGCACCAAACGGGTTTTTTCCTAGTTTATTAGACGGCTAAACACGTTCGATTCATCTACACAGCCATTAGATCATTTTAGCATCAATTAAATATTCATTATTATATTGGCTCTTTTTTAGTTTTTTAGTTCGAAGTAATTCCGCTTCGCTCTAGGTTATTTCTGATGGCGGCGCCACCATCAACTTCAAATATTCAAAAATTAGCTGTTTTTACGCTACAATTAAAGTTATTTAGTCGATTACTAACTATTTTAATTAAAAAAATGTTATAAGCACATTGTTACACTTTTGCTTTCATGATGAAATAAATAAAAATTGGCCCGATAAATTTTTATTAAAAAAATATCAGTCGATGCATAATTACATAATAAATTACTAGTAAAAATATAAATTAATTTGAATACACAGTTTTGGAGATAAAAAATAATAACTATAAAAGAATTAGGTTTTTATTTTATTTCTCCAAAACTATGTGTTCAAAAATTAAAATATTTTTACCCAACATTTTTAATGTAATTACGTATCGATTGATATATTTTTTATAAAAATCTATCGGGCCAATTTTCATTTGTTCATCATTATAGGTTTTGAGTAGTTTTACGGAATTAAGGAATAGGACCAAAAGTGTAATATTTTTTTTATTTAATAAACGACGGAAAATCGAATTATATCGTAAAAATAGTTTATTTCTAAAACTGGTTGATAGTGGCGCCGCCTAGAGCGAAGCGGCATTACTTGAAACTAGTCGTACTTGCCGGTTTGTCTTAAAATTAGAAATTAAATTAATAATCTAGTTTGTTTTATGACAAAACAATGTTGGCGTTCACAGCAATATTGTAACTAAAGCTGCATTCACAGCGCACCAATTAGTATTTAAGATTAAAAATTACAAAAATCAAACTTATTATTTGTAATTTTTAATCTTAATTACTAATTGGAACCCTGTGAATGAATCTTAATATTGCGTTATAAAATCAACTGGATTCTTATTTGTAATTTCTAATTTTAATTACTAATTGGTTCGCTATAAATGCTACCATTTTTTTTGGATATCAAATTCATGGCTTTAGGAATCTGGTGACAGTTTTGGGAACATTTCGTTTTAGTCTTTATAATATTTTTAGACAATCATTAATCGACAGGTTTCTAAATTTAATTTTTAGGGCCTTTTCTTAGGGGCAAAACAATTTTACCCCATCATAAATATAATATTATAACTAGAAACATTTCAGTACTGAAATTTCTTCATAATCCTTCATAATCTACGCTTATTAGTCAACACATTATCACTAATTTACTAGTGATAAGTTTTATTTAATTTTAGCACAGCTTATTACGTTGCACAATTACAGTATTTTGTGCATGTGTTTTTTTTTTAACAGTGTCTAAATGTCTTTACGTGTGAAAATTAAAATCTTAACTGTTGTGTATAAATTGCTTTGTTTCTTCCAGATGAAAGTTTATATTCAGATAACAATAAAAGATTTTCCAGAGAAAGTGATGGTAAGTTATTTGCCCCTAATAATAATTCGAATGTGTACCCCAAAATTACTTAATTATGCCATAATTTGCAAAGACTTTTTTAACATTGGCCATTACTTGGTATAGAACATATTTTCAGTGTTTTTAAACCCATATGATTGTGTGTTAACTTTCGTTATTTTTTGAACTAAAATGGCGCCTATGGCCACTGGTGAAATATGAATTCTATGCAGTGTTTCGCGGGGGTAAAATAGGGCTGTCAAAACTATTTGGTTCACCGGTTACTACCATTTTTGAGTTGAAACTCACTGGTTATTCGGTTATTTTATAGAGGTTAACTGGTTACAAGTAACCGGGTACCACTAACCGATTAATTCGTTATTTTATAACGGTTAGCCGGATATAAGTAACCGGTTAGATTAACTTGTTACAAATAACCGGTTACGATTAACCAGATAACCGGTTAATATATATATATATATATATATATATATATATATATATATATTAACCTATTCACCGGTTAGTCGTAACTGGTTATTCGTCACTGGTTATCTGGTTAGTCGTAGTCGGTTAACTGGTTAGTGATACTACTCGTAACCGTCTAAATAATGGATATAAACGGTTAGTTAGTGAGTGGTTACTGGTTAAAATATAACTAATTAACCGGCTTTACAGGTAACCGTAATTTTAATAACTAACTAACTGGTTAGCCGATTACGATTGACCGGTTAACCTATTACAAATACATTGTTACGACTAACTGGTTACGAATATTCCACTAACCGGTTAGATTAACTTGTTACAAATAACCGGTTACGATTGACCAGATAACCAGTTAATATATATTTATATATATATATATATATATATATATATATATATATATATATATATATATATATATATAAACCTATTCACCGTTTAGTCGTAACTGGTTATTCGTCGCTGGTTATCTAGTTAGTCGTAGTCGGTTAACTGGTTAGTGATATTACTCGTAACCGTCTAAATAATGGATATAAACGGTTAGTTAGTGAGTGGTTACTGGTTAAAATATAACTAATTAACCGGCTTTACAGCTAACCGTAATTTTAATAACTAACTAACTGGTTAGCCGATTACGATTGACCGGTTATACCTATTACAAATACATGGTTACGACTAACTGGTTACGAATATTCAGTTAACCGTGTATCCGGTAACTTTATTGTGGTTAGTCGGTAACGAGTAATCAGTTACCCCAAACCGGTTAACCATTTATACGGCTACTTTATAGTGATTAAGCGGGTACGAGTAACCAGTTATTACTAACCGGTTAACCGATTACGACTCACCGGATAACTGGTTAGTAATAACAAATTTCGACTAACCGGTTACAAGTTACCAGCTACGACTAACCGGTTACGAATAACCAATTTTGATTAACCGAGTAATATATTTTTATATATATATATATATATATATATATATATATATATATATATATTTATGAATATATTAACCGGATAGACGTAATCGATTAACTGGTTAGTGGTAATCGGTTACTCGTGACCGACTAACCACTATAAAATGTATGTATTTTTAATAACCGGCTAACCGGTTAATATTTTCTTGTGGTTATTGACAGCCCTAGTATAAAATGATTGAAATGAATGATGAGTCTGTTTGGCACTCAGGTGGTGGTGACGTGGTGCGTGTGACCACGCCAACGGCCACTGAGACCATGTTGCCGTGGAAACGAGACGACGAAGACGCCAGTAATGGAGCCGTCCAGCAGAATGAGTTCCCGGCTTGGGCCTCTAATAAGGAATACTTGGCGTATAATTCACCGTCGGCAACATTTTTGGGTGAGTACCACCGTAAATCAATATGCAGAGGACATCTTAGGAGGCCTTATAAATAAAAATTAGGGATATATTTATAAGTATAGTTTTAGGGGAAATAATAAATGGATAATGGCATATTTTCTGTACATACTTTCTGTCTATATAACATTATTTTTCTATTTAATGTTCACTATTTTTTGATGTGCTTCTTATTGTAGCTTGTGCATTTATCTATTTTACATATTTACAATTTCTATCTGAATCTAGCCCTGTTTTTAAAACGATAAGGAATTCATTTTTTGTTTTTAAATCTATTTTAATTAAGCTTTAACAAAAATCGATTATTGATTAGGACTTGGGTGTTTGGCTAAAAATTCGACTAATTAAATTAAAATCCTTTTCGATATATCGATGCTAGAATTGAAGAAATTTTGTTTTTTTCGGTTTTTCATTAATTTTTTTCGATTTTAAAATGATTTTTTTTTGGTGTTTAAATAATTTTTTCGATTTTATATATTTTTTTGTTTTTAATTCGGTTTTGATTAATTGACTAATAAATAAATAAATAATTGGCTAAAAATTCGATGAATCGATTAAAATCTTTTTTACCTTTTAAATCATCGATTGATTACAAATTTGGCATATAACGATATATTGATATATCGCTTTAATTCGGTTTTACATTTTTTTTTATTGCTCTTTCGTTTTTAAAATGGTTTTTACGGTTATTAAACAATTTTTTCGATTTTTTTGTTTTTAAATCGGTTTTGATTAATTGTTTAAATTGAGTTTATCAAAAATTGATTATTAATTGGGATTGGGCCTCGCCAAAACTTCAATTAATCGATTAAAATCCTTTTTATCATTTAAATCATTGATCGATTACAAATTTACCTGATAACGATATATCAATTTTGATTTTTCCGGTTTTTCATTTTTTTTTTGATTTTAAAACTATATTTTTCTATTTTAAAACAATTTTTTTTCGATTATACAACAATTTTTTTGATTCTAAAAGGTTTTTTCAATTTTGCATATATTTTTTTGTTTTTAAATTGATTTTGTTTACACTTCTTTTTTGATTGCTTTTTCGTTTTTAAAATGGTTTTTACGGTTATTAAACAATTTTTTCGATTTTTTTGTTTTTAAATCGGTTTTGATTAATTGTTTAAATTGAGTTTATCAAAAATTGATTATTAATTGGGATTGGGCCTCGCCAAAACTTCAATTAATCGATTAAAATCCTTTTTACCATTTAAATCATTGATCGATTACAAATTTACCTGATAACGATATATCAATTTTGATTTTTCCGGTTTTTCATCATTTTTTTCGATTTTAAAACAATTTTTTTCGATTTTAAAACAATTTTTTTCGATTTTAAAACAATTTTTTTGACTCTAAAACGTTTTTTCAATTTTGCATAGTTTTTTTTTGTTTTTAAATTGATTTTGTTTAATCAATTAAATTGAGTATTTTCAATAATCAATTATTGATTAAGATTGATCCTGGCTAAAAATTCGATTAATCGATTAAAATTATTTTACCTTATAAATCATCGATCGATTTCAAATTTACCAGATAACGATATATCGCAATAATTGATTAAATTTGGATTCTATCAGTTCTTCATCAATTAATTCGATTTTTTCGGTTTTAAAATGTTTTTTTCGGGTTATAACAATTCTTTCGATTAATAAAAAAAAATAATGTTTTTAAATCTATTTTGTATAACGATTAAATCGAGTCTTTTCAAAAATCGTTTATTGATTTGCAAATTTAAGAATCGACCCACAATACTTAAGATCCTAGATATAAAAACTTTTTTAATCGATTTTTCGTTTTTATAATGTTTTTTCGTTTATAAAACGAATTTTTCGATTTTAAATAGATTTTTTTTTGTTTCTAAATCTATTTCGTATAACGATTGAATAGAGTCTTTTCATAAATCGTTTATTGATTTGCAAATTTATGAATTGACGAACAGTACTTAAAATCCTAGATATAAAAACGGTTTTAATCGATTTTTCGTTTTTAAAATGTTTTTTTCGTTTATAAAACGAATTTTTCGATTTTAAATAGATTTTTTTGTTTCTAAATCTATTTCGAATAATAAAAAATCATTTATTGATTTTTAAATTTGAGAATCGACCAAACCTACTTATGATTTTAGATATGAAAGCGTGTGACCCAGCGTTCTATAATTTAGACCGCTAACCTCCCTGGCATTCGCGGCCAAGTAAAGCAATCGCCGGGGTTTTATAAACCTTACCAAGTTAAAATCAATTAATATGTATATTTTATAGAATTTAACAAATAAATAATGTTACATATGTATTTATGTGTAAGTTTAAAGGGTTTAGCAGGTCCGGATTAGGTAGAAATTGTATTCGTGGACATGTATGCAGCCTGTTTGATGACACACCTTCTTGTGACCAAAATTGTGGCTTGCATGTGACTCTTTTTGTGATTAGGTGGTATAGAGAACCCAAGATCATCTGTGATAGGCTTATTCCGGCGCGAGTCGACCGGCTCGGCGCATTTGAGCAGCTGTGATACGTCGCCGCACCAAGAGCGGCGCGGTTCGTCGGGTCTAAACGCGGTGCTCCTGATCGAGGACACAGACCCGCTGCGGGCGCTACAGCGGCCCGGACCCGCGGCCCCGCCACCGGCCAACATGGGCATCGCGTTGGGGCTCAGTGCCGTCGCCCCGTCGACGCCCAACCAGCGGCGCCAGCAGCGCCGCGGCTCCATGCTGGAGCTCACCGGGTCTGTTTCAAATCAATCAAAAAACACTGATCTCTAGCGTGGCAGGCCCTAGGCGCTAGGCGCTTGGCCCCAAATATTTTTTCTACCTTAGTAGACGCTGTGTGTTCCTTGATTTCAACTCTTTAAAAGGTGCAGATCTTTTTTTTTTTTGTTTATTGATTTGGTAATATTATTGGTGATGGGGTTCTTAAGCCGATCGAAATTGTGTATTAAAAGGCAATAACACGTAAGATAACTATGATGAAAAGGTTTTTTTCGGTTTTTATGTTTTTTTTTAATTTAAAAACGATTTTTTGATTATAAATATTTTTTTAGTTTTTAAATCGGTTTCGATTAATTGATTAAAACGAGTTTTTCAAAAATCGATTAATTAGGATTTTAAAATGATTTTTTCAGGTTTAAAACCATTTTTTTGCACTATATATATGCCATAAATTGGGAATTGGGAATAGTAAATTGCGCAATATATTAGACATAAACAGAAATAGGGTATTTGAGCTCGATCTGGACCTGTGTTCCTGCCAAATATATACTAAATACTACACATGCTAGTCGATTTCGATTAAATTAAATCTAAATTTGAAAATAGACGTAAATCTACGTTAAATGAATAAACGTGTGTCCCAGCATTCTATAATTTAGACCCATAACCCCCATGGCATTCGCGGCCATTTAATACAAACGTCGGGGTGTCATATTATAAACTTAACCAAGTTAAATGTGTAGAATTAAGTGTAGAAATGTCTATAACTTTAGTTATAAACTTAAAATAAAGTGTAAAACTCTACTTTGAAGGTGTTAATTAACTTTTAAAGCCAGTTGTATAATTGTTGGTTATGTTATTTGTATTTAGGAAAATATTCTTGTGTCTAATACATTCGTACAATTTTCTATTCCTAAATGATTTTATGGTTTATATAGTTAGTTTTAGTTAGTGTTTAAGTCGAGAATAACTTTTTGTCATGGATTTATTACGTGTTTAGTTATTGCCTACATTTTAATACAGAATGCGCTGTTTCCAAGATAATTTCGATTGCCTTAACTTACGAATTATTTATTAGCAGTAAAATGTTTCGTTGTTGGTGTATTTGTTGGTATAAATGATCCAGGAGCTCCATGTACATAGAAAACGTGTTTATTTTAATATTTTGTACCCTAAAGAGTCAAAACGTATTCGTATTATTAAATTAGATTTTTTTTTGTTCCCGGCTGAAACAGTTGTGGTTCTCGCGGCAAATGCGGCGGCGCTTGCCGCTTACTCAAATGAGGTCGCGTACACTAATTCCTAATTGAGCATTTAGGTCTTAAAAGAGTTTTAGATAAATAAAAAGGCAGGGGAAACATATTTTTTAAACAAAATTAAACACATTTTGACCATTTTCCACCAAAATAGGTACTAGGAAAGTTAAAAAATAAATAAAATAATTTTTCTTTAGCATAATTGCAGAATTTTATCAAATTTTGATCAATTAACTGACGCTTTTAACTTCTAAATCCTTAATAGAACTTTTTTAGACGAAATTAAGACACATTTTTTACCAATTAATGTCTAATTAATAGGTAAAAAAAGTTTAAATTTTGTCTAAAAAAATTCGTTTTTTGGGCAAATTAAATGTTTTGAGTTTAAGAATACATCTAAAGGGATAATATTATCAAATATTACTGTAAATTGCAATTTTTTTTAATTTCATTTACAAAAATAATTGTATTTCTGTAACTATAATTAAATTTAATTATTTAATTACAGAATTTTTTTGTAATTGTAGTTAAATAAAATTACATTTACACAAATGATTATATTTTCTGTAACTAAAATTAAATACAATTATTAAATATTGTGTAATTACTCTTATTAGAGAATCAATTACTTTTGCAATTACATTTTCGTCTACCGTATAATAGAAAATGCCAGAAAATTTATTAAAATCAATCAATATCAATGTTAATTATTCGTAATATTTATTTAATTGTTATATATATATATGCCCCCCCTATCCCCTTTTGGAGCTCCTGCCTTAGGAATAACCTCAAAATTATACAAATTTCTGCTTTTAATGGATTAAACCTTTAATATATTTTCACCAATTAATTGCATGGGCACCAAATACTTGATGCATGTAGCTTTATTGTTTTAATGTCAATCTATTCAATAATTTCTTGTTAACTAATTTAATATTATTGATTTTAATATTGCAAACTCCAAATATTTAAAAAAATCGTCGTATGAAGTACCGAAGTAGCTGTGTGTCTGTAGCATTCTCGGATCAAAAAATGTCATTAATAAAAAGTGTTTGTCTCATCGCCCTGAATCCAAAAATATATATAACTTATATACTCGGTCGCTCGTAAGACCAAATTTGTGCCCTCTACTCCTTTGAAGGTACCACAACGATTTCAACCAAATTTGCTACACATATTATTTAACATCCCATTTGAATCATCTAGCAATATAAATTCAATCGCCCGCATACTTCCCGAGTTATAGGGCCCCAAAATTTGGAGCCCCCCTTAATACTGCTCTTATAAAAATAATCAAAACACCCAAAAATTCTACTAAAAATTCTAAGATATTTTATATCTACAATTTTTTTGCATATTGTTAACCCAAAGGCTATATAAAATTATTAAATATTATAATATTAAATTTTAAAATATGCACAAAAAAATATTGTTTTTATTAAAATAATCTACAAAAATATTGTAAGACTTTTTATATCTATAACATTTTTTCAAATTGTTAACCAAAAGGCTATAATAATTAAAAACTGTTGCTCGCATCGCATATATTTCTTATAAGGCGAGTTGGACGCATAGATGCGTTGTACCTTAGCATGTTTTTTAGCTCGTCGTACAGTAGTCATAAGAATGATTATTTAGACGTGCTTTTCAAATTCTAAAATGTTGTTATTTCTATATATAATTTTTTTATAACTGAAAAGCGAGTTCGAGTTTAAATCTTAAGAAATAAAAAAATGCCTTAATTCACTTCGGGATTTAAATTAATTTAATTGAAGCCCTTTCGATAATAATAAAGAGTCTATAACCCCATAAATGGTTTCAATTCATCAAAATGTATGATTGTTAAAAAGACAGAAGTTAAATGTTACATAAAAGATTTCTAACTACGTAAAAGTCGAGTGTAGGTTGCTCCACATTTTTAATAATTCATTATAATCTCATTGTACGTCGAGCTAGATGCATTGGTGCTTGAACTTATGCTTGTTTATTTAAATTTAAGCTTATTATAATTGTGATTGTTTTTTAACACTATCTTTAATTTTCTTCTTGAATATTTAAACGATACAAACTGCAAGTACTTATTTAATATGTACTTATAATTAACGTAATTTAATTATAAATTACCAGTGAGGGGAAGGGAGGTTGGTTAATAATAGTGTAGTATTTTATGTGAATTTTTGATTAACAAAGTCAAATTTTTTGGTTAGTTTGATTTTATTGATCAAGAAATCGCATTAAATAACAAATTAGTCAAAAGAAATCTTACACATTAGTAGTATTTTATTATTGTTTTATTTTGACCCTAGCTGCCTATTATAACAGTGCGCTATCGCGGCGGTACGAGCCGCCAAAATTCTTATGGGCGGACTCTGATTTAGTGAAAATTGTTTTCTCTAGAAAAATACATTGTTCTAACGAATATATATATATATATATATATATATATATATATATATATATATATATATATATATATATATATATATATATATATATATATATATAGTATATATATATATATATAGTATATATATAGTAATATATATATATATATATATATATATATATATATATATATATATATATATATATATATATATATATATATATAGTAGGTTAGCCCATGGCACCATGTGCCCATTACATATACATAATATGTATATATTTAAATACAGAATATATATAATAATAATAAATTATTTAGAAATAAGCTATATTTATATATATATATATATATATATATATATATATATATATATATATATATATTTGTATATCCAAATAACCGGTAAAAACGAGTAACCAGTTAACCAAGTAACCGATCCATTCGTTACCGGTCAGCCAAAGTAACCGGTGCATATATAACTGGTATTACAGGTACCCGTAATTTTAATAACTTACTATCCGGTTAGGCGACTACTACTAACCAGTTACCAATCTAGTTACTAACCGTTTATCTGGTTATTGTATGGTTTATCAATTTTGAGTAATCGCTTACCACTAATCGGTTAACTGATTACGACTAAACGAATAACTGGTTACTAATAACCAATTACGACTACAAGTAACCAGATCTTTAATAACTACCTAACCGGTTATTCGACTAACCGGTTAACCTGCTATGAATACACGGTTACGACTGGTTACGGATATCTTGTTATTGTATAGCGGTTAGGCGATTACCACTAAACGGTTAACCGATTACGACTAACCGGGTAACTGGTTACGAATAACCAATTGCACGACTATAGGTAACCAGAATTTTAATAACTAACCTGTTATCCAGTTACGACTAACAGGTTAACCTGCTTTGAATACACGGTTACGACTGGTTACGGATATCTTGTTATTGTATAGCGGTTAGGCGATTACCACTAAACGGTTAACCGATTATGACTAACCGGGTAACTGGTTACGAATAACCAATTATACGACTATAGGTAACCAGAATTTTAATAACTAACCCCGGTTATCTAGTTATGACTAATAGGTTAACCTGCTTTGAATACACGGTTACGACTGGTTATGAATATCTTGTTATTGTATAACGGTTAGTCGATTACCACTAACCGGTTATCCGATTACGACTAACCGGGTAACTGGTTACGAATAACCAATTATACGACTATGGGTAACCAGAATTTTAATAACTAACCTGTTACCCAGTTACGACTAACAGGTTAACCTGCTTTGAATACACGGTTACGACTGGTTACGGATATCTTGTTATTGTATAGCGGTTAAGCGATTACCACTAAACGGTTAACCGATTACGACTAACCGGATAACTGGTTAAGAATAACCAATTACGACTACAGGTAACCAAAATTTGAATAATTCACCGGTTACCCGGTTATGACTAAACGGTTAACTTGCTATGAATACACGGGTAGGATTAACCGGTTACGAATTTCCGGTTATTGTATAACGGTTAGTCGATTACCACTAACCTGTTAACCGATTAAGACTAATCGGATAACTGGTTACGAATAAATTACGATTAACCGGTTAACTGGTTTATATATATATATATTATTATTATTACTAGTATTTTATTATTATTATATTTTGACCCCAACTGCCTATTATAACAATGCGCTAACGCGGCGGGACTAGCCGCCAAAATACTTATGGCTAGGCACTGGTTTCATAAAAATAGTTTTCTCTAAAAAAAAAAATCTAATTAGGCGAGCATTAAACAGTTTTAAAAAACTTTTAAACCTCTTATATTACCGCGGTGCGAACTGGTATAAGTGCGTTAGAATTCCCGAAAATAATTAGAATTTCTTTTTGAACTGAACAGGCACATAAGTCGGGACACAATCCCGGAAGAATGTGCGAGAATGGTCCGGCAGCAGAGTACCTCATCGTACACGGCGGACATGCGTCGCCATTCGGCGTTACCTCGCTCTACGTTGCTTCGGTGTACGCCCAAACCTCCAATCCGTCGCCAACAAACCATGGGCACTGCACTGTTAAGCTCCTCTTCAGATAGTTCCATCGAAGACGATGAGGACCTTCTTATGAAAGCCGGATTTTAAGGTAATTTTCACCAATTAACCGATGTCCACGCGAAGAACATACAATGTCTCACTTATAACTTGAAATAAATGCATCGCGATTTTATTACGATTTTACATAACAGAGCCAGAATATTCACATTATTAATATAGGACATTGCATGGACTTCTCGGACGTTTTAGGTTTTTAAATCATATATTTATGTAATTTAAAAGTATTTTTTAAATGAATTTTTAAACTTTTACCTGCGATCGCAGTATTTCTTTAATTTATGTTTATGTTGTTTACAATTTTTGCTAATTACAACAACAAATAGATTTGCTCACAACAAAAATTGCTAATTTCAATAATAATTCTTTGTAAATATTGTCAAAGTTAACAATAAAATGAATGGTCAACGAACAATAATTATTTAAATTAGAAACAAATAATTTATGAACCTTACGCCGCTGTATTTAATTTAATGCAAAATTGTATATTATTTATTTGTTTATTATATTTTCCGAATCTTATATATAAAAATAAAACAATTAATTGTGGTCAAAACAGAACTTTCTTTAACGTTTTAATAATAGGTTTATTTTATTTAAATGCGATAGAATGATAAAAAAAAATTAATGTAACGAAATTTCTCGACATTAATGTGTTTTCGTTCCATTAATCAAATTTACATCACGAAATTGCAATTTTATTAAAGTTTATCATTTCTGAGCATGTATCAATTAATATTTTAAATTGTTTAAACTATCATAATTAATAAAGAAAAATTAAATATTTCTATTTAAATTCTTTAAGGAATGGTACAGTTTAAGGGAAAACTTTAGGAATAAAAGTTTTTTAAAATTAAATTATCTTGCGTTTTTATATCTATAAGTTTTTCTGTAATTGCAGCCATTAGTAAGATAATTCCTATATTTACTTATTACTTCGTACACGATAGTAAAAATAACTTAACAATTAAATTATATATAATTTTACATAAAATTAAAAAGTGCATTAGGGTTCAAAGTTGCCGTTATACTTTTTTTTTAAATTGATCCCTTCAGAACACCAATTAATTAGGGGTTCATTTGGACATAAATAAATGTATAAATGATTGAAAATAATTGTGCTATATTTTTGATCGTTAAAATATATTAATTTATTATCAATAATATATTTTTATTGAAAAAATTCGATTGATTTCATAAGTGAAAACCTGTAAATATTAAAATAGCATTTACGTTGTTTATGTAATGTTTTCACATGTAAATAACTCATAAATTAGGCATTTTTTTAATTATAATTTGTTCCCGTGCAAAGATATTATTTCTAATAATTGTTTATATATTTAAAAAATATGGCAAAAGGTCTGATTAAAATTGATGTTTTTCTAGCATTTGTAGTTTAAAACATTGTAAATTTGTAAACTTAGGTTTAGTGGGGTAACTAGTGGTTAAGGGCCAGTTGCACTGCATGCACTTAACGGTAAACGTCACCTAAATTATGTTTATTTACTGTTTTATAACGAAACTAAACCTGAGCTGGGCAGGAATTCAATTCATAAGGAATAAAAAAGGGCTTTAATTCATTTAGGGATTTAAATCAATTTAATTGAAGTTCTTTTGGTAATTAAGGCTTTGGAATTGTATTTATTTGAAAATCGTATTTATCAATTTATTAAAGGCTTTAAGCCCTCAAAATAGCTTCAAATTGAAAAAAAATGGTTTTAAGCACTTAAAATGGCTTCAAGCTAAAGGTTTCAAACCTTTTAAAAAGGCTTCAATTTTTCAAAAAGGCTTCAAAATCTCAAAAGACTTCAAATGCATAAAAAGGCTTCAATCACTCAAAATGTCTTCAAGCATTCAAAGCAGGTTTCAATACTGAATGGTTCCAAATCACATTTCAAGTTAAATGTTACATGAAATATATCTAATAGATAAATATTAAATAGATTTTAACAGATACAAGGCTTCTAATTGTCAAAAAGGCTTCAATTTCTTTAGAATTATAACATATTAGTAATTGGTAAACAGGTCTTAATTCCTTTTAATTTATAGTAAAAAATCACTTAAAAGGTTTATAATTGTAAAAAGGGCTTCAATTACTTTTGAATTATAACAAATTTGTAATTGGGAAATAGGGTATAATTCCTTTTGAAAAATAACTTATAACACAAATTCACATAAAATACATGTAATTGTCAAAAAGGCTTCAATTTTTTAAAATTATAACAGATTTGTAATTGGTAAACAGGTGTAAATTTCTTTTAATTCATAATGCACAATCAAATAAACGGCTTGTCATTTTCAAAAAGGCTTCCTTTTCCAAAAAGATTCCTTTTAAATTATAACAGATTTGTAGTTGGGAAAAGGGTCTTAATGCCTTTTGAATAATAACTTATAACACAAATTTACATAAAGAACTTGTAATTGTAAAAAAGGCTTCAATTACTTTTAAATTATAAAAGATTTGTAGTTTATAAATAGGTTCCATAAAAAATTCCGTAATTTATAATACAAAATCACGTAAAAGACTTATAATTGTCAAAAAGGCTTTAATACCTTTTGAATTATAACTGATGCGTAATTTGCAAATAGGCATTAATACCTGACTTATAACATCATAGCACATAAAGGACTTAAGCGTCAAAAAGGCTTCAATTCCTTTATAATTATAACAGATTTGTAATTGGTAAATAGGATTTATTTCCTTTTCATGAATAACTTATAACACAAATTCACATAAAAGACTTATAATTGTCAAAAAGGCTTCAATCCCTTTTGAATTATAACTGATTCGTAATTGGTAAATAGACTTTAATCCCTTTTAATTAATGACTTATAACACAATATTCATATAAAAGACTTGCAATTGTCAAAAAGGCTTCAATTCCTTTTGAATTATAACTGATTCGTAATTGGTAAATAGACTTTAATCCCTTTTAATTAATGACTTATAACACAATGTTCACATAAAAGAGTTGCAATTGTCAAAAAGGCATCAATTCGTTTTGAATTGTGATTTGAAATCAATTATTTGTAATTCAATTCCACTAGTAATTCACTTTGCCCAATAAGATTTTTGATATTGAATTTAAATTGAAACAAATTCAAATTTATTTTGTTGCCTAAACGCAACAAAATATAAACTTGGTTTATGTTAAGTGCTAATAGTGCAACTGGGCATAGGTAGTGAAAATATAGGTATTTAGATATAATTTGATGAGAAAGTATTATTTTCAGGGTAGTGATAAATGCAAATACTGTATTACGAATTTGTAAATCTATTTAGGGCCGTTTAGGCTCTCGCAATGGTCCAAAATAATAAGAATAATTGTTGACCGGTTTTGCATACAGATTTACAAGTTAGTAATTCAGAAGCGCAAATAAAATGAATGTGCCTCTAAAGAACCGACTAGAAATATTGAAAATATTGGCTACGTATTTTTGTAGTAACTTATAAAGTGAAGCTTTGTTGGCGTAACTTAACGTAAGCCAACAATAAACTTGTGGCAAGTTTTACTAACATTTTTAACGCAAAAGTCGGCAACCCGTAATACATGTGTGTAAGTTGGGTTGCTAATACACTTAAAATAAATATTTGCCACATGTTTATTGTATATATGTATTTTTTACAGCTTCAGCTCTGACACCCAAATCCGTATCTATTTGGCGCGTTTGCCCCCAATTAGGTACGGATTAGTTAAGGGGTTTGAAATTTGCTGAATGTCCTTGAATTTTTGTGTTTAGAGAATAATTATCTGTCTGTGTCTAACATTATATTTTGTCAATTAGTGATCTCACACATTTGGACAATATTATTAACGTAAAGTTAGTGATTGTATAAATAAGGCGACATTTTTTGTTTGTTTTAGTAAATAATATGTTTATTTTTCTTGAAAATGTTGTAATATAAATTTGTAAAATATATATTGTAAGTGCAACATTATATTATTGTTATAAATAAAACAGTTGATTAAAATTTAATTATGTTGTTTTCATGCAAATTTAATTTAAAACGACACTAACTGTTAATACTAGTTTTTTATTATTGTTTTATTTTGACCCTAGCTACCAATTATAACTATGCGCTATCGCGGTGGGACTAGCCGCCAAAATTCTATTAACCGGGCTCTGCTTTAATAAAAATTGTTTTCTAACTAATACATATAATTTGAACCTGGGGAACTTGTTTTGAAATCTAGGGGAAAATATTCTTCAACAGCAGGGATTTTCTTTCCTACTGTGTTGGCAACACTGGTTATCTTCAACATTAGTTTAAAAGTGTTCTTGGAAAATTACATTATAAACGTTTGATTTTAGTGTAAATAAAATGTAGGTACAATTATTATAAATATTTTATGTTCCGAACGTTATTATAGCGTGATTTGTTAGAAAGGATTCAATCTAAATATCACATAACCGTACTTTCTAATTGAAATAACGGTTTTTATCGTATATATGTCAAAAACGTGTTATTTAAGGGCTTAGCAAGCGTAAAATTACGTTTGTAAAACAAAATTGTATAATGCGGGTTGCCTAAGCATAAGGCGCGATTTTAAAATTTGCTAAAGTAATATCGGTTTATTTATGTAAACATTTGTTTGTAAAAGAAATTATATTAACGCGGGTTGCTTACGCATAAGGCGCAATTTACTCATGTAATATTTGTTTATTTACGTAAAAATACGTTTATAAAAGAAATAACGTGGGTTGCTTAAACATAAGGCGGCATTTTACTAATGTAATATCTGTTTAAACGTAAAAATACGTTTTCAAAAGACAACTATTTTAATGCGGGTTGCCTACGCATAAGGCGCATTTTAATAAATAATTTGCTAATTTAATACCTGTTTATGTAAAATTACGTTTTTAAAATAAAATGATATTAACGCGGGTTGCCTACGCATTAGGCGCAATTTTATAAATAATTTGCTAATTAATGTCGGTATATTTATGTAAAAATTGTTAAAGATAATAATAATAATGCGGGTTGCCTACACATAAGGCGTAATTTAATAAATAATTTGCTAATTTAATACCTGTTTATGTAAAAATACGTTTGTAAAACAAATAATATTAACGCGGGTTGCCTACGCATAAGGTGCAATTTACTAATGTAATCTCTGTTTATTATCGTAAAAATATGTTTGCAAAAGTAAACTATATTAATGCGGGTTGCCTACGCATAAGGCGCAATTATATAAATAATTCGCTAATGTAATATCTGTTTATTTATGTAAAAATACGTTTGTAAAAAAAAATGTTAATAACGCGGGTTGCCTACGCATAAGGCGCAATTTTATAAATAATTTACTAATTAATATCTGTTTATTTATAAAAATATACATTTGTAAAAGAAAATTATATTAACGCGGGTTGCCTACAAATAAGGCGCAATTTACTAATGTAAAATCTGTTTATTAACGTAAAAATAAGTTTGTAAAATAAAACTGTATTAACGCGGGTTGCCTAAGCATAAGGCGCAATTTTATAAATAACTTGCTAATATAATATCGGTTTATTTATATAAAAATATGTTTGTAAAAGAAAATTATTTTAATTCGGGTTGCCTACGCATAAGGCTCATTTTACTAATGTAATATTTGTTTATATTTGTGAAAAACGTTTGTAAAAGAAAATGATATTACTTCGAGTTGTCTAAGTATAAGACCCAATTTCATAAATAATTTGTTATGTAATTTATGTAAAAGTCCATTTATAAAAGAAAATAATTATAACGCGGGTTGCCTAAACATAAGGCGCAATTTTATAAATAATTTACTAATTAATATCTGTTTATTTATATAAAAATACGTGTGTAAAAGAAAATTATTATAACGCGAGTTGCCTACACATAAGGCGCAATTTTATCTATTTATATATTTATCTATGTAAAAATACGTTTGTAAATTCAAATAAAAATAATGCGGGTTGCCTACGCATAAGGCGCAATTTTATAAATAATTTACTGATGTAATATCTGTTTATCTACTTTTAAATATGTATGCATCGTTCATAAATACAGTAGTTAATGTGAACAACAATGGACTTCAACCTTGGCAATGTTTTTACAGAAATAATGATATGTTATTTAGTTTTTCAATGTTGCTACTTGTTTTTTGAAATATAAACAATATTTTCATTATTAGTGCATTAGTGCATACAGCTCGATTAAATTTCTAAGACCTTTTTAGCTTTAGAATCCAAATTAGAATTTAAAGTAATTTTGATTTCGTATTTATGAAAGTTTAAAATTATTTTAGGGCATTATATATATGTTTATATGTTTGTTTATATAATAACCGTGTAGGGAAATGCCTTATTTATATAGTGTAACCATGATTAGGTCTACCTTTACAAAATAAATACTTGAAAATTCGCCACCCGTTAAATTATACAATTAGTCATATGGATCGGTGCATGAACTGTATATGATGTGGGCACGTTGTGCCCTCGCGTTTGCCTAGTTATGTTAGGATTTCTAGTAATTAGGGTTTAAATTTAGATCTAATGGACTAAAATGATTTATAATACTAACATTTTGGTTGATTACTTCCAAATATTTGACCTATTAAACACGTTACGCTAAGTTAGGCGAATTAATTGCAAATTAAAGAATATCTAGAGTGGAAAAAGTAATTTTTTGGTACAGTTACTACTCATCACTAAGATTGCCATTAGATAATATTAATTATAAAATCATGTTGTAATGAAAATATAAATATTTATAATTATTTAATTGCATTATTTTAGTATATTTTCACGGCCATAGTTGTTTGGTATTACGGAATATTACGTAGGCGGTGTTGTAAGCTTCCGTACGAAATGTTTGGTCGTATGTCGGTAACATTCTCGGATCAAAATGTTCTTGACTCATAGCTCTGAATTACAAAAAAAATATATATATATATATAACGCATATGCGTTATATATATTTTTTTCCTCTGAAGGTACCAGAGCGATTTGAACCAAATTTGCTACACATATTCTTTGGTAACTTATTTGAA
The DNA here is from genome assembly GCA_933228885.1 of Leistus spinibarbis. NCBI lineage: Eukaryota > Metazoa > Arthropoda > Insecta > Coleoptera > Carabidae > Leistus > Leistus spinibarbis. The sequence goes on along the minus strand of OW121812.1, from coordinate 805,501 downwards.
TCCGCTCGCAGTTTAAACCCAATCGCCCGTATACTTCCCGAGTTATAGGACCCCAAAATTTGGAACCCCCCTTAATACTGCCCTTATAAAAATAATTTACACACTCAAAAATTCTATTAGTAATTTTATGATATTTTATATCTACAAGATTTTTTCATATTGGTAACCCAACGGCCATAAAAAAATTATTAAAAATTATAATTTTGAATTTTAAAATATGCTCTAAATTCTTTTTATCAAAATAATCTACAAACAATTGTAAGACTTTTTATATCTATAACACTTTTTCAAATTGTTAACCAAAAGGCCATAATAATTAAAAACCGCTGCTCGCATCGCATATATTACTTATAAGCCGAGCTGGACGCATATGTGCGTTGTACCTATGCTTGTTTTACATCAAATAAATCTACAAAAAATTGTAAGACTTTTTATATATATAACATTTTTTCAAATTTGTTAACTAAAAGGCCATAATTATTAAAAACCATCGCATATATTACTTATAAGGCAAGCTGGACGCATAGGTGCGTTGTACCTAAGCTTGTTTTACATCAAAATAATCTACCAGAAATTGTAAGACTTTTTATATCTATAACATTTCTTCAAATTGTTAACCAAAAGACCATAATAATTAAAAACCGCTGCTCGCATCGCATATATTACTTATAAGGCGAGCTGGATGCATAGGTGCGTTGTACCTATGCTTGTTTTACATCTAAATTATCTACAAGAAATTGTACGACTTTTTATATCTATAACATTTTTTCAAATTGTTAACCAAAAGGGCATAATAATTAAAAACCGCTACTCGCGTATCGCATATGTTACTTATAAGGCGAGCTGGACGCATAGGTGCGTTGTACCTAAGCTTCTTTTACATCAAATAAATCTACAAGCAATTGTAAGACTTTTTATATCTATAACATTGTTTCGAATTGTTAACTAAAAGGCCATAATTATTAAAAACCATCGCATATATTACTTATAAGGCAAGCTGGACGCCTAGGTGCGTTGTACCTAAGCTTGTTATACATCAAAATAATCTACAAGAAATTGTAAGCCTTTTTATATCAATCACATTTTTTCAAATTGTTAACCAAAAGGCCATAATAATTAAAAACTGCTGCTCGCATCGCATATATTACTTATAAGGCGAGCTGGACGCATAGGTGCGTTGTACCTAAGCTTGTTTTACATCAAAATAATCTACAAAAAATTGCAAGACTTTTTATATCCATAACATTATTTCAAATTGTTAACCAAAAGGACATAATAATTAAAAGCCGCTGCTCGCGTATCGCATATATTACTTATAAGGCGAGCTGGACGCATAGGTGCGTTGTACCTAAGCTTGTTTTACATCAAAATAATCTACAAAAAATTGCAAGACTTTTTATATCCATAACATTATTTCAAATTGTTAACCAAAAGGACATAATAATTAAAAGCCGCTGCTCGCGTATCGCATATATTACTTATAAGGCGAGCTGGACGCATAGGTGCGTTGTACCTAAGCTTGTTTTACATCAAAATAATCTACAAAAAATTGCAAGACTTTTTATATCTATAACATTTTTTCAAATTGTTAACCAAAAGGCCATAATAATTAAAAGCCGCTGCTCGCGTATCGCATATATTACTTATAAGGCGAGCTGGACGCATAGGTGCCTTATACCTAAGCTTGTTTTGCATCAAATTAATCAACAACAAAATTGTAAGACTTTTTATATCAATAACATTTTTTCAAATTGTTAACTAAAAGGCCATAATAATTAAAAGCCGCTGCACGCGTATCGCATATATTACGTATAAGGCGAGCTGGACGCATAGGTGCGTTGTACCTATGCTTGTTTTACATCTAAATTATCTACAAGAAATTGTACGACTTTTTATATCAATAACATTTTTTCAAATTGTTAACTAAAAGGCTATAATAATTAAAAGCCGCTGCACGCGTATCGCATATATTACTTATAAGGCGAGCTGGACGCATAGGTGCCTTGTACCTAATCTTGTTATATTAAAAAATATTCTTTGGTATAATATTTGAATCCGCTCGCCGTTTAAATTCAATTGCTTGTATACTTCCAGAGTTTTAGGGCCCCAAAATTTAAAGCCCCCCTTAATACTGCTCTTATAAAAATAATTAAAACACTTAAAAATTCTACTAAAATATTTAAGATATTTTATGTCTTTAAGATTTTTTCATATTGTTAACCCAATGGCCATAAAAAATTATTAAACATTATAATTTTGAATTCAAAACTATGCGTTAACGGTTAGTTTTGACAACCCTAGTTATAATGCCTTATACAGGTAGGGGTTTAATCCGAGATTAACGGACTAAGTGACGTAGTCTCGAAAATATTTTGAAATTTGTAATAAACTTTGATAAATATTTATCTAGATGCGTAAAGATTAGATAAAAGTGATATGGTTTAGTTAATATTATTAGTGAATCAGTTCCTGAATAAGTTCTGTGTGTGAAGTGAATGTTTTGAAATGCCTCGAATCATTTGAGGGGAGAAATGAAATATTCGTGGGTAAATCACCACATATATTTAATAGGACAGCCGGTAGGTATTAATTAAATTCTAATCAATCGACCGATTACTATTGGTGACAAATATATTCATTATTTCATTTAAATATAACGTTTAGTAATATTTAAGGAATTTACGATAACGCATAAAGCGATTATAGTTTTTCTTGTATTTTAATGTAAATTCAGTTGTTAAGTTATTTGTGGATCGTGTTCCATATTACGGAGGTTTTTGTCCATATTTGGACAATTCATGGAAGTCCAGTGCACTAAAATTGTGTATTCAACAAATGTAATTATTGCACTTTTTTATTACAAAATTCGCAAGGTTATTTATACATAATTGCGTGCTAATTTTTGCTATAAACGGAATTACGTAAATAAATATATAGTATATATAACTATTTTTAGTTCGTATAGAATGTACAAAAGAGCAATAGTAATCAGTAGTGTGTCTGTAACGCTTTCGTATAAAAATCTATAAATATTTTGTGTATAATAATTTTTTTCAAATTGTGAGCCGTAAAGCTATAACAGAAAATTGGAGTGGCTTACACTCGACTTTGTTTTACATATATAGTTAGCCCGTGGTCACCCTGTGCCCAAATCATATACATAATATGTATATATTATATATATTTAAATACAGAATATATATAATAATAAAAGATTTATTTAGCAAAAAGACTATATATGTATATATATTATAAATATAGTAAGTTAGCCCGTAGGCCACAATGTGCCCATATGATATACAGAATATGTATGTATATATATATATATATATATATATATATATATATATATATATATATATATATATATAAATACAGAATATACATAATGATAACAATAATAAAAGATTTATTTAGCAAAAAAGTTATATATTATATTGTAGATTAGTGCGTGGGCACCGTGTGCCCATATCATATACATAATATGTATTTATTTAAATAAAATATAAGATTTATTTAGCATATATATATATATATATATATATATATATATATATATATATATATATATATATATATATATATATATATATAGTAGGCATCATGTGCCCATATGATATACATAATATGCATATATTAAAATATAAGTATATAATAAAAGATTTGTTAGAATATGTATATATTAAAATACAGAATATATATAATAATAAAGGATTATATATAGTAGGTTAGCCCGTAGGTATAATGTGCCCAAGTAGGTCAGTGGGACCATGTGCCCATATCATATACTTTTTTTTTTTTTTGTAAAAATGTACAATTTCTTTTGAAAATAAATATAAGTCGAGTTTTTTTTATGTTATTTATAGTTTACACATATATTACAAGCGTATAAATTTAAAATGTATGCATGAAATATGAATTTGAAACGGTGTAAATAATCGGAAAGGGCATTACACTTATATACTTGTATATTGGAGCTAGAAATAATTAAAATTAATTGTTTAAAATAATAATAATAATAAATGTGTAAATTGTAAATAGAAAATAATGTTGCTATGGTACGTTGGTCAGGTGGTATTTTTTTCCACGCTACTAGTCATAGATACGAAAATCCTTGACGGGAATTTTATAATGTACGTATCGGTTGAACTTGCTTAGTTTTCAACGGGCACTTGAGCGAAATCGTGTGTTTTAATGTTAATGTCTGGTTAGTGGCCAGTATTGGGAATCACTTAATCATGATTATTGGCAATAAATAGTGTGTGTTAGTGATTCAATTCGTGCGCAATGATTCCAAATATTTGATTTTTAATATTATGACTTATCAAAACACTGCGACGAAGTACTCTAGCTGGCCGCCTAGTTTATACTTGGAAAGGAATATTAAAGATAAGAATTCCTGGAAGAATAAATTACTATGGACTATTAAAAGTACGAGTTGTTCTAAATGTGTATATTCGAATGAGCATAAAGTAAGTTACATTTATTTTTATATATAAATCATATGTATTATACTAATACATTTATATTGCAAAATATTTGAAGTGGCCTGCACTCGACATTCTATTACTTAATTTCACTAGATATATAAATATATATAGGGATAGGTTAGGTTAGGTATCATGTGTCCATATCATATATAGAATAACTATGTATTTTAATATATATATATATATATATATATAATAATATTATTTTTTATTTAGCAGAAAGTTATATACACAGTAGGCACTATCTGCCCATATCATATACAGAATATTTAGATTTATTTAGCAGAAAGCTATATATATATATAGCTTTTTTTGCTAAATAAATATTTGATTATTGTATTTAAATGTGTTACATGTGCCCATATCATATACAGAGTATGTATAATAATCAAATATTTATTTAGCAAAAAAAGCTATATATGTATATACTATATTTAGTAGGTTAGTACATGTGCCCATATCATATACAGAGTATGTATAATAATCAAAAATTTATTTAGCAAAAAAAGCTATATATGTATATATTATATATAGTAGGTTAGTCCGTGTGTACATGTGTCCATATCATATACAGAGTATGTATAATTATCAAATATTTATGTAGCTATCAAATATGTATTTAGCAATAAAAGCTATATATGTATATACTATGTATAGTAGGTTAGCCCGTGTGTACATGTGCCCATATCATATACAGAGTATGTATAATAATCAAATATTTATTTAGCAAAAAAATCTATATATGTATATACTATATATAGTAGGTTAGCCCGTGTGTACATGTGCCCATATCATATACAGAGTATGTATAATAATCAAAAATTTATTTAGCAAAAAAAGCTATATATGTATATACTATATATAGTAGATTAGCCCGTGTGTGCATGTGCCCATATCATATACAGAGTATGTATAATTATCAAATATTTATGTAGCAAAAAAAGCTATATATGTATATACTATATTTAGTAGGTTAGTACATGTGCCCATATCATATACAGAGTATGTATAATAATCAAATATTTATTTAGCAAAAAAAGCTATATATGTATATACTATATATAGTAGATTAGCCCGTGTGTGCATGTGCCCATATCATATACAGAGTATGTATAATTATCAAATATTTATGTAGCAAAAAAAGCTATATATGTATATACTATATTTAGTAGGTTAGTACATGTGCCCATATCATATACAGAGTATGTATAATAATCAAATATTTATTTAGCAAAAAAGCTATATATGTATATACTATATAGTAGGTTAGGTTAGGTTAGCCCGTGGATATCGTGTGCCCATATCTAATACACAATTTATAATAATAAAAGATTTATTAAGCAAAAAAAATATCTAAATGTGCCCATATCATATACAGAATATTTATCTTTTATATCTTCAAAAATATGCTTTATATGTATATAAATATATATATATATATATATATATATATATATATATATATATATATATATATATATATAGTAGGTTAGCACGTGTGCACCATGTGCCCATATCATATACAGACTATGTATATATTAAAGTACAGAATATATATAATAATAAAAGATTTATTTAGCAAAAAATGCTATATATGTATATATAGTAGGTTAGTCAATGGGCACTATGTGTCCATATCATATACAGAATTTATAATTAATAAAGTGTTTATTTAGCAAAAGAAACCCCAAATATGCCCATATCGTATACAGAGTATGCATATTTTATCATTAATCACTTCAAAAATTAATGGTTATTTTTTTTTATTCATGTAGAATTTTTTTTTTAGCCACTGATATTTTTAAGGAATAAAACAATTATATTTACATTTTTATTTGAAGTTAAAATGATAAAATAAACATATTCTGTATATGATATGGGCACATGGTGCCCACAAGTTAACCTACGATGTATATATATATATATATATATATATATATATATATATATATATATATATATATATACTATACTTGTTTTAAAAAAAAATGTCATAAAATGACCTTCATTCGATTTATGTTTATAAATATATATATACTAGGTTAAATCAAATAAAATATAGGCGAGCTGAAGGCATTGGTGTCTGTACCTATACTTGTTTTAATGAATTATGCCATAAAATCTTGAGCCACCTTTACTCGACTTATATTTACATATATGTATATACACTAGCTGCAGGCATTGGTGCCTGTACCTATACATGTATTTAAAGAATTGTATCATAAAATTTTAGTGACCTTCACTCGACTTATATTTACATACATATACACTAGGTTAAATCAAATAGAATATACGGCTAGCTGTAGGCATTGGTGCCTGTACCTATACTTGTTTTTAAAGAATTATGTCACAAAATCTTGAGTGACCTTCATTCGACTTATATTTATATATATATATACACACTAGGTTAAATCAAATAGAATATTCGGCGAGCTGAAGGCATTGGCGCCTGTACCTATAGTAGTTTTTTAATGAATTATGTCATAAAATCTTGAGCGACCTTCATTCGATTTATATTTATATATATATAAGGTTAACTCAAATAGTATATACGGCGAGCCGAAGGCATTGGTGCATTTATGCTTGTTTTATGTATTAATTGTATATTGATTACGTAACATTACCATTAATTAATGTGTCAATAATATTTCTTTATTATTTGATTAAGCAATGAAAGTACAAGAAAGTCGAGTGAAGGCCACTCCAGTTTTTAAAACTTGCAATTACAATAATAATTGATTCAGAAATTACATGAATAAATATACATTGTAATACGTTACGCATTGAGTAATTTGATAATTGTCCCGAGGATGAATAATGAACACATTTCTTTATTACAGTTCCGACGATGGTCATGGATCCCGAAATTGGAGCGAAGCCTTTGTTGCATGTCTGTGGCCGGATGTCTGGGCAACATCGCTCGACTTCCGGTGTCCGTCGCCCTGCACGGTGGCGCCCCTTTCCTAGTCGCTTATCTATTACTACTACTCTTCCTTGGACTTCCGTTAGTCTTCTTCGAATTGGGCATTGGTCAAATTGTCCAACAAGGCGTCACTACTACATGGAGAGCCGTCCCTATTATCAGGGGTAAGTTCCCTAATCAGCCCTTTTGTCCAGTAGTAATAAACTAGTGATTAATTTACATTTCCAATAAAAATTTAAAAAAACAACAAGATTTGGTACAAAAAACCTATGCCTTTAGCTCGCCTTTATAAGTAATATATGCGATGCGAGCAAAGATACCCCGGCGTTTGTTTTACTTGGCCGCGAATGCCAGGGGACTAGCAGTCAAAATTATAGAACGCTGGGTCTAGAATCTAAAGTAGGTTTGGTCGATTCTCAAATTTAGAAATCAATAACCGATTTTTGAAAAAACTCGATTTAATCGTTATACGAAATAGATTTAGAAACAACAAGCTTAGGTACAACGCACCTATGCGTCCAGCTCGCCTTATAAATCATATGGCCTTTTTGGTTAACAATTTGAAAAAATGCTATAGATATAAAAAGTCGCACAATTTTTTATAGATTATTTTAATATATATAACAAGCTTAGGTACAACGCACCTATGCGTCCAGCTCGCCTTATAAGTCATATATGCGATGCGAGCAGCGGTTTTTAATTATTATGGCCTTTTTGTTAACAATTTGAAAAAATGCTATAGATATAAAAAGTTGCACAATTTTTTGTAAATTATTTTAATATAAAACAAGCTTAGGTACAACGCACCTATGCGTCCAGCTCGCCTTATAAGTCATATATGCGATGCGAGCAGCGGTTTTTAATTATTATGGCCTTTTGGTTAACAATTTGAAAAAATGCTATAGATATAAAAAGTCGCACAATTTTTTGTAAATTATTTTAATATAAAACAAGCTTAGGTACAACGCACCTATGCGTCCAGCTTGCCTTATAAGTAATATATTCGATGCGAGCAGCGGTTTTTAATAATTATGGCCTTTTGGTTAACAATTTGAAAAAATGCTGTAGATATAAAAAATCGTACAATTTTTTGTTGATTATTTTAATATAAAACAAGCTTAGGTACAACGCACCTATGCGTCCAGCTTGCCTTATAAGTAATATATTCGATGCGAGCAGCGGTTTTTAATAATTATGGCCTTTTGGTTAACAATTTGAAAAAATGCTATAGGTATAAAAAGTCGCACAATTTTTTGTAGATTATTTTAATATAAAACAAGCTTAGGTACAACGCACCTATGCGTCCAGCTCGCTTTATAAGTAATATATGCGATGCAAGCAGCGGTTTTTAATATTTATGGCCTTTTGGTTAACCATTTGAAAAAATGCTATAGCTATAAAAAGTCGCACAATTTTTTGTAAATTATTTTAATATAAAACAAGCTTAGGTACAACGCACCTATGCGTCCAGCTCGCTTTATAAGTAATATATGCGATGCAAGCAGCGGTTTTTAATATTTATGGCCTTTTGGTTAACCATTTGAAAAAATGCTATAGCTATAAAAAGTCGCACAATTTTTTGTAGATTATTTTAATATAAAACAAGCTTAGGTACAACGCACCTATGCGTCCAGCTCGCTTTATAAGTAATATATGCGATGCAAGCAGCGGTTTTTAATATTTATGGCCTTTTGGTTAACCATTTGAAAAAATGCTATAGCTATAAAAAGTCGCACAATTTTTTGTAGATTATTTTAATATAAAACAAGCTTAGGTACAACGCACCTATGCGTCCAGCTCGCTTTATAAGTAATATATGCGATGCAAGCAGCGGTTTTTAATATTTATGGCCTTTTGGTTAACCATTTGAAAAAATGCTATAGCTATAAAAAGTCGCACAATTTTTTGTAGATTATTTTAATATAAAACAAGCTTAGGTACAACGCACCTATGCGTCCAGCTCGCTTTATAAGTAATATATGCGATGCAAGCAGCGGTTTTTAATATTTATGGCCTTTTGGTTAACCATTTGAAAAAATGCTATAGCTATAAAAAGTCGCACAATTTTTTGTAGATTATTTTAATATAAAACAAGCTTAGGTACAACGCACCTATGCGTCCAGCTCGCTTTATAAGTAATATATGCGATGCAAGCAGCGGTTTTTAATATTTATGGCCTTTTGGTTAACCATTTGAAAAAATGCTATAGCTATAAAAAGTCGCACAATTTTTTGTAGATTATTTTAATATAAAACAAGCTTAGGTACAACGCACCTATGCGTCCAGCTCGCTTTATAAGTAATATATGCGATGCAAGCAGCGGTTTTTAATATTTATGGCCTTTTGGTTAACCATTTGAAAAAATGCTATAGCTATAAAAAGTCGCACAATTTTTTGTAGATTATTTTAATATAAAACAAGCTTAGGTACAACGCACCTATGCGTCCAGCTCGCTTTATAAGTAATATATGCGATGCAAGCAGCGGTTTTTAATATTTATGGCCTTTTGGTTAACCATTTGAAAAAATGCTATAGCTATAAAAAGTCGCACAATTTTTTGTAGATTATTTTAATATAAAACAAGCTTAGGTACAACGCACCTATGCGTCCAGCTCGCTTTATAAGTAATATATGCGATGCAAGCAGCGGTTTTTAATATTTATGGCCTTTTGGTTAACCATTTGAAAAAATGCTATAGCTATAAAAAGTCGCACAATTTTTTGTAGATTATTTTAATATAAAACAAGCTTAGGTACAACGCACCTATGCGTCCAGCTCGCTTTATAAGTAATATATGCGATGCAAGCAGCGGTTTTTAATATTTATGGCCTTTTGGTTAACCATTTGAAAAAATGCTATAGCTATAAAAAGTCGCACAATTTTTTGTAGATTATTTTAATATAAAACAAGCTTAGGTACAACGCACCTATGCGTCCAGCTCGCTTTATAAGTAATATATGCGATGCAAGCAGCGGTTTTTAATATTTATGGCCTTTTGGTTAACCATTTGAAAAAATGCTATAGCTATAAAAAGTCGCACAATTTTTTGTAGATTATTTTAATATAAAACAAGCTTAGGTACAACGCACCTATGCGTCCAGCTCGCTTTATAAGTAATATATGCGATGCAAGCAGCGGTTTTTAATATTTATGGCCTTTTGGTTAACCATTTGAAAAAATGCTATAGCTATAAAAAGTCGCACAATTTTTTGTAGATTATTTTAATATAAAACAAGCTTAGGTACAACGCACCTATGCGTCCAGCTCGCTTTATAAGTAATATATGCGATGCAAGCAGCGGTTTTTAATATTTATGGCCTTTTGGTTAACCATTTGAAAAAATGCTATAGCTATAAAAAGTCGCACAATTTTTTGTAGATTATTTTAATATAAAACAAGCTTAGGTACAACGCACCTATGCGTCCAGCTCGCTTTATAAGTAATATATGCGATGCAAGCAGCGGTTTTTAATATTTATGGCCTTTTGGTTAACCATTTGAAAAAATGCTATAGCTATAAAAAGTCGCACAATTTTTTGTAGATTATTTTAATATAAAACAAGCTTAGGTACAACGCACCTATGCGTCCAGCTCGCTTTATAAGTAATATATGCGATGCAAGCAGCGGTTTTTAATATTTATGGCCTTTTGGTTAACCATTTGAAAAAATGCTATAGCTATAAAAAGTCGCACAATTTTTTGTAGATTATTTTAATATAAAACAAGCTTAGGTACAACGCACCTATGCGTCCAGCTCGCTTTATAAGTAATATATGCGATGCAAGCAGCGGTTTTTAATATTTATGGCCTTTTGGTTAACCATTTGAAAAAATGCTATAGCTATAAAAAGTCGCACAATTTTTTGTAGATTATTTTAATATAAAACAAGCTTAGGTACAACGCACCTATGCGTCCAGCTCGCTTTATAAGTAATATATGCGATGCAAGCAGCGGTTTTTAATATTTATGGCCTTTTGGTTAACCATTTGAAAAAATGCTATAGCTATAAAAAGTCGCACAATTTTTTGTAGATTATTTTAATATAAAACAAGCTTAGGTACAACGCACCTATGCGTCCAGCTCGCTTTATAAGTAATATATGCGATGCAAGCAGCGGTTTTTAATATTTATGGCCTTTTGGTTAACCATTTGAAAAAATGCTATAGCTATAAAAAGTCGCACAATTTTTTGTAGATTATTTTAATATAAAACAAGCTTAGGTACAACGCACCTATGCGTCCAGCTCGCTTTATAAGTAATATATGCGATGCAAGCAGCGGTTTTTAATATTTATGGCCTTTTGGTTAACCATTTGAAAAAATGCTATAGCTATAAAAAGTCGCACAATTTTTTGTAGATTATTTTAATATAAAACAAGCTTAGGTACAACGCACCTATGCGTCCAGCTCGCTTTATAAGTAATATATGCGATGCAAGCAGCGGTTTTTAATATTTATGGCCTTTTGGTTAACCATTTGAAAAAATGCTATAGCTATAAAAAGTCGCACAATTTTTTGTAGATTATTTTAATATAAAACAAGCTTAGGTACAACGCACCTATGCGTCCAGCTCGCTTTATAAGTAATATATGCGATGCAAGCAGCGGTTTTTAATATTTATGGCCTTTTGGTTAACCATTTGAAAAAATGCTATAGCTATAAAAAGTCGCACAATTTTTTGTAGATTATTTTAATATAAAACAAGCTTAGGTACAACGCACCTATGCGTCCAGCTCGCTTTATAAGTAATATATGCGATGCAAGCAGCGGTTTTTAATATTTATGGCCTTTTGGTTAACCATTTGAAAAAATGCTATAGCTATAAAAAGTCGCACAATTTTTTGTAGATTATTTTAATATAAAACAAGCTTAGGTACAACGCACCTATGCGTCCAGCTCGCTTTATAAGTAATATATGCGATGCAAGCAGCGGTTTTTAATATTTATGGCCTTTTGGTTAACCATTTGAAAAAATGCTATAGCTATAAAAAGTCGCACAATTTTTTGTAGATTATTTTAATATAAAACAAGCTTAGGTACAACGCACCTATGCGTCCAGCTCGCTTTATAAGTAATATATGCGATGCAAGCAGCGGTTTTTAATATTTATGGCCTTTTGGTTAACCATTTGAAAAAATGCTATAGCTATAAAAAGTCGCACAATTTTTTGTAGATTATTTTAATATAAAACAAGCTTAGGTACAACGCACCTATGCGTCCAGCTCGCTTTATAAGTAATATATGCGATGCAAGCAGCGGTTTTTAATATTTATGGCCTTTTGGTTAACCATTTGAAAAAATGCTATAGCTATAAAAAGTCGCACAATTTTTTGTAGATTATTTTAATATAAAACAAGCTTAGGTACAACGCACCTATGCGTCCAGCTCGCTTTATAAGTAATATATGCGATGCAAGCAGCGGTTTTTAATATTTATGGCCTTTTGGTTAACCATTTGAAAAAATGCTATAGCTATAAAAAGTCGCACAATTTTTTGTAGATTATTTTAATATAAAACAAGCTTAGGTACAACGCACCTATGCGTCCAGCTCGCTTTATAAGTAATATATGCGATGCAAGCAGCGGTTTTTAATATTTATGGCCTTTTGGTTAACCATTTGAAAAAATGCTATAGCTATAAAAAGTCGCACAATTTTTTGTAGATTATTTTAATATAAAACAAGCTTAGGTACAACGCACCTATGCGTCCAGCTCGCTTTATAAGTAATATATGCGATGCAAGCAGCGGTTTTTAATATTTATGGCCTTTTGGTTAACCATTTGAAAAAATGCTATAGCTATAAAAAGTCGCACAATTTTTTGTAGATTATTTTAATATAAAACAAGCTTAGGTACAACGCACCTATGCGTCCAGCTCGCTTTATAAGTAATATATGCGATGCAAGCAGCGGTTTTTAATATTTATGGCCTTTTGGTTAACCATTTGAAAAAATGCTATAGCTATAAAAAGTCGCACAATTTTTTGTAGATTATTTTAATATAAAACAAGCTTAGGTACAACGCACCTATGCGTCCAGCTCGCTTTATAAGTAATATATGCGATGCAAGCAGCGGTTTTTAATATTTATGGCCTTTTGGTTAACCATTTGAAAAAATGCTATAGCTATAAAAAGTCGCACAATTTTTTGTAGATTATTTTAATATAAAACAAGCTTAGGTACAACGCACCTATGCGTCCAGCTCGCTTTATAAGTAATATATGCGATGCAAGCAGCGGTTTTTAATATTTATGGCCTTTTGGTTAACCATTTGAAAAAATGCTATAGCTATAAAAAGTCGCACAATTTTTTGTAGATTATTTTAATATAAATCAAGCTTAGGTACAACGCACCTATGCGTCCAGCTCGCTTTATAAGTAATATATGCGATGCAAGCAGCGGTTTTTAATATTTATGGCCTTTTGGTTAACCATTTGAAAAAATGCTATAGCTATAAAAAGTCGCACAATTTTTTGTAGATTATTTTAATATAAAACAAGCTTAGGTACAACGCACCTATGCGTCCAGCTCGCTTTATAAGTAATATATGCGATGCAAGCAGCGGTTTTTAATATTTATGGCCTTTTGGTTAACCATTTGAAAAAATGCTATAGCTATAAAAAGTCGCACAATTTTTTGTAGATTATTTTAATATAAATCAAGCTTAGGTACAACGCACCTATGCGTCCAGCTCGCTTTATAAGTAATATATGCGATGCAAGCAGCGGTTTTTAATATTTATGGCCTTTTGGTTAACCATTTGAAAAAATGCTATAGCTATAAAAAGTCGCACAATTTTTTGTAGATTATTTTAATATAAAACAAGCTTAGGTACAACGCACCTATGCGTCCAGCTCGCTTTATAAGTAATATATGCGATGCAAGCAGCGGTTTTTAATATTTATGGCCTTTTGGTTAACCATTTGAAAAAATGCTATAGCTATAAAAAGTCGCACAATTTTTTGTAGATTATTTTAATATAAAACAAGCTTAGGTACAACGCACCTATGCGTCCAGCTCGCTTTATAAGTAATATATGCGATGCAAGCAGCGGTTTTTAATATTTATGGCCTTTTGGTTAACCATTTGAAAAAATGCTATAGCTATAAAAAGTCGCACAATTTTTTGTAGATTATTTTAATATAAAACAAGCTTAGGTACAACGCACCTATGCGTCCAGCTCGCTTTATAAGTAATATATGCGATGCAAGCAGCGGTTTTTAATATTTATGGCCTTTTGGTTAACCATTTGAAAAAATGCTATAGCTATAAAAAGTCGCACAATTTTTTGTAGATTATTTTAATATAAAACAAGCTTAGGTACAACGCACCTATGCGTCCAGCTCGCTTTATAAGTAATATATGCGATGCAAGCAGCGGTTTTTAATATTTATGGCCTTTTGGTTAACCATTTGAAAAAATGCTATAGCTATAAAAAGTCGCACAATTTTTTGTAGATTATTTTAATATAAAACAAGCTTAGGTACAACGCACCTATGCGTCCAGCTCGCTTTATAAGTAATATATGCGATGCAAGCAGCGGTTTTTAATATTTATGGCCTTTTGGTTAACCATTTGAAAAAATGCTATAGCTATAAAAAGTCGCACAATTTTTTGTAGATTATTTTAATATAAAACAAGCTTAGGTACAACGCACCTATGCGTCCAGCTCGCTTTATAAGTAATATATGCGATGCAAGCAGCGGTTTTTAATATTTATGGCCTTTTGGTTAACCATTTGAAAAAATGCTATAGCTATAAAAAGTCGCACAATTTTTTGTAGATTATTTTAATATAAAACAAGCTTAGGTACAACGCACCTATGCGTCCAGCTCGCTTTATAAGTAATATATGCGATGCAAGCAGCGGTTTTTAATATTTATGGCCTTTTGGTTAACCATTTGAAAAAATGCTATAGCTATAAAAAGTCGCACAATTTTTTGTAGATTATTTTAATATAAAACAAGCTTAGGTACAACGCACCTATGCGTCCAGCTCGCTTTATAAGTAATATATGCGATGCAAGCAGCGGTTTTTAATATTTATGGCCTTTTGGTTAACCATTTGAAAAAATGCTATAGCTATAAAAAGTCGCACAATTTTTTGTAGATTATTTTAATATAAAACAAGCTTAGGTACAACGCACCTATGCGTCCAGCTCGCTTTATAAGTAATATATGCGATGCAAGCAGCGGTTTTTAATATTTATGGCCTTTTGGTTAACCATTTGAAAAAATGCTATAGCTATAAAAAGTCGCACAATTTTTTGTAGATTATTTTAATATAAAACAAGCTTAGGTACAACGCACCTATGCGTCCAGCTCGCTTTATAAGTAATATATGCGATGCAAGCAGCGGTTTTTAATATTTATGGCCTTTTGGTTAACCATTTGAAAAAATGCTATAGCTATAAAAAGTCGCACAATTTTTTGTAGATTATTTTAATATAAATCAAGCTTAGGTACAACGCACCTATGCGTCCAGCTCGCTTTATAAGTAATATATGCGATGCAAGCAGCGGTTTTTAATATTTATGGCCTTTTGGTTAACCATTTGAAAAAATGCTATAGCTATAAAAAGTCGCACAATTTTTTGTAGATTATTTTAATATAAAACAAGCTTAGGTACAACGCACCTATGCGTCCAGCTCGCTTTATAAGTAATATATGCGATGCAAGCAGCGGTTTTTAATATTTATGGCCTTTTGGTTAACCATTTGAAAAAATGCTATAGCTATAAAAAGTCGCACAATTTTTTGTAGATTATTTTAATATAAAACAAGCTTAGGTACAACGCACCTATGCGTCCAGCTCGCTTTATAAGTAATATATGCGATGCAAGCAGCGGTTTTTAATATTTATGGCCTTTTGGTTAACCATTTGAAAAAATGCTATAGCTATAAAAAGTCGCACAATTTTTTGTAGATTATTTTAATATAAATCAAGCTTAGGTACAACGCACCTATGCGTCCAGCTCGCTTTATAAGTAATATATGCGATGCAAGCAGCGGTTTTTAATATTTATGGCCTTTTGGTTAACCATTTGAAAAAATGCTATAGCTATAAAAAGTCGCACAATTTTTTGTAGATTATTTTAATATAAAACAAGCTTAGGTACAACGCACCTATGCGTCCAGCTCGCTTTATAAGTAATATATGCGATGCAAGCAGCGGTTTTTAATATTTATGGCCTTTTGGTTAACCATTTGAAAAAATGCTATAGCTATAAAAAGTCGCACAATTTTTTGTAGATTATTTTAATATAAAACAAGCTTAGGTACAACGCACCTATGCGTCCAGCTCGCTTTATAAGTAATATATGCGATGCAAGCAGCGGTTTTTAATATTTATGGCCTTTTGGTTAACCATTTGAAAAAATGCTATAGCTATAAAAAGTCGCACAATTTTTTGTAGATTATTTTAATATAAAACAAGCTTAGGTACAACGCACCTATGCGTCCAGCTCGCTTTATAAGTAATATATGCGATGCAAGCAGCGGTTTTTAATATTTATGGCCTTTTGGTTAACCATTTGAAAAAATGCTATAGCTATAAAAAGTCGCACAATTTTTTGTAGATTATTTTAATATAAATCAAGCTTAGGTACAACGCACCTATGCGTCCAGCTCGCTTTATAAGTAATATATGCGATGCAAGCAGCGGTTTTTAATATTTATGGCCTTTTGGTTAACCATTTGAAAAAATGCTATAGCTATAAAAAGTCGCACAATTTTTTGTAGATTATTTTAATATAAAACAAGCTTAGGTACAACGCACCTATGCGTCCAGCTCGCTTTATAAGTAATATATGCGATGCAAGCAGCGGTTTTTAATATTTATGGCCTTTTGGTTAACCATTTGAAAAAATGCTATAGCTATAAAAAGTCGCACAATTTTTTGTAGATTATTTTAATATAAAACAAGCTTAGGTACAACGCACCTATGCGTCCAGCTCGCCTTATAAGTAATATATGCGATGCGAGCAGCGGTTTTTAATTTTTATGGCCTTTTGGTTGACAATTTGAAAAAATGCTATAGATATAAAAAGTCTTTTAAAATTATTATTATTAATTAAAACTATCGTATAGTTTTATATTGATTTTAAGAAGTGTTGATTAAACTGTTTTATTTTTAGGAGTCGGTTTGGTTAAAATAATAATAAATATTATTTTATGCATTTATTATCCATTATATATTGGATTAGCGTTTTTATACTTAATTTGGTTTGCAATTGGAGATATTCCTTTTAAAGAATGCGCAATTGCAAGAATGTCACAAAATGGCTATTTAACTAGTAGTATTCCTGGCCAAGAGTGTGTTAGGTAAGTTTTATATACACAATTGTATAGTATTAGATATATTTTATAACAATTGTTTACAGTAAAACATTTTTGGAGTCCCCAATCAGTGACCCAAAGTGGTTTGGAATGTACGCGGGATGTCTGGCCTTAATCTGGGCCATCATTTTGTTATGGTAAGTCCAAATGTCTTCAATTCGCGATGTTAAATAATTGTTTTTAAATATTACGCGTATACGAATTTAAATGAAATTTTCTCGTAACTGGTACATTTTTTGAAGAAACTTTTCAAACAAAAGTTGTGCGAAATATTCATATCTTTCGTATTGTACATAACTATTTTTGCTGTAAGTGCAACCGTTTTAGAGATATTGGAGATAGAACAAAAAATTGTATAAATGTTCTTTTCAAAAATAGTAGGCGCGCATCTAAACCATATACATGTCTTAAGTTTAAAGTTTCACAATTTTCAGCTCTAGAGCGTTCACAGACACACACATATTAGATCTAAATAATTATTTATAGAGTTCTAATTATATATTATTTGTTGTAGTTCATTAAAAAGGATAAAATCGTATATAAAAACAATGAATATTCTATTTGTATTATTGATTTGTTGTTTTATCGCCATATTAATAAAAGCAATTTATCATGAAGATGAATTTCATAATTTAGATATTTTATTTCGAGGGAATATAGACTGGAATGTACTTCTAAAGGCTGATGTAAGTAAATAAATTAGGTTAAGCCGTGGGCAGCATGTGCCCGTATCATATTAAAAAAAAAAACATCTTCATAATCATAATCAATCACAATCTAAACCATAATCAATCATAATCATAATTATAATCAATCATAATGTTAATGTTAGTGATTATGATTATGATTATAATGTAATTTCAGGTTTGGTATTACGCGTTGGTGCAAATTTTTTTTTCTACCCACTTAGGATTTGGTAATTTGGTCACATGCGCTGGAAAAGTTAACAAAAAGGCTGATCCTGTTTGGTAAGTACTTTACCCGGTGAAGATTGAAATTAAATTCAATAAATAACTTAATTAACTTCCTGATAATCATTTACCATGCACAAGGGGTATTAAGTACCCCAGCCACTAAAAAACCTGTCTATATGGCATACTATTTATAATTTTGCTTCAAAAAAAAATCTAAGTACATTTTGGAACTTACTTAATTACCAATTACTTTTATAAGCCCTTTTGAAAACGATAATACAATTTTAATTCACGAAAAGTGTCATTTTTTACTAAACAAATTCATAATAACTAATTTTTTTTGCAGTATTGCACTCCTAATTAGATTAAAAATAGACTGGGGTACTAAATACCCCTAGTGCAGAGATTAAAGATATTTATATCATTAATCACTTAAGTTACTAATTCGAATATTTATAATATAATTAAAGGCACAATTTTTTATTTCCGTTGAATTTGCACAACAAAATGCCATTTTCAAAATATTAACCTTAAAAACAATATTATAACAGTGTGATATCACCTCACTTGTAGGTGATAAAATGGTGATAAATGTAAATAAAATGGGAAGAGTATTAGGGGGCTCCAGAACTTGGACCCCCCTTAATACTGCCCGTAGAAAAATAATCATAACATTAAAAAATTCTAAGAAATATTCTAAGATATTTTATATCTACAAGATTTTTGCATATTGGTAACCCAAAAGCCATAAAAAAATAATAAACAATATAATTATAGGCCTCCAAAATTTGGAGCCTCCATTAATACTGCTCGTAGAAAAATAATTATAATATCAAAAAATTCTACGAAAAATTCTAAGATATTTTATATCTACAAATTTTTTGCATATTGGTAACCCAAAAGCCATAAAAAATAATTATTGTTTTCAGTTTTGTGATTTGTTTTTATTTTCAGGATGGCCATCTTTTATATTTTAATAAATGTAATCATTGGGGTTTTATCAGTATTAATAAATTATATTTTATTCGGGGACAGTTTAAAAATAGCGACGAATTCAACAATAACAGAAATTAGTCTATTTAGTGCAATATACGATAGCACTGTGTCCCATACGTCCAATTTGGAAATTTGGGCTGCTTTAATATATTTTCTTATTTTTTTATCCGGTTTTATAAGCATGGTAAGTTTTAAAACGCTTTAAAATGAAGAACGAAATTAATTTTAAAAATTTTAGATCACTTCAACGTTTACAATATTAAAAGCTGTTCACGTAGAAAGCAAAAGCCGTTTCCAATGGTGGCATATGGTCCTGGTTATGTGTTGCACGTTGTTCACACTGGGCGTTCTCACTATTTTGCCGCCAAACTACCAAATTGTTCATTTACTGGACCATTACGTAGTAGGCAACGTTCTTCTCGTCACAACTATTATAGAACTGACTGCATTCGTATATATTTATGGTAAGCACTAGTTTAGCACTAATTTAGCATATTAAAATATGTTTAGTGATTTTGGTCGCAATCTGAGAAAAATTCGATTCAATTTTGTCAGATTGAGCAAAATTAATTCTAATGGAATTGAATTATAATTCACAATTCAACTTAAGAATTATTTGGGTAATTCACCTACAATTGATATAAAACCACAATTCGAAACGAATTGACGCCTTTTATGTGAATTTTTTGTTATAAGTCGTAAATTAAAAGGAATTAAAGCTTATTTACCAATTATGAATTAGTTCAAAGGGAATTGAAGCCATTTTGACAATTACAAGTTTTTTATGTGATTTTGTATTATATAGCAAAATTAAGGAATTAAGACCTGTTTATCAATTACAAATCTGTTTTAATTCAAAAGGAATTGAAGCCTTTTTGAATATTTCAAGCCTTTTATGTGAATTAAATTCAAAGGGAATTGAAGCCTTTTGGACAATTACAAGTTTTTTAGGTGATTTTGTTTTATAAAGCAAAATTAAGGTATTAAGACCTGTTTATCAATTACAAATCTGTTTTAATTCTAAAGGAATTGAAGCCTTTTTGATAATTTCAAGCCTTTTATGTGAATGAAATTCAAAGGGAATTGAAGCCTTTTTGACAATTACAAGTCTTTCATATGATTTTGTATTATAAAGCAAAAATATGGAATTAAGACCTGTTTATCAATTACAAATCTGTGTTAATTCAAAAGGAATTGAAGCCTTTTTCGCAATTACAAGTCTTTTATGTGATTTTGTATTATAAAGCAAAAGGAATTAAGACCTGTTTATAAATTACAAATCGGTTTTAATTCGAAAGGAATTGAAGCATTTTTGAAAATGTGAAGCCTTTTATGTGAATTAAATTCAAAGGGAATTGAAGCCTTTTTGACAATTAAAAGTCTTTTATATGATTTTGTATTATAAAGCAAAAATATGGAATTAAGACCTGTTTATCAATTACAAATCTGTTTTAATTCAAAAGGAATTGAAGCCTTTTTGACAATTACCAGTCTTTTATGTGATTTTGTATTATAAAGCAAAAGGAATTAAGACCTGTTTATAAATTACAAATCTGTTTTAATTCAAAAGGAATTGAAGCCTATTTGATAATAAGCCTTTTATGTGAATTAAATACAAAGGGAATTGAAGCCTTTTTGACAATTACAAGTCTTTTATGTGATTTTGAATTATAAAGAAAAAGGAATTAAGACCTGTTTATAAATTACAAATCTGTTTTAATTCAAAAGGAATTTAAGCCTTTTTGATAATTTCAAGCCTTTTATGTGAATTAAATTCTATTTACTAAGGCTGTTAATAACAGTCGGAAACATTAGACGGTTATTAAAATAACGGATACCTGAAAAACTGGTTACTATATGATTAACCGGTTACTCACTAAGTGGCTACTTGGTTAACCGGTTACTCACTAAGTGGGTACTTGGTTAACCGCTTACTCACTAAGTGGTTACTTGGTTAACCGGTTACTCACTAAGTGGTTACTTGGTTAACCGGTTACTCACTAAGTGGTTACTTGGTTAACCGGTTACTCTTCAAAATTCAGTGGTTATAAATACGTATTATTCATTTATACATTAATCCTTAAATTATATTTTCGAAATAAGTAGAAAATAAAACACTAAATAAATGATAGGGCGAGATGAAGGTGCTTGCACCTATGCGTGTTTTTTACATTTTCCTTAAAAAGCCTTCTATAAACGTGTTCTTGTTCGATTCACGAACTAACAAAGTATTGTTTATTAATTTATATTTTATTTTATGTTGTTGTTATGTTTGTAAAATATTTGTAATATTATTATTAATTGTTTTAAAAATTAGTTTCCTCATTCCATTAATTTAATGATTAGAATTTTAATAAATTTAAATAAATAATATTTAAACTACATTAAATCAACGAATAAAAAAAATTAATTAAATAAAGAGTTGTATAATTAATTGTTTTTTTTTTTAGGCTGCCAAAATTTGTATATAGACTTTGAATTTGCAACGGGCAAAACATTGAGTGCCATTTGGAAATTTCTATGGTGGTTACAACCAATTTTCTTAATAGCGGTTACGATTTGGACGTTGGCAACAGTTCGATTAACTGGCTTACTGCTAGATGACCCATTATATTTATACGCAACGGGGTGGTCAGTGAATTTATGTTGTTTAGTCATAATATTCGCAATTGCCGTTTATGAAGTTTCGATTCAAGTCGATTATAATTTAGTACAGGTAATTTTAAGTTCACATTAGAGAACAAATAATTAGAACATTTCTAAGCTTAAGTACTAATTGTTTCACTGTGAATACATCTTTAAGCTGTCTTCACAAACTAGATTATTATTTGTCATTTTCTAATCTTAATTACTATTTGGTTCACTATGAATATAGCATCAAGGTGTATTCACAGTCAAACAATTAGTAATTAAAATTATAAATTACAATTCATACATTCAGTTAGTTGTATTACATATAATGCGAACGTTCACAACAACAAAATTTAGAATGAATTGTATTAATGTCCATGGGGTCCACACTTAAAGCTTTGAAAAATATACAGATAATAGTTTAGTTTGTATTATAATAAGTAATGCTAGCATTCACAGCAACAAAATCAACACAATTAATTATACTGTGATCGTTAACATTGTTTGTCATACAACAAACTGGATTTATTATTTGTAATTTCTAAGCATAATTACTAATAGTTTTACTGTTTGTAAATAGAAATTAAGATTAGAAAATTACAGAATGATAATCTAGTTTGTATTATGATAAGCAATGCTAGCATTCATAGCAACAAAGTTATCACAATAAATTATACATTTTGTTGCTGGATTTATTAATTTTAATTACTAATTGAACCTTGATGCTACATTAATAGTAAACCAAATAGTAATTACGATTAGAAAATTACAGATAATAATCTAGTTTGTATTATGATAAGTAATGCTATCTATCACAGCAACAAAATTAACACAATTAATTATACATTTTGTTGCTGTGATCGTTAGCATTGTTTGTCATACAACAAACTGGATTTATTATTTGTAATTCCTAAGCTTAATTATTAATTGTTTTACTATTTGTAAATAGTAATTAAAATTAGAAAATTACAGAATGATAATAATCTAGTTTGTATTATGATAAGCAATGCTAGCATTCACAGCAACAAAATTAACAATTAATTATAAATTTTGACCGTTTATCGAATCCGAATTCATATTTTCCCTTCCAGAAATCAGCAATACAAACACCAGCCGTAAATGGGGTCCTGTGGACCCCATAGACATTAACACAATTAATTATAAATTTTGTTGTTGTGAACGTTAGCATTATATGTCATACAACAAACTGAATTTATTAATTGTAATTTCTAATTTTAATTGATGCTATATTCATAGTGAACCAAATACTAATTACGATTAGAAAATTACAGATAATAATCTAGTTTGTATTATGATAAACAATGCTAGCATTCACAGCAGTTATCACAATAAATTGTACATTTTGTTGCTGGATTTATTGTAATTTATAATTTTAATTACTAATGATGCTATATTCATAGTGAAACAAATAGTAATTACGATTAGAAAATTACAGATAATAATCTTGTTTGTATTATGACAAGCAATGCTAGCACTCACAGCAACAAAATTAACACAATTAATTATAAATGTTGTGGCTGTGAACGTTACCATTATATGTTATACAACAAACTGAATTTATTAATTGTAATTTGTAACTAATACATTTTGTTGCTAGCAACGTTAGCATTATTTGTCAAAAAACAAACTGGATTTATTGATTGTAATTTATAACCTTAATTACTAATTCTATCAGTGTAAATACACCTTGATGCTATATTTACAGTGAACCAAATAGTAATTACGATTAGAAAATTATAAATAATAATCTTGTTTGTGTTATAATAAGCAATGCTAGCATTCACAACACCAAGATTAACACAAATTTTGTTACTGTGAACGTTAGCATTATATGTCATACAATAAACTGAATTTATTAATTGTAATTACTAATGGTTTCGCTGTGAATATATGCTTAAGCTACATTCTCAGTGAACCAAATAGTAATTAAGATTAGAAATATACAGATAATAATCTAGTTTGTATTATGACAAGCAATGCTAGCATTCACAGCATTAATTATAAATGTTGTGGCTGTGAACGTTAGCATTATATGTCATACATACAAACTGAATTTATTTATTGTAATTAGTAATTGTTTCACTGTGAACTAAATAGTAATTAAGATTAGAAAATTACAAACAATAATCTAGTTTGTATTATGACAAGCAATGCTAGCATTCACAGCATTAATTATAAATGTTGTGGCTGTGAACGTTAGCATTATATGTCATACATACAAACTGAATTTATTTATTGTAATTAGTAATTGTTTCACTGTGAACTAAATAGTAATTAAGATTAGAAAATTACAAACAATAATCTAGTTTATATTATGATAAGCAATGCTAGCATTCACAGCAACATAATTAACACAATTAATTATATATTTTGTTATACTACAAACTAGATTTATTAAAGCTGTCTTCACAACGAACCAAATAGTAATTAAGATTAGAAAATTACAAATAATAATCTAGTTTGTATTATGACAAGCAATATATATATATATAATCTTCCCTACTAGAAATTCTCATCAGCAATAAAAGCCAGTCGTAAATGGGGTCCGGTGGACCCCATGGACCGCCACGACTGGGTCCAGTGGCGCAAAACTGCCGATACCGGTGCCAAAGATTTCACATTAAAACGTCGTGGAACTCGCGATTATACTCACTCAATTAAAAATCGTAAACATTTACAAGGTATCCGCTACGTGGCAACTGGCAACGGAAGTGACGTCACCACACTAGCAGGCACCTCATCCGCCTCGTTTAAGAGCGACAGACAAAATGGCGGCCATGATAACACCGGATATAGTAATTACATAACTAACAAACCACAAACAATTGAAGTTGTTAGTATAACTGATACATTAGAGCCTGGCCATTACGGCTATAGTATAAACCAAGATGGCGGACACCATCAAAATGGCCGCCGCACTCAAAATGGCGGATATATACACGAAAGTGCGCATAGTGCAAATACTGTTAATAAAATTGAAGTTATCTCAATAACGGACACATTAGAGCCGCAAAACGCACGTTTCCCTCAATTGAACTCGTATTCAAGTTCAAATCAGGCGTCTTTCGATTCGCAGCTGATTTATGATGTCCCTAACGCACCTAGTACCCAATCTGAGTCAGATCCGGTCCGAAATGGGCCGTATGTGATTGGAGACGATAATTTTGACCATATTTGTTGGAGAAGACGCGCTTCTATTGAAGAAGTCACCGATTTATAGCATTTATAACATTTTTTGTAATGGTTTTTGAGTTATAAATGTTCTAGTCCATAGTTTGGCTACCTCTGGTTGACAGGGGTGTATTATGTCGCGGCGCTAGGCCCGTTGACACGTAAGAAGAAGACAGGAATTTAATTCTAATAAGAGAAATATGTACATGATGAATAAATAATTATATTATTACTTAATAACTGAGTTTTTATTGATTTTAAAATGTATTAATTAACATTTTGGCTGCAATTACAGGGTGTGTTCCGTAGATCAACCAAAGTACTGGTATGGTAACTACTACTCAGAACTGAACAGAAATTTCATTTAATTGGAATTAAAAATGGTTTCAATTAATTTAGGGATTTAAATCAATTTAATTGAAGCTCTTTTGGTAATGAAGACTAGGCATTGGAATTTAATTCATTTGAAAAAATTTAATTGAATTAATCAAAGGCTTCAAACTCTCAATATAGATACGCAACAATTGAGGGCTTGAAACCATAATGAGGCCATCAAGTTTTCAAAAAATGTTCAGGCCCTCAAAAAGGCTTCATACCCTAAAAAAGGTTTCATACCCTAAAAAACGTTTTAAATCTTCAAGAAGGTTTTAAACCCTCAAAAAAAAAAGAATAGATTTAAACCAATTTAATTGAAGCCGTTTTGATAATAAAAGCTTTAGAATTTAATTAATTTGAAAAGTTAAATTAATTAATGTATTGAGGGTATCAAGTTTTCAAAAAAGGTTTCAATTCCTCAAAAAGACGTCATACCTTCAATAAGGTTTCAAGCCCTAAAAAGACTTTAAATCCTCAAGGTTTCAAGCCCTCAAAAAGTTTTCAAGCCATTCAATTCAAATCAAAGGAAATTAAAATTGGGTTTTAATTCATTTATGGATTTAAATCAATTTAATTAAAGCCCTTTTGATAATGAAGACTTTAGACTTCAGAATTTAATTAATTTGAAAAAAATGAATTGAATTAATCAAAGGTTCAAGCCCTCACTCTTGTTTACAATCCTCAAAAATGCTTCAATTGACGCCTATTTGATGGCTTGAAACAATATTGAGCGCATCAAGTTTCCAAAAAAGGCTTCATACCTTCAATAAGAATCAAGACCTAAAATAGGCTTCATACGTTCAAAAAGGTTTCAAGCCCTCAAAAAGGCTTCAAATCTTCAAGAAGGTTTCAAGCTCTGAAAAAGGCTCAATCCATTCAATTCAAATCAAAAGGAATTAAAAAGGGTTTTAATTCATTTAGGGGTTTATATCAATTTAATTGAAGCCCTGATAATAAAAACTAGGCTTCCAATTTAAATCATTTGAAAAAATTGAATTGAATTAATGAAAGGCTCATGCGCTCAAAATGGTTTCAAGCTTTCAAAAATGCTTCATTTAAATCCTTTTTAAGGGTTTGAAACAATATTGAGGCCATCAAATTTCCAAAAAAGGCTTCATACCTTCAAAAAGGTATGCCCTAAAATAAGCTTAAAATATTCAAGAAACTTTCAAGCCCTCAAAAAGGCTTCAAGCAATTTAATTCAAATCAATTTAATTGAAGCCCTTTTGATTATAAAGACTAAAGATAATAAATTGAATTGAATTAATGAAGTTCTCAACATGGTTCCAAGCCCTCAAAATTTATAATAGTAAATCAATTTAATTGAAGCCCTTTTGGGGCTTTGAAATCGAATTCATTTGAAATAATTAAATGAATCAAAGGCTCAAGCCTTCTGAAAGGGTTCGAACCCTCAAAATGGCTTCAAAACATCAAAATTTATAATCGTTATTAGAGATTGAATGGTTTCAAATCACATTTCAAGCATAAATATAAAGCTAATTGATAAATAAATATGAGGAGTGGCCTGCACTCGACTTTCATTTACGTAGTGTTCATTAAAAATATATCACAAACAAACTGCCAAAGCAACCAATACTCCAAAATAATTAGGCCCTATTTTTACAAATGTTTAGTGGATGTTTGATATTTTATTCATTTCGTAACTAATTGCATAACTAATAAAATTATTGATAATTTTGCTAATTTACCTGTTAATAAATCATAATTAATTAAACACTACTAAACTGGTTTGTCTTATTGTTTAAACAATACTTAACTTTGTAACACTTGAGAATAACGTATTTCGAGTGAGACAGGTAAACGTAGATACGTCTAAACGCTGAGAACACCATTTGAGGATAAGGCATTTCGCTTGGGACAGCAAAACGCCGGCAAGGCCAAATGACCGTATCTATCGTAAACATCAAATTTAAAATTGTTACGCATGAAATACAGTTGACACTTGATATTTAAATATAATATTGTAGAAAATTAATCGATTTTATATTGTATATATATGATAGCTAGCCATGACAAATCTATGAATAGAATTTTTATTTGACACTAGTATTTATTTAACAATTTTTTGATTTAACATGTCATTTTCTGATTATACGATATAAATTAACAAAAAAAATATATAATTATCCGGATATCACGAATAATTAGTTTCAAAATGACAGGATATTATAATATTCTCGTTTATATAAATACGCGGTGTGAAACTGAAAATATATTAGTATATTCGTGGACTTTACAGCCTTTCTATACAAAATGAACAATTTTACAGTAGTATTTTGTCTGTGTGTCTGTGCAACCTTCATAAATGTAAGTATATTTGTGATATTTACAATTTTTGGGTCGAAAAAATCTTTTTTTTTAATTTTGCATATTTCGATAGTTAAAACTTTGTAGATTAGCCTTCAAAACAGTTTTTTCATAATCCCCTAGGATAACTGAATAAATGTAACATGAAAAACATTTAAGTTATCCAGTATATATATATTGTAAATCTTTAAACACGATTTTCTCAAAACTACTTTTTTCAAACTGTTCGTCCTATTTTCTCAGGAACTACTAGACCGATTTCCTTGTTCTTGATATTAAAAGAAAGTAAATACTATTTACTACAACTTATACTAACATTATTCATACATAACTATAATTTAAAGCGCCCTAAATTGAAAATAAAACTCGAAATAAAAAACTTTGTGCTTTACATGGCCGCCATTTTGCTAAATATTAACTTTTTACACTAAATCTTAATTTAAACTCCAGAGAATTCTATACGCTTTTAGAATCTAGCATTAAAATTAAATTTAGATACCCCGTTGATGAGATACATGAGTTCGCCCGTTTAGTGGTGACCTAGACAAACTTTCCGCGTTATCTAGGAAAGTTTCATTCATTTTTTTACGAAAAAATGTTTTTAATGTAGACAAAAAACGAGTAATAAAGTGGTGCAAACCCCAAATTCATACCTATATCCTAAACTGAGAAAAAAATTAATAAAAATCATGCTTTTTTTTTGTAAATTAATTTTTCATGAACTGTCTATTTCTCTGTCGCACTATTGACTTCGTACTGACTTACTCAGTACATAGTCCTGACTCTATGCTAGCATCGCATGATTCTAGAAGCATCTGGAATCTCTCTACGAGGCTCTAGAATAATCTACGGTGCGCCCAGATTGTTCTAGAGAATTCCGTGATTGATTTATACATAAAGGAGCTTTAAAATATTTCTTAAACTCTGAATTTACAAGCTGAATAGTTTTAAATCTTTTCAGGCTGGTTGGGTAGGGCCGAAAAGTGAAGAATATAAGAAGAATATGGAAGAATGCAAGAATGCAACGAAAGCTACAGATGGTAATGTAAAAATGAAATATTGCTATAGAGAAAATGACAAATATTAAATGATTTGAGTCTATTTTGTTTCCCTGTCAAACTATTGTCAGGCATACTTCATACGATTTATTAAATATTCCCATACACCTATGCAAAACATAAATAAGACCATTTAAGATTTTCCGTAGCAGTTGTCTCGTAACTGGAACATTTTTTGAAGGAACATTTCAAACAAAAGTTATGCCAAATATTAATATCTTTTATTATGGACATAACTATTTTTTCCGTAAGTGCAGCCATTTTAGTAATATTGGACCTAGAACAAAAAAATGCGTCAGTAAACATGCACTTTTGGATTGAATATTCTTTTTAAAAATAATAGATGCACATCTAGACCATATACAAGTTTTAAGTTTAAAGTTTCACAATTATACGTTGGATAGTTTTGACTTTAGAACGTTTAAGAACACACAGACGTTCCGAAAATAGTTAGATTCGATTCAGGGAGGGTTCAAACGGGTATTTTCGTTGAAATACCCGTTATATGATTACTAGACTAACTTATTACTGCGTATAACAAAGTAAGAATCACAAATAAATCTAATAAAAATGATTGAATACAGACAACAAACACGTATTACGCAAATAGTTGGCAACCCGTAATACATTTGTGTAAGTTAGGTTGCTGATACACTTAAAATATATATTTTTGTTATTTCCGTTGAAATACCCGTTACTTAATTACAAGACTAATTTATTACTGCGTATAACAAAAGAAGAATCACAATTAAATCTAATAAAAATGATTGAATATAGACATCAAACACGTATAACGCAAATAGTCGGCAACCCGTAATACTTTTGTGTACGTTAGGATGCTAATACACTTAAAATATATATTTTTATTATTTCCGTTGAAATACCCGTTACTTAATTACAAGACTAATTTATTACTGCGTATAACCAAGTAAGAAACACAAATAAATCTAATAAAAATGATTGAATACAGACAACAAACACGTATTACGCAAATAGTTGGCAACCCGTAATACATTTGTGTAAGTTAGGTTGCTAATACACTTAAAATATATATTTTTATTATTTCCGTTGAAATACCCGTTACTTAATTACAAGACTAATTTATTACTGCGTATAACAAAATAAGAATCACAAATAAATCTAATAAAAATGATTGAATATAGACATCAAACACTTATAACGCAAATAGTCGGCAACCCGTAATACATTTGCGTAAGTTGAGTTGCTAATACACTCAAAATATATATTTATTAGTTCCAATAAATTAATTAAAAATGCCTGTAATCAGAAGGAAGTTTATATGTTTTGACATAAAAAATAATTAGTTTCAAGTCCGCATTTGTCACAAATTTACTTCATGTGTTTTGTAACTAACATCTTTGCTAATACACTTAAAATATACTTATACACGATTAAAATGACAATACTAGTTTATTTAAAAATAATAATAATAACGTATGATTTATATAGCAAAAACTGTACAATAAACATTATAAATGTACATATAAAATACATTATAAATAATAATTTATATTTACTAACCCGTTTTAGGCAAATAGTCGGCAACCCGTAACACTTTTGTGTAAGTTGGGTTGCTAATACACTTAAAATATATATTTATTAGTTCCAATAAATTAATTAAAAATGCCTGTAATCAGAATGAAGTTTACATGTTTTGACATACAAAATAATTAGTTTCAAGTCCGAATTTGTCACAAATGTGTTTTGTAACTAATTTCTTTGTTTATAGCTGACGTTCAACAAATTATGAAAACTCATCAAGCTAACACTGAGGCTGGTCAATGTTTAATGGCTTGTATACAAAAGAAATCTGGAATGGTATGATTTTAACACGGATTTTGTAAGGTATCGTGACATTCTTGTTATTTTAGATGACAGCTGACAACAAAATGAATGTTGAAATTGCAAAAAAACTCTTTGAACACATGAAAGAACATCATGAAGAAGAGTACAATACTTTGTGTAAAATCTTGGATGAATGCAAAGCTGATGGTAAGATTGCAATTTGTGCCCTCAACTTCTCTGAAGGTACCAAAGCGATTTCAACCAAATTTGTTACACATATTATATAGGATCCCATTTGAATCCCCTCGCAGTTTGAATCTAATCGCTTATATACTTCCCAAGTTATAGGGCCCCAAAATTTGGAGCCCCCTTTAATACTGCTCTTATAAAAATAATTAAAACACTTAAAATTTTTACTATAAATTCTAAGATATTTTATATCTACAAGATTTTTTTATATTGTTAACCCAAAGGCTTTAAAAAATTATTAAATATTATAATTTTGAATTATACTTTTCATATTAATAGCACTTTTTCAAATTGTTAACCAAAAGGCCATAATAATTAAAACCCCTGCTAGCATCGCATATATTACTTATAAGGCGAGCTGGACGCATAGGTGCGTTGTACCTATGCTAGTCTTATTTGATAATTAAATTAGTAGGTGAGCTGAAGGCATTGGGGCCTGTAGCTTGTTTTAATTTACAATCTGTATCTTATATATTACAGAAAAACCAGAAACAAATGAATGTGTTGCAATGAAGAACTTTGCTGATTGTCTGAGAAAGAAAGAAGAAGCAGTAAGTTAACGCTAAGTGTTTCGTAATTCTACTTTAATATTTAATCTATGATAATGAAACAAAGAACTACGATTACACTCAATAATTGTTGAGATATTGTCATTTCACTCCTACAGATAATGCAACCAACGTTACATAAATGCAATATCGTAACTATAGAAACGTACCGATAAAAAAAAAAAGTATGTTCTTTATGAATTTTTTTCACAGGCACGGACAAAGGTATCAATTTGGAGTTTACTCCATCTTATTACTCATCTTTTTGACTACATTAAAACAAATTTTCGTAAAAATATATATCAAACTTTCCCAGATAACGATGAGAGTATGTTTAGGTCACCACTAAACGGGCGAAGTTGAGTATCTCATCAACGGGGCATCTAAATCAAATTTTAATGCTAGATTCTAAAAGCGTATAAAATTTTCTGGAGCTTATACCAACATTTGGTGTAAAAAGTTAATATTTGGCAAAATGGCGGCCGTGTAAAGATAAAAGTTCTTTTTTCGAGTTTTTTTTTACTTTAGGGCGCTATAAATAATAATTATTTATACAAATGTATGGATAATGTTAGTATAAGTTGTAGTAAATAGTATTTACTTTCTTTTAATATCACGAACAAGGAAATCGGTTTAGTAGTTCCTGAGAAAATAGGACGAACAGTTTGTATAAAGTTGTTTTGAGAAAAACGCGTTTAAAGATTTACAACATATATGTACTAGATGACTTGAATGTTTTTCGTGTTACATTTATTCAGGTTTCCCAAGGGATTATCTAAAAATTGCTTTGAAGGGATAAACTACACATTTTAAACTATCGAAAAATGCAAAAAATTAAATTGATTTTTTCGACCAAAAGTTTGAATCATGACTGTAATAGCCCTTAGACAATCTTTATAAT
This sequence comes from Leistus spinibarbis, assembly GCA_933228885.1. Classification (NCBI taxonomy): domain Eukaryota; kingdom Metazoa; phylum Arthropoda; class Insecta; order Coleoptera; family Carabidae; genus Leistus; species Leistus spinibarbis. Next base: position 772,758 of record OW121812.1, on the reverse strand, counting down.
TGCTTTTCCACTTGTAAAAATTTAATATATTTTACCATCGACTTTGGTAAAAATAAATTTATCAAACTCTTTTTACTTATGTTTTGTTTAATGAAAATAAAATGTTTTTTTTTTGTTTCAGGCTGGAATATCTATGAAAAATTAAAAATTTAATATACTGTAAATTTTATGTAATTGGTGCAAAATGGTGTTTTAAAATAAATATTATAATACAATAACTACAATCATTATTTATAAATCGTAGTACAGTATGTACAAAATATCTATAGTACTCTGTTGTGTGTCTGTAACATTCTCGAAATCCTATATACATATATATATATATATATATATATATATATATATATATATATAAATGCACCAATGCTTCCAGCTCGCGAACCCAATCACAATAAATACAATACTAAAAGCGTCAGCAACTGTTAGAGTACAAAATTTATTGTTGAAATCATCCAACAATCAATCAACATCATTTTAAATTTCAATATTATTAATATTAAAAAAAAAGTTGACCTTATAAAATGTCTTACTTATTTTTTGAAGATATTTTTGATATAATAAAAGAAATTATGTTTTTTATTTGTATTTATTATTTTTTTATAGCCCTAGGGCTCACAATTTGGAAAAACTTTGCCAATATAAAATATCTTAGAATTTTTAGTTAAAAAATTAAAAAAAAAATAAAAATTGACTAGCGTCAGTATTTAGGAGGGTTGCAAGTTTTGGAGCCTTATAACACTGGACATGTACATATGATTGGATTTAAAATGACAAATATTTAATGATTAAGGTCTATTTTTTTTCCCTGTGAAACTATTGTCAGGCATACTTCATACGATTTATTAAATATCCCCATACACCTACGCAAAACTTAAATAAGACGATTTAAGATTTTCCGTAACAGTTTTCTCGTAACTGGTACATTTTTTGAAGAAACTTTTTAAACAAAAGTTGTGTAAAATATTAATATCTTTCATTATGAACATAACTATATTTGCCGTAAGTGCAGCCGTTTTAGTGTTATTGGAAATTGAATAAGAAATGCGTAGAGTAAACATGCACTTCTGGGTTGAATATTCTTTAAAAAAAATAATAAATGCACATCTAGAACATATACAAGTCTTAAGTTTAAAATTTCACAATTTTACGTTACACAGTTTTGACTCTAGAGCGTTTATAAATACACAGACACTTCGATAATAGATATATTCGATTCAGGGAGGGTAAACACGGGTATTTCCGTTGAAATACCCGTTATATGATTACTAGACTAACTTATTACTGCGTATAACAAAGTATGAATCACCAATAACTCTAATAAAAATGATTGAATACACCAACAAGTAAACGGAATTAGTCGGCAACCCGTATTACATTCATGTAAGTTGCGTCGCTAATAAACTGAAAATATATATTTAATTATATACGTTTAAAATGACAATACTAGTTTATTTAACAATAATAATAATGTATGATTTATGTAGAAACAAGATTCGGTACGTACAACGCACCAATGCATCCAGCTCGCCCTATAATTAGAGTAGCCTTATAGAGTAACAGTTTTTAATTATTATGGCTTTTTGGTTAACGATTTGAAAAAATGTTATAAACATTAAAAGTCTTCCAATTTTTTGTAGATTATTTTGATGTAATATAAGCGTAGGTACAACGCACCTATGCGTCCAGCTCGCCTCATAAGTAATATATGCGATGTGAGCATCGATTTTTAATTATAATAACCTTTTGGTTACCAATTTGAAAATATGTTATAGATATAAAAAGTCGCACAATTTTTTGTAGATTATTTTGATAAAAAAGAAAAAAAATTAGTGCATATTTTAAAATTCAAAATTATAATATTTAATATTTTTTTATGGCTTTTGCGTTAACAATATGAAAAATTCTTCTAGATATAAAATATATTAGAATTACTAGTATAATTTTTGGGTGTTTTAATTATTTTTATAAGGGCAGTATTAAGGGGGGTTCTAAATTTTGGGGTCCTATAACTCGGGAAGTATACGGGCGATTGGATTTAAACTGTGAGCGGATTTAAATGGGATGCCAGATAATATGTGTAGCAAATTTGGTTCAAATCGCATCGGTACCTTCAGAGGAGTAGAGTATATAAGTTATATTTATATATATATATATATATATATATATATATATATATATATATATATATATATATAACGATTACTTTAGCTTATTCGGTTATGACGGACGAGCTAAGAATTATTCTAGAGTTTACGAATTTCATAAATATTTTGATAATCACATAATATATTTATGTTGACGTTTACGAAATTTATTATTTTCTGTTCGCGGTATTTCTTTTTTAACTTTTGCTATTATATTTGTCATTGACATAACTATAATATATCAGATGCCACTATCTGTAAACTACATAACACACTAAATACACTTCTACAAATGAATAGATTTTTCACAAAAATATTTTTATTATGGCGTTTGATTAATTTATCAATGTAGACTTGATATACACGTTTTGAGCTTCCCTGAATCGAATGTGACTACTTTCGGAATGACGTCTGTGTGCCTGTGAACGCTCTAGAGCCGAAACCGTCGAACGTAATACATATTTAAGATTTATCGCAGCAGTTTTCTCGTAACTGGTACATTTTTTGAAGAAACAGAAGTTGCGCGAAATATTAATACTTTTCATTATGAACGTAACTATTTTTACAATACTTAGTAAAAAAAAGTAAAAATAATCAATTGTCATAAACTATCGTAAAATACTAAAAACTAGTTATCCATTTTAACAATATATATGTATAAGATATCGTATTTTTGACATTGTACAGTTACTGAAGTTCTACCTAGAGTTGGAGATGTGCGCATCAATTCTAAATATCTAAATAGGTACTTTTTTACATATTCCTTCACTTAATTATATTGTTTGAGGCAATTATTACTGTATTATTTTACTACTATACTCATTATAGTTTTATGTAATTATATATATATATATATATATATATATATATATATATATATATATATATATATATATATATATATACTGGATCAGTTAAATGTTTTTCATGTTACATTTATTTAGCTCTTTTCTCAGAAATTACATAAAACTATAATGAGTATAGTAGATATATATATATATATATATATATATATATATATATATATATATATATATATATATATATATATAGATATATATATATATATATATATATATATATATATATATATATATATACTTATATATATATATATATATATATATATATATATATATATATATATATATATATATATATATATATATATATATATATCTATATATATATATATATATATATATATATATATATATATATATATATATATATATATATATATATAATAAATCTTTACGCGTTTTTCTCAAAACTATTTTTTTTAAAACTGTTCCAACTATTTTCTCATGAACTTCTCTACCGATTTACTTGTTCTTTATATTAAAAGCAAGTAAATACTATTTGCTACAACTTATACTAATAATATTCATACATCTGTATACATAACTATTATTTATAACGCCCTAAAGTGAAATAAAACTCGAAAAAAAAATTTTTTCTTTACACGGCCGCCATTTTGCTTATTGCTAACTTTTTACACCAAATTTAGGTTTAAGCTCCAGAGAATTCTATACGCTTTTAGAATCTAGCATTTAAATCCGATTTAGATGCCCCGTTGATGAGATACACGCGTTCGCCCGTTTAGTGGTGACCTAGACATACTGTCTGCCTTATCTAGAAAAGTTTCATATATTTGTTTCGGATTCTTTTTTAATATTGGCAAAAAGACGAACTGATTATCGTTTAACTTAACATTTATGTGACATCTATGTGATAGTACGCAATATTTATGATAATATTCAATATAATTATTTATAATAATTGTTTTTTATCTTCAAGTTCACAATCTGTAAAAAACATTATAAATAGAAAGCTATTTGTTTTGATATATAATAAAATAAAAAATCTGATTTATATTTATTTTTATTATTTTTCTATAGCCCCAAGGCTCACAATTTGGAAAAACTTTGTTGACATAAAATACCTTAGAATTTTTAATAATTAATTCTAGAATTTTTTTAAGTTGACTTATGGTAGTATATAGAAAGGCTTTAAATTTTGGGGCCCTATAACTCTGGACTTGTACAGACGATTGGATTCAAAATGCGCGGGAAACTTCACGGGCATCGAAATTATAGGTATATCAAATTTCATTAAAATCGGCTCGGTACCTTCAGAGGAGAATCCACAAAAGTTGGTTTTAAAAAAATTAGAATTTTCTACTAAAAATTTTAAGATATGTTATGTCTTTAAAGTTTTTCAAATTATGTGCCATAGGCTTAAAAAATATATTTTGAAGTAAATCAGACATTGAACGCCATCTATAGGTAAAACGAAGAAGTCATGTGACAGTTATTTCTTTGGTTACAAACTTTATATATTCCAATATATAAAGTATTTGCTTCTGTGATTTAATTAATATAATTAGGAAATGTTCATTAAATAATTTTCAATATCCTTGGCTAATCACGAAACGAACGATATTAACGTTACCACTGTGTGCTTAAATGTGGGGTTATGCAAATTAATACTGTTATGGTACAGGAATAAATAAATCTCGGGATCATAATTGATTAGATTGGTTCAATGGGCACTGTGAATATAATGTCGATGATTTTGAATTATATACGTGAAGTCAGAAATTCATTTATTTCATATTAAAAACCGAAGAAATGCGCTCAAACATTCTAGACACAAACATAAACCAATTTTTAAAGACTCGTCGTTATTGTATGCAACAATAATTTGAATATGCTCCAATAATGAATTGTTATCGCTATTAGTATAATATTTATTGCGATTGGGCTCGCCGGCTAGAAGCACTGGCGCTTGCAACAAGGCAGTGGAAACTATTTAAACCCTTAATTAGGATTTGTGTCTTAAATAATTTTTTTAATTCTCAACAGTAAAATATACGGCGAGCTGAAGGTATTGCCACTTAAACAAACTCACATGACTAACATCGATTTGCGTCAGGGATGCTCAATACGTAAATATCCGGTAAAATCCCTATTTCATTGATTTTGTTAAGAAAAAGAAATTATATTGGCAATTACTGTACAAAAATGGGTATATCTTGGTTATATATTTTACTGGGTGTCGTCCAATTAAGTTCAGTTTTTGGTGGCAATATTTTGGTAATTCACTTATCACCAGCGGCCAGTGTGATCAAGTTAATGGATGCGATACTCATTAAACTGGTGCCGTATCACAAAATCACATTGTACAGTATTTTATATACGGCATTTCCGCATCCAAATGTGTCCGTAGTTACCGTAAACATTCCACCAAGGAACAGTTATTTTAGGTAAGTTAATTTTGACCTAATTTTAATTGCTAATTGAACGATAATATCTCCAAGAAGAAATAATATACCCGGTCTCAGTTAATGTTTATAGATGTAGGCTGGCTTACGCTATTGGGTGGTCGAATGATGACGCGTCGCGTGACCCAACATGCAATTTTTAATACTGGTTATAATTTGTTACAGTTCAAATTTATTTGAAACGTTATGCAAATCGGGTCCATCGCAGATAACTTTTACGACAGTCACAAGTACAACAGAGGAATACATTGATCAGATTTACAGTAATGAAAACATGACAAATCTGATGGCAAGCAATGATAAATACGATTTATTAATAACTGCATCATTTTCTGAATATTCAATGGCGTTAGCTCACCATTTCAAAGTTCCTTTGGTTCAAGTACAATCAATATTTTATAAGGCTGTCGTTTACCTAACTTTTATTTCGATAAGAAACGACTAAATTATTCACTCATTAACTAAATGGTACAATTTAAAAAATAATTGGAATAGAATCTCCATATGGCTTATTATTAAAATAATATATAAATAATAAAGTGTATCTATTATTATATACGAATAATTTTTCTTTTGAGCACAAGAAAAAAGCTGTTTTTTAACATTTTTTTTCTCAGGGTACGTTTGAGATATTCGCATGCGGTTTTTTGTATCGTATTTATTCAACTTTTCTCTTTCATAAGGTATTTTTTAAAGTCGGGTACGTTTAGCCCCGGCGAAGATGTCCAGGTCCAAAGTGGGCAGCTCAAATTAGACGCGCGGTAGCATAACTCTGGTCCCAGTTGTTTAAAAAAAAAAAAATAATAATGGTTTTAAACTATATTAAATTGTCTAAAAATTGATCCTCGGGTGGTCCATTTGGACCATAATTAGCAAAATGGCGACCATCGTACGAAAAAAGTTATTTTTTGCCACTTTTTTTCACCTTTGGCGGGCCTTAAAAAATATTAACAATTGCTGGACACACTTCATCGAAGATCAACTCCTAGAGAATTTTATTACCTTTAAGATGCGCTTATCAAGAGTTAAATCGGTTAATTCGTTGTCGAGATATTGTACCGCGCGATTTAAAAAATATGGTTTCGAGAAAAACGCGTTTAAAGTTTCAACTTCAGACTGACGCGCGCGAAAACGCCGTGTTTGAGCAGAAACATTGTTTTGTTTAAATCACAATTTCACATATTTCCAACTCGAATTTCAAAAAACGGCTTCAGAGACCTATAGTCAACACTTCAAAGTGCCCTATTCTGCAAAAAAAAGCAAACGATTTTTTGAATCCGCAAAAGGTGAATGCCCCCTTAATTTAAATTTTATTATGTAGTTTAGGGGTTTCTTGTTCAGTGAATACACATTTTGTACTTTGTACATCATGGATGAAGCAGATCCAAGTAGTACTAGTACTACACATTATTATACATATTGTCTTGTACCACATTGTACTTCCTCAACAACAAGTAATTCGGAAAAACTATTTATACATATTATTATATAAAGCTTAAAGTGTATTCACAGCCAACTAATTAGAAATTACAAATAATATTCAAGTTTGTATTATAACAGGCGCTACTAGCATTCACAGCAACAAAATGAACACAATTAATAAAAAAAAAAAAGAATTACATTAGAAAAATATTCTTAGTTAAGTCATAACTCATTTATATATATATATATTTTTAATATTAAGTAACACAAATCAAAGTTTCGACGACAAGTCTTCTTCAAAAGCATGCATGACTTAATAATTCATTTCCGCCATGTTTCTTAATACAAAAACATGGCGAAATATGGAAAAATATACCCTAAACTACTAATATGTAGTACATAATATAAAATGCTGCTGATATAGAAGCGCGTTGCGTCGAATCCACAATCAAAAGAATAAATGCTTTGTTCTAGATATTACCTTTTCTATTTATCAGTTTCTAAAATAAGAGTTTAAGGGGGCATTCACCTTTTGCGGATTCAAAAATTCGATTTTTTTTTGCAGAATAGGACACTTTGAAGTGTTAACTATAGGTCTCTGAAGCCGTTTTTTGAAATTCGAGTTGGAAATATGTGAAATTGCGATTTAAACAAAACAATGTTTTTGCTCATACACGGCGTTTTCGCGCGCGTCAGTCTGAAGTTGAAACTTTAAATGCGTTTTTCTCGAAACCATATTATTTAAGTCGCGCGGTAGAATATCTCGACAACAAATTAACCGATTTAACTCTCGATAAGTGCATTTTAAAGTTAATAAAATTCTCTAGGAGTTGATTCTCGACGAAATGTGTCAGACAATTGTTAATATTTTTTAAGGCCCGCCAAAGGAGAAAAAAAGTGGCAAAAAATAACTTTTTTCGTACGATGGTCGCCATTTTGCTAATTATGGTCCAAATGGAACACCCGAGAATCAATTCTTAGACAATTTAATATACTTTAAAACCCTTATTTTTTATTTTTTTTCAAACAACTGGGACCAGAGTTATGCTACCGCGCGCCTAAATTGAGCTGCCCACTTTGGACCTAGACATCTTCGCCGGGGCTGAACGTACCCGACTTTAAAAAATACCTTATGAAAGAGAAAAGTTGAATAAATACGATACAAAAAACCGCATGCGAATATCTCGTACGTACTAATTGAATTAAAACCGAAAGTGTATTTTCACGTTACTAATTGATAAATATGTATCAAATGTGTCGTTGAATAAATTAATGATTAAAATATAACGTATTGTCCACACCCCCATTGCATTACTGTGGACTATTGATATTATTTGATAGTTTACTTAGGATATATATCTAATTAAAACGTAAAAGAAAGTCGAGTACATTTTTTATTAATATTAATTGCATTATTAATCCGCGATTGGGATACAGATACAGACGTCATCCCAAAAATAATTAGTGATCGAGATCGAAACTTACCGAAAATAAAAGATAGGCAAACGACAGCTTTTAGGGTAATAAAATGTTCTTTTAATTGGAATATATACAAATATAGATATCACCAACAATACCATTACCTCAAGGTAACGATGCAACGGGCAATATATTATTTCAAACATCCACGTTTAGTGTAATGGCGAATTTTCCATCAACACATTTTCTTAATCGACTCATCATATATGTAAGTAGTAAACATATGTATACAGAACCTAGGTCAGTTCTGACTAATGGCGAATCTTCATGTAATTTAATAATAATTACACAATACAAATTTCCACATCGCAAATAATAATAAAGAAAAAATCGAGTCCTTCTTTTGAACGCTATTTTGTTTTTAGATCACAATGCTGAGATTAACTAATCGATCGCTTATCATGCACTGTTTAACATCCGATAAATTTAAACTAAGATTTATTTAAACTAAGTTTTGTTAATTGTGTTACAAACGGCTTTTAACTTACTTGTAGATTTGTTGTAGTCGGAGATATTTAAACACGACGATATTTAAACACTGATACCTTTCCTGCATGGCACTTTATCTCAATAAAACCAATAATAATATCATACAATTACATAGGTATAAGGGTTTATTTTACCTGTTGTTAAAGTTGTATGTAGATGGATGGTAACCGACGATATTTAACCACTGAACCTTCCTGTATGACACTTTATTTCATTAACACCAATCATAAGGGCATATACACATTACACACTGTAAGCGACGGCCCACGGAAACCTCCGATACGAGTCTGAAAATAGAATGCGAGTTGAGCTAACGCTCAGTGAGACGGCTGTCATTTAGCAGTGACTGACGACGGTCTAATAAAACAATAATGATTAAGCCATTTGTATCGGGATAAGGAGGTAGAATACAGTATTTAACTGTGCACAAGAAACATCACAGCCTAAGCAACTAGTGCTTAGGTCTGCTAGAACCTGGCCCCGCTCCACAGACTTGCTGTGGGAATTACGGGAAAATGCCAGAGGGATCTCTCCTCACAACTAGCTGTGTGCGTCAACGAGTAGCTTGCCTCCGCCGCGGGACCTTACAGCATCGTGAGAAAGAGTAAAACTCAGTCTCCACCATATCCCTTCGAAGGTACGAAGGTAATCGTTGTGCTCCACACAAACTAGTGTGAATCTACAAGAAGCTTGCCTCCGCCATGAGATTCGCATGGTATCGGGAGAAAGAGTTGAAAGTCGAGTGAAACTCAATCCCCACCATATCTCCCCGGAGGTACGAAGCGATACGTTGGGCTCAGTCCTGAGGATAGATATTAAAGTTGGCAGGTAAAGGCACCGCTGGCAACATACCGGTAAATATATATGCTACATCGCTGGGCGCATTCTCGACTATTCCCCGCATAAAGCGGTTTCCAGGCCAGCACCGATACAAAGGTTAGGGATAGGTGACAATAACACATTTTGACATAGACATAACGTACATTCAGGAAAATGGCTATCGCCATTTACCTATACATATGATTGCAAGAATATAAATATATAATCAGACAGACTTGACTCACCGCTAATATTCTCCATACCAGATGCACAGGGCACAAATCACAAAAACACTACCATTCTCATTGAACAGCAAAATTATACTGACAGAGAAATATCATAACCAATAGGTACTACGTAATCCCTTCGACCGCCTCTGACCAGTCTCCCTACTGTGTATTTCTTACAAGAACTGATATAAAGGCGTTGCATAATGCTATACTAAAAATTGCCGCTGACACTTACTTGCAGTTATTATAATTTGACCAACTATAGAATCTTACCGCAACTTATATTTTCAAAAATCACTGCTTTTTGGTCATTTTGATGAGAAAATATTAACTATGAATTAAAATATATGGACGGAAACACGTATTTTCTAAAAATATATGCAAATTAGGTAATAATATGCACTTATTTCATATTAAATACTTAAAAATTGAATAATAAACTTAAGATTTACAATTCAAACAATGTTTCCGTAACTCGTACGTCACTAATTCACATTGAAATACTGTTTTTGACGCTCACGTGGTAGCACTTTTATTTATATTTGTTCTTTGGTCGGTCATTTTAACATAAATGCTTAATAGCGACTCACAAACTTCAAATTAGAATAAATAAAACTTAATTTTATTAACTAACAATTATTTATATATCTCATTGACATATAATATCAATATAATATAGCAGATGCCACTCTGTGTAAAGTACACAACACACTGAATACACTTCAAATCATCAAATTAATTGAAGATTTATCACAAAAACTATTTTGTCATTTCATTCTGACGTTTGATTCGTTTTTGTCTATTTCAAAGCAGACTGAACTTCAGAAGAGTAATGATTGTTTTATTTCAGTATAAACTATTTGATTATTTTTTATAACATTATTAGCAGTCGCCATGGCGCAGTGGTTAAAAGTCTTGCCTTTCACCCTGGAGGTCGTGAGTTTGATCCCCGTCTATGCCAAAAATGCGTTCTACACACACCTACACACTCACTTACTCACATACATACAAACAACCAATTCTGGGTAATTATATTAATGATGTTTTGTCCCATAAACTCGAAATATCGAACTACGTTCATAAACGCATATACAGTAGTAGAGATGTAAAAATAGTAACTATTCGTTACTCGAGTACTCGTTACTAGGTAATATCCGTAGTAACTAGTAGTGACATGAAAAAGTATTCGTTACTTTTACAAAACAGATATTTGAAGCTAGGAAAGTAATCTATACGCGATTCGCGATAGTATCCGAATAGTCCGAGTACTCAAGTGAACGAATACAAAGTAACGAGTACTCTACCTAAAAGTAACGAGTAGTTACAAGTACTCAAAAGTAACGAAACTTTGCATCACTACACAGTCTTAATAGAGACTGGTTTGAAATAATATAGCTTGAAACGTATAAAGTAAACTTGAACTGTCAAATGACAGATTAGAAAACAAAACAGCAATGGTGCATATACATGTGTTTTACACCTAATAATAAAATACCCCCAATATTTAATATAATAAATAAACGAGGGGAACATAAGTGTATTAATGTATTATTATGTTAGATAGACAATTTGAAACTACATTTGGCCAACTATTGGTATTTCTGGGATCGCATGAACCGGGCTGCCAAGTATTTTCCTCCAGGGACTCCAACCGCCCAACAAGTGAACTTAAACACGTCTCTCCACCTAATAAACACTAATCGTGCTCTTGGATACGTGCGACCACAGATGCCGCATGAACTAGAAATCGGTGGCATCTATTGTCGAGCGCCAAGACCATTAGCATCTGACCTGGAAAAGTTCATTTTGGGAGCGGGAGACCATGGAATTATCTACGTCAGTTTTGGTAAACGGGAGCGAATTAGCAATAAATATAGTATTTTCATTCAATATGTACTAGGTATGTCCATGACATCAAAAATGCCGGAATCTGTTAAACAAATACTACTGAATACGTTTAAGAAATTGCCACAAAGAATTCTATGGAAATGGAATGAGGAAATTGATGATTTACCCTCCAATGTATGGGTTTCGAAGTTGTTCTCGCAACAAGATGTTTTAGGGCATAATATGACTAAATTATTTGTCACACAAGGAGGTATATTGTCACTACACGAAGCAGTGTGTCACAGTGTCCCAGTGATGGCGGTACCAATAACTATTGATCAACCAATGAATGCATTTTTGGTGCAACAGATGGGCTACGGGGAATATATAGGTTTCTGCCAGTTAACTGAAGCACTACTATACAAGAACATACATAAGATCATCTCTGAACCAAAGTGAGTACAATGGTGCAGTCATTCTCTTCCAGTGTCTATTTGTCTCCCTCTTCTACTTACTCTCACCCCATCTCGAGTACCATGTTAGTTTTGTTTGAACGCTCCCACATCTCCCTTTCCTTTTGATTCGTCTTCCACTCCGAGTCTGGTATAGCTAGAGTCCATTTGAATGCAGAGGTGCTTCCACGATTGGCGTATCGCTTGGTGCACCGCAGAGTGTGTTCGCATCTGTTTGCTGCGATGGTTCGTTTGGTGAGTCCTATTCCATTCCCTCCTCTTCTTCCGGGATTTGGTTTCCTGGGTTGTGTACCATGTGTTGGCGTTTGCGTCTTATCATACCGTCTTGTGTTTCTATCCAGTATGATCTTGGAGTGTTCGCTTTTGATTGAACCACTCCCTAGGTTCGTTTGTTCGTGATCCACACTTGATCCCCTGGTTGCATGGGTTATAACGTATTTACTCCGTGACTTCGATCGAAATTGTGTTTCTGTTTTTGTATTTTTCTATTTTCTTCTTGTCGTAGATCATTCAAGTTTAGGAGTTTTGGGTTTAATAATAGCGTTGCCATTGGTAGTTTTGTTCGCAGTCTTCTACCCATTAGCAATTCTGCTGGACTGAAACCGTTAGATAGTGGTGTAGAGCGATAGGCTAATAGTGCTCGGTATGGGTCTTTCTTTAACCTCGCCTTGGCTATCTTCACTGCTGCTTCTGCAAAGCCGTTGCTTTGCAGAAATGTTGGGCTTGATGTTCGGTGCTCAAACCCGTATTCGATCGCGAATCTGAAGAATTCCGAGGTGAATACTGTTTGAAATTGTGGTCCGTTGTCGCTGTATACGATTTCTGGTACTCCGTGTCTTGCAAAAATGCTATCCAATCTTGCAATCTCGAAAAATCTCGAGTAATAGTCCATATGACGATGCGTCCGCTGACACTGTTGTTTGTTTGTCGGGGTCGAAAAGTGCCATGATCGGTGATGAAGACAGCATTTTCTTTATTTGAGCAAACGCCTTCTGCTGATGTTCACCCCACTTCCACTCATTTTTTGAACTGAGTAGAGCATGTAATGGATGCAGTATTGTTGCCATTTGTGGTAGGAACCTGGTGAGGTGGTTCACCATTCCTAGGAATCGCTTTAATTCTGTAACTGTTGTTGATGGAGGCATCTTCGTTATTGCCTTCACTCTGTCGGGGTCGAGTTTGATCCCGTTTTCGTCTAGGTGGTGCCCTAAAAATTTTGTTTCTTTGACGGAGAATTGACATTTCTCAGAGTTGAGTGTTACTCTTTTGTTCTGCAGACGCTGCAAAACTTGTTCTAGTCTTTCGTCATGTTTTTGTTGGGTGTTTCCCCAAATCAGGATGTCGTCATGTAAGCAGACTACCCCGTCTACACCTTCTAATATTTTTAACATCCTCTTCTGGTAATGTTCTGCCCCAGAGGTGAGTCCAAATGGTAATCGGTTGCATTGGAATCTTCCAAATGGTGTTATGAAGGTGGTTAGGTATTTTGAGTTTTCGGCCAGTGGGACTTGCCAATATCCATACGTTGTGTCGAGTTTTGACCCTGCTAGTTGCCCAAGTAGGTGGTCTACTGCTGGCAAAGGATGGTATTCCCTTTTCACCCATTGGTTTAGTTGAGTGAAGTCTAAACATAGCCTTGTTTCCGTTTGGTTTCGGAACTACGACCATTGGTGCACAGCACTCGGTTGGTTCTTCGACCGGTGTGATTACTTCTTGTTGGATCATCTTGTCGAATTCTTCTTTGACTTTCCTCATGGTATTGGGACTATTCCCCGTGTAGTTACTGCGAATGGTCTTACTCCGGTCTTGAGTTTGATTTCGTACTCCACGGGCATTTTGCCTATTCCTTCGAATAGTTCAGGAAAGTCCCGGTGTGGGTCTAACTTCTTGTTTGTTGGCGCCGGCGTTTCAACTACATCCAGTCTTGCGATGAGTTTTAATGCCATGCTCGCCTTTCTGCTGAGGAGTGGTTCTTAGGTTTTATCTACCAAGTATACTTCCTTGCGTGTTTCTCTGTTTTTGTACGTGATTAGCGCTTTGATCATTGTGTTTACTCGCAGCTTGGAGCTTGCTGCTCCGTATAGTGTTTTGGCTGAGTTTCTGTGCTCGCTTCGCGCAAATAAGTGTGAGAATCGATTGGCAGGCAGGATGCTTACGTCTGCCCTCGTGTCACTCTTGAATATTATGGTGTGGCCATTTACTTGTATTGGTACACGCCATTGCTCTTCCAATTCGTTCGTAACTTCGTCTAGGACCGCAATGTTTTTGCCATTCCCTTCTAACTCTTTCACGGCTCCGCCGCGGCACACGTTAGCCCAATGTCCTGCTTTTTGACATTTATGGCATGATATGTTACAGAATATAATTTGTGTTACATTTTGTATCTTGGCGTAGCCTTCTTGTAGTGAAGCATATTCAAGGATGGTTTAATGCACAATTTACGTCAAGGCTGCTTTGCAGTGCTTGCGCATAACCTGACTTCAAGTTCGTCTAACTTAAAGACAGAGGGTCTTAAAGTGAGATCATGTGGTATTCGTTGCCAAATGTAATCATTTATATTTTTCTATCGCATCTAATCGTAATAGAAAGTGCTGTGTTGGCCACAACCGATTGTTTTGTTTGTTATAGGTACAAGTTGAAAGTGAACCGAATTTCTGAGCTTATGAAGGAAGACTTAGAACATTTGGATGAACGGTTAAACCAGGCAGTGAATTACGTGATACGACACAATGGAAACCCAATTATCCAACAGTTGCCTCCCCGATTAACCGGCCTACAACGAATGGATGTTGACATTATTGTATTTTTAGTTGTTACTTGTGAATTAGTATGTATTTTAATAGTTTGCTTAGTTTTCACGATTAGAAAATTAATTTATAATTTACAGCATAGAAAGATACATTCAGATTGAGTAAATACATATTGTATTATTATATATTGTATTATTGTCTACTTTTGTTTTGTAAAATGGGATATAATGTAATTAGAAATAATAGGTAATAAATTATAAAAGTTCGAACAGATATACACGTTTTGACCCTCCCTGAATCGAATGTGACTATTTTCGGAATGATGTCAGTGGGTCTGTATGTCTGTTAACGCATTAGAGCCAAAACTGTCAGACGAAAATTGTTAAACTTAAGACTTGTAATATAATCTAGATGTGCATTTCCTATTTTTGCAAAAAATATTCAAACCGGAAGTGCATGTTTACTCTAAGCATTTTGCCCTTTTCTCTAATATCACTAGAACGGCTACACTTATAGCAAAAATAGTTATGTACTAAATGAATGTGGTATTCTTTTCTTTGAAAAATTTCTTAAAAAACTGTACCATTTACTGAAAATCTTAAATGTTTTTAATTATGTTTTTCATGGATATGTATGTGGATTATATTTAATAAATAGTATGAACTAAACCTGTCAATATTATGTCAGGGAAACAAAATAAACTCAAATAATTTGACATTTGTCATTTGGCAACGAAGTACAGACCACTTCAATTTTTGTAGCTCGCAGGACGAAGTACCGAAGAAGTTATAGCATTCTCGCTCGCAGTTTAAATTCTATCATTCGTATACTTCCCGAGTTATAGGGCCCCAAATTTTAAAGCCCCCCTTAATACTGCCCTTACAAAAATAATTAAAACACTCGAAAATTCTAAGATATTTTATATGTACAAGATTTCTTCATATTTTTAACCCAAAGGCCGAACAAATATTAATAAATATTATAATTTTGAATAATATTTCTTTTTTATCAAAATAATCTACAAAAATTGTAAGACTTTATATATCTATTCAAATTATTAGGCGAGCTGGACGCATAGGTTGTACCTAAGCTTGTTTAATTTGATACTTTAACTAGTAGGTGAGCTGAAAGCATTGGGGCCTTGTTTTAATTTAAAATCTATTTTTTATATATTGCATATTATTAAACATCAAAATAATTTACAAAATATTGTAAAACTATTAATTTATATAATATTTTTTCAAATTGTTAACCAAAAGGCCATAATAATTAAAAACCGCTGCTCGCATCGGCGAGTTGGACGCATCGGTGCGTTGTACGTACCGAATCTTGTTTATCTTAGAATCGAATGGAATTTTTAATAAAATTAAGATATTTGTTGTATTTATTTACTAACTTTTAATTAAGAATTTGATGTATAATTTTACAAATATTTTTGTTCACTATTTACTAAACCCTATAAAAATAATTGTATTTTCAAATAAAGTGCTTATTATTGTATTTTCTTGGTAGGTTCCAATTTCATAGCATTATTAGTTAATGAATGTTGAACTTTAGTATCGGGTTTCGTTTTTATGTAAGTTGTCCAATAGAAATTCCCAAATAATGCGAACACGATTAAATCTAGGGGAATGACCAGAAGTGCCGCCCATTTAGGGTAATCACAGTTGGGCTAGAATAGAGTCTGTCCAAATATTATAATGAGAAACAAAAATTGGAACTAAAAATAAAAATAATTGTTATTAAATCCATGATACATGTCTTAAGGATTGCTCACAGCGAATCATTTAGTAATTAGGCTTAGAAATTACAAATAATAATCTAATTTGTATTATGATAAGCAATGTTAACATTCTAAGCAACAAAACTAACACAATTTATGATAAATTTTGTTGCTGTGAACGTTAACCTTGTATGTCATACAACAAACTGAAATTATTACTTATAATTTCTAAGCTTAATTACTAATTATTTAGCTGTGAACAATCCTTTATTCACAGCTCGCCAATTAGTAATCACGAATAGAAATTACACATAACTATTCCGTTTGTTTTATGACAATCAACGCGTTCATTGGTGCCTTGTCATGTAAACATAACCGTACATTTATTTAAAATGTGAGCTTACTTAGATGTTCATAGATGGCAGTATTGAGTGTCTTAAAACTAATTTTCATTTGTAAACGCTTGTTATAAGTCGGTGCAATTGATTACTGTTTGCAATTTCTATTCGTGATTAGCTAGAGCAACCAGAAATATGCTCTAAAGTATCATTTTTAAGCGCTTTTAAAATGCCCTATAAAAATGAAAATATGCTGTTAAACAAACAAAATATGTTCTTAAGCATTTAATATTTACGTCAATATTGTTTTGACGTAAGAATATCTGAAAAAAGAAACTGTTTCTTGTTATATATGTGCAGTAGAACTCCGGTTAACCGAAATAAAGGGAAAGAAGCCGTTTCGGATATATATATATATATATATATATATATATATATATATATATATATATACTAGGGTCACCCGTGGGCACCATGTGCCCATATGGTATACAGAACATAGGTCAGTTTTGACTGATGGCGAATTTTCATGTAATTTAATAATAATAACACGGTTTTTCTTCATTTTGTATCGTTTGACTATAATAGTAATACAAATTTCCACATCGCAAATAATAATAAAGAAAAAATCGAGTTCTTTCTTTGAACGTTATTTTGTTCTTAGATGCTGAGATTAACTAATCGATCGCTTATCATGCACTGTGTAACATCCGATAAATTTAAACAAAATTTTGTTTAACTTTGATTTTAATCTTGTATGGTGCATATGTGTTGTATCATTTAGACAGTTTCTATGATTGTATATAAAAAACAGGATTATAAATTTACTTACGATTGCTGTTTATTATTTGAATCTTAGAAATATTAGTAAAATTCTTGGGTGTTTTATTTATTTTGATAAGGGCAGTATTAAGGGGGATCCAAATTTTGGGGCCCTATAACACGGAAAGTATACAAGCGATTGAATTTAAACTGCGAGCGGATTCAAATGGGATGCCAAATAATTTGTATACCAAATTTGGTGTAAATCGCTCTAGTACCTTCAGAGGAGTAGAGGTCACAAATTTGGTCTTACAAGCGAGCGACGACTAACATTCAAGTATATTCTACTGAAAATTCTAACATATTTTGTGCCAACAAGATTATTTCATATTTTTATAATATTATTGCTTTGAATTTTAAAATATGAACTAAAAATTATTTTTTATCTTAATAATCTACTTAAAATTGTAAAACTTTTTATATTTATAACATATTTTCAAATTGATAATCAAAAGGCCATAATAATTAAAAAACGCTGCTAAAGAAATGCCCTCCTTAGTACTTTGAATTTTAAAATTTGTACTAATTTAATTTTTGGGTATATTTATGAAAAATTGTTATACTATTTATATCTATAATATATTTTCAAATTGTGAACCAATAGGCAATAATAATTATAAACAATTATTTTTAAATTTTTATATTAATTATAAGGCGAGCTGAAGGTTCAAATGTTTTTATTTGATTATTTAATTTTAATGACGGTTCTATAAGTGCGCTATACAATAATTGTTGCCCACGATGGCAATAATGAGGTATTATATAATTCACTTTCTTCATATGTATGTTTGCCAATTTCGGGGAATGTTTCTTTGTAATCCACCCAAGATATTTCATTGCTAGTAAATTCCGGAATTTCATATGCTTGAAGCTAATAAGTTGCCTATTAGATTATAATAAATTAATAAATCTATATAGAATATATAAATATTATCAAAATACTTACGAAAAAGAAACGCAGAAAGTCTAACTCATAATAATGTTTTATTTTATATGTAGGAGAATAATACATAATTATCTCAAATCAATACAATATTTAAATTATTATAGTAAAAAGATGCATAGATAAGAAATAATATCATAAGTATTATTAAATAAAATGTAAATATAGCAAGACACATAAAATAAACATTCGCTTTGTTCAAATAGCTCATCAGTGATGTCAATTTGTTTTATAACAAACCATTTACCTTAAAATTTAATACAAATCTTAATAACTTATACTACAATTTAAAATATAGGTGCATTAAATTACAACAATCGAATTACACACAGAAACTCTGTGCTGAAACGTATAATCTCGCAGGTATCCGCTATACGACTATCTACAATGGGTCACGCGTTACGTCACAAGCAGCTCCTGATGCAACCTCTACATTTATAAACATTGGACCTAAACTTATTTTTGTTTCCAAATGCATTGGTGTTAAATAGATTTACTTTAATAAACTTAGTAGTTTATAAACTGTTTTCTATATAAATAAACATAATTAACCATCCACTGAATAGAAAATATGGCGAGCTAAATGCACCTATTGCTTGTTTGATTCGAGAATGTTACAGAAATATGAGCAAACACTGTAGCTGTCTTGTACTATCGTACGACGAGCTAAGAATAAACTTGATTTAAAAATGCAATAAGCATTATCTTCTTACCTGGATAATTAAATATCCGCATGCTACTATTTGCAGTGCATTATAAACAATAAGTAATTTTTCAATATTAAATGCTTTACGATTTCTCATGAATTCAGGTCCCCATTTTAAGACAAAGTATAAATAGACGCTTAGTATTAGGATTACAGGAAGTGGTGATGATATTAAAAACATGTTCTTCGACCGGGGATCTAGAATCATTAGAATTTTTTATGTCATCAAAACCTGAATTTAATCTGATACTATTATAGTTCTAAAAAAAACGATATTTCTAAGAACATCGATTATTTTAAAATGCATTGTATGTTTGAAAAACATCGTATATTCTAACAACAATGATTAATCCATGATT
Organism: Leistus spinibarbis; assembly: GCA_933228885.1. Lineage (NCBI taxonomy): Eukaryota > Metazoa > Arthropoda > Insecta > Coleoptera > Carabidae > Leistus > Leistus spinibarbis. Next base: position 752,948 of record OW121812.1, on the reverse strand, counting down.
TTTAATATCATAATCATTAACTGATTTATCAATAAATTGATTATATTTTGATTGATCGATTATTTAGTACAGCTCTACGCCATACTAGATTTCTTGAAATGCTTAACTTGCATTTATCTTATATTTTGTATTGTAGTATATACTGTAAAAATGTTGAATTTAATTCAGCCAAAAAAAGCTATTTTTAAAATTGAAAATAAATCGAGTTTAATTGATTTATTTATAGTATATCTACCTGCAATATTTTCGTTTATATAGCTATAGGCTTCCCCGATTTTCTTAAGGAGCAGTAAAAATTACTTAGTTCTTCTAACACTCAACCTACGCTCTCCCGTGCCGCCACTAGTACTTTCCGTGATGTGAGTTTCTGCACAAATTTAGTATCAAAATTAACTTCTCAACTGAAGTAGCTACATACATACGTTTCGTTCTGTCGGTAGGTTGTAAAGGCGCGGGGAAACCAATCAAATAACAATGTTGTATTTAAAAAATATTATTTATTTATCTTGTTCCGGTTCAAAACATTTGAGCCCGCGTGGAATTCTTCTTCTAACTATTTCTTGCAGAATACATTCATTATAGAAATGTATTAATTTATCCTGCATTTTATTTTGCCAGCAATCACTTTCTCTCTCAATTTTTTCAATATGCAAGTCAACTTCATCATTTCTGTAAATTATAAAATAACAATATTCCCTATCTGATATTTGAAACTGACCTTGTATCTAAAAGTAAATGCGACAAAATAAAAATTTCAACAATTATGTGATTTATCTTACTTGGAAGTAATAGTCGTGGCTCTTTTTTAATTTAACTTCATTATTTCTTAATTCTAAACAAATATTTTTGTTTTTTAATTCTGCCTTCATCGGCAATTTAGAGCCGGCTAAACTATACATGCATTTAATTTCAATGATGCCATTGTCATTTATCAAGCCTGTAATATGTGTATGTATGTATATATAAATGTGTGTGTGTCTGTATATATATATATATATATATATATATATATATATATATATATATATATATATATATATATATATATATATATATATATAATAATTATAAATTTGTGTGTATCTGTATATCATAGGGCTATTTGCTAACCATCCGGAAAAGCACCCAAAAATCCATATTTAGTATCTATAAATATTCCACTTGGTGCACTCACTTTTTCAATACATAATTTGTGTTTTTGTATACTATAATTATGAATTTATATATATATATATATATATATATATATATATATATATATATATATATAAATATATAAATATATATAAAAACATATATATATATATATATATATATATATATATATATATATATATATATATATATATATATATATATATATATATAAATATATATATATATATATATATATATATATATATATATATATATATATATATAAATATATATATATATATATATATATATATATATATATATATATATATATATATATATATATGTATATTTATATATTCGAAATTCTTCGTCCGTTCCCCACGCATTACTCAAATCATCAATTGAATCAAGTGTCATAAGTTTTGGACTAGCTTCAAATTGCGTCTCATTTCTTTTTGGACAAATTATAAGATAAACAATAATTCGAACAATGTTATTATACAAATTAACTTTAGTTTAGTTAATTTTAAGGTATAGTAGGAATACATGTTCGAAATATCCATCGCTTCTAAAACATCAGATTCTAAATCTATAAGTGGCCGTGGTGGTGAATAAGTATTATTATTATTGTCACTGTTAGTAAGAAATTTTTTCCATCTTAATTTCGCAGCTTTCGAGGCTTTAGAACGTTTAATTCTACGATTCAAACGTCTTCGAGTCGGCGCCATAATTATTAAACTGCGCTACACTGGTCTATGCTTTGGTATTAGCAAGCGGAAGAAAGTTTGATATCTAATACGTACAGCAGAGCCTCTCACGGACAAACCCTGAAACTTTTAACATTGAGTCTTATGGACGATTCTTTTATCATTGTTTTTGTCGATTATATATAATTAAGAATACAATAATTAGACTCATTTTAAAGATTATGACTACCTTAGAGCTCTGAGACATGATTCCGCTCAATTCGGTTCTATTAAACCAAATAAAATGAGGTTCAAAGTAGCAGCTAAAACATGCCATGGTTAATAAACACTTATATTATTTATAATAATGATTTAGCAGTTCATTTTCTATTCAGAGCAATCAAGATACATCATAGAATCAGTGTACTAAAGGATATATCATTTGATTACTTGTGTGTTGAGATAATTATGGAAATATTTCACTCATTTGTATCAAGACTTAAATTGACATTTTTACGCGACCTTAAGTAAATCTGTCATTTTGTTTCAAAATATTAATACTTGTTTGTAATAGATATTTTACACTCTGACACTAAAACTTGAATGATTACAAACATACTCCAAAATTGTATAATTTATAGTGCTTATAATTTATGAAAATATGTATACGAAGACAATACGAATACCTGGCATTTTTTCGCATTTGAATAAAAGCAACGTAACGCTAAATAATTTAAATAAAATTTATATATACTACAAATATATAATGTATGTGTCTATATGTATGTTAATATTTATTGTAAGAACCACGAGTTTCTCGGTTTATTTTTAGCTCGCTCGTAAGACCAAATTTGTGCCCTCTACTCCTCTGAAGGTACCGAAGCGATTCACTCCAAATTTGGTACACATATTATTTGGCATCCCATTTGAATCCGCTCGCAGTTTAAATCCAATCGCCCGTATACTTCTTGAGTTATAGGGCCTCAAAATTTGAAGCCCCCCTTAATACTGCCCTTATAAAAATAATTAAAACACTTAAAAATTCTACTAAATATTCTAAGATATTTTATGTCTACAAGATTTTTTCATTTTGTTAACCCAAAGCCCGAAAAAAATTATTTAATATTATAATTTTGAATTTTAAAATATGCACTAAATTATTTTTTTATCAATATAATCTAAATTTGGTACACATATTATTTGGTATCCCATTTGAATCCGCTCGCAGTATAAATCCATTCGCCCGTATACTTCCCGAGTTATAGGGCCCCAAAATTTAGAGCCCCCCTTAATACTGCCCTTATAAAAATAATTAATACACTTAAAAATTCTACTAAAATTTCTAAGATATTTTTTATCTATAAGATTTTTTCATTTTGTTAATTCAAAGCCCGAAAAAAATTATTAAATATTATAATTTTGAATTTTAAAGTATGAACTAAATTTTTTTTTATCAATATAATCGAAAATTAAATGTAAGACTTTTTACACCTATAACATATTTTCAAATTGTTAACCAAAAGGCCATAATAATTAAAAACCACTGCTCGCAACGCATATTTTACCTAAGGGCGAGCTCTGCGCGTTGGTGCGTTTTACGCGTACCAAATCTTGTTATATATTAGGGTCGATTTTACCTGTTGTTAAAGTTGTATGTAGATGGATGGTAACCGACGATATTTAACCACTGAACCTTCCTGTATGACACTTTATTTCGTTAACACCAATCATAAGAGCATATACACATTACACACTGTAAGCGACGGCCCACGGAATCCTCCGATACGAGCCTCTATGTTGAGCTAACGCTCAGTGAGAAGGCTGTCATTTAGCAGTGACTGACGACGGTCTAATAAAGCAATAATGATTAAGCCATTTGTATCAGGATAAAGAGATAGAATACAGTATTTAACTGTGCACAAGAAACATCACAGCCTAAGCAACTAGTGTTTTGGTCTGCTAGAATCTGGCCCCGCTCCACAGACTTGCTGTGGGAAGTACGGGAAATGCCAGAGGGATCTCTCCTCACAATCTAGTTGTGTGCGTCAACGAGAAACTTGCCTCCGCCGCGGGACCTTACGGCATCGTGAGAAAGAGTAAACTCCTTCTCCACCATATCCCTTCGACGGTACGAAGGTAATCGTTGTGCTCCACACAAACTAGTGTGAATCTACAAGAAGCTTGCCTCCGCCATGAGATCTGCATGGTATCGGGAGAAAGAGTTGAAAGACGAGTGAAACTCAATCTCCACCATATCTCCCCGCAGGTACGAAGCGATACGTTGGGCTCAGTCCTGAGGATAGACATTAAAGTTGACAGGTAAAGGCACCGCTGGCAACATACCGGTAAATATATATGCTACATCGCTGGGCACTTTCTCGACTATCCCCCGCATAAAGCGGTTTCCAGGGCAGCACCGATACAAAGGTTAGGGATAGGTGACAATAACACATTTTGACATACACATAACGTACATTCAGGAAAATGGCTATCACCATTTACCTATACATATGATTGCAAGAATGTAAATATAAACAGACAGACTTGACTCACCGCTAATATTCTCCATACCATTCTCATTGAACAGCAAAACTATACTGACAGAGAAATATCATAACCAATAGGTACTACGTAATCCCTTCGACCGCCTCTGATATAAAACGCGTTGCATAATGCTATACTAAAAATTGCCGCTGACATATATTTCAATATGTGTATTAATTAAATTTAGTTTCATATCTCTGGGGTTGAAACTATACATCTGGTAGTTTTGCATGTGTGCGTCTGATTTTAGAGCTCAGCCTCAAGGTCACGCACATTTTTGAACAAGTTTCTAAAGAATAAGGATTGAAAAGCAGGAGTTTAACGCAGAAATAGAGGATTCAATATGTAGTGTTTTAATTATTTAGTTTATAAGTAAATATTTGTGGGTTTAGAGTCATTTTTTAATTAAACTTTTATGAACATAGAATATGTGTGTTTTACTCTTGGAACTTTATTTAAAACGTTTTAACTACAATGATTAATTGTTATGTTTATAAATATTATATTAGCAAGTAGGGAATAGCATGACGGGCAGTAATAAAATAAAAATTTAAAATATTCATTAAATCCATCCTTGAACAGAATTTTACTATTTTCAGAATGTCGTCTGAGTGACTGTGTGTTTTTAAACGTTCTAGAACCAAAACTGTTGAAAGCAATATTATGATATTTAAAACTTGTATAAGATCAAAAATCTAAACCTAATGTAATAATTTACTCTTGCTTTAATTGCTCGAAAATAGCATGAGTTAGAGAAAAAGATATTTTTATAAAAGTTAAGATATTAAAATTTCTAGCAACTTTTGTAGAAAATGTTTTTTTCGAAAAATGTACCAATTACTGAGAATATCCTCTTTGAAAATAGTTGTTTTATATCTTTACGTTTCTCTAGTTACAATAAATATTGATTTTTTCATAGCATTCGTAGGGCGAATTTAAAATAAATTAAAGTATTATTATAAACGGCATACGGCCCAACTGGTACCCGGAGAACTGATTTCCATGCCAACTCGCTCCCAGCAACTCGCTTCCGTCAAAAAAATAAACCGACAAACTCTGATTTCTTACTATAAATATAAACATGTGGTGGTTTATATAAATAATAACAGATTTACGAGTCATCGTACCAACTGAATATTTAAGTTAAATTATATACGTATTTATAGTTTATAAAAATTATATTTAAATTTTTTAACGTTACGTTGCTTTAATTTAAATGCGATACATAAATTCAAGGTATTCGTATATATAAATATCTGGAGTGGCCTGCACTCAACTTTCTTTTACGTAGTTTTCAATAGATAGATATTAATATACATATATATATATATATATATATATATATATATATATATATATATATATATATATATATATATATATATATATATATATATATATATATGTATATTAATATCTATTCAATAGATAGATATTAATATACATATATATATATATATATATATATATATATATATATATATATATATATATATATATATAATATATGGAAAATAACTGGACAATTATACCAATTTATAATGGATCTGAATTTGAAGTACTTATCGTATTCACTCTTAAACAGTCAAATTTCACAGTTAAACTCTGAAATTGTTAATTAATTATGTCAGCAAATATATAATATAAATTGATTCTATAATAATTTACCTGATACAATGTATTCTAATAAGAAATCAATATTTTAAATATTAATTCATACAGATAACTGTCAAAGGAATGCTTGTTTGTTTTCAATAAACAAGAAACAAATGATGTAACTCATGGTTGATTCGTTTTAAAAATAATAAGATTTGTCACAATTGTAGGTATCACCATGGCAACGTAAATAAGATATTTGAGTTTTTTCGTAGCAGTTTTCTCATAACTGGTACAATTTATGAAGAAACTTTTCAAACAAAAGTTGTGCGAAATATTAATATCTTTCATTATGAATATTGCTATTTTTGCCGTAAGTGTAGCCGTTCTAGTGATATTGGAGATAGAATAAAAAATGTATAGAGTAAACATGAACTACCGGTTTGAATATTCTTTTCAAAAATAGGAGGTGCACATCTAGGGTATATACAAGTCTTAAGTTTGAAGTTTCATAATTTTTCGTTCGACAGTTTTGGCCCTAGAGCGTTCACAGACACACACACACACACACACACACACACACACACACACAGACGTCATGCCGAAAATAGTCACATTCGATTCAGGGAAGGTCAAAACATGTATATCCGTTGAAATCTCGAGTTCGAAATTTTTCATGATTACAATACTTACTTATTACTCTGTAAAAGAAAGTAAAAATAAGCCGAGAAACTCGTGGTTCTTACAATAAATATTAACATACATATAGACACATACATTATATATTTGTAGTATATATAAATTTTATTTAAATTATTTAGCGTTACGTTGCTTTTATTCAAATGCGAAAAAATGCCAGGTATTCGTATTGTCTTCGTATACATATTTTCATAAATTATAAGCACTATAAATAATACAATTTTGGAGTTACATTGTAATCATTCAAGGTTTAGTGTCAGAGTGTAAAATATCTACTACAAACAAGTGTTAATAATTTGAAAGAAAATGACAGATTTACTTAAGAAAATCGGGGAAGCCTATAACTATATAAACGAAGATATTGCAGGTATATATACTATAAATAAATCGTTCAATTCATCATTTTTTACTTTCTTTTACAGAGTAATAAGTAAGTATTGTAATCATGAAAAATTTCGAACTCGAGATTTCAACGGATATACATGTTTTGACCTTCCCTGAATCGAATGTGACTATTTTCGGCATGACGTCTGTGTGTGTGTGTGTGTGTGTGTGTGTGTGTGTGTGTGTGTGTGTGTGTGTGTGTGTGTGTGTGTGTGTCTGTGAACGCTCTAGGGCCAAAACTGTCGAACGAAAAATTATGAAACTTCAAACTTAAGACTTGTATATACCCTAGATGTGCACCTCCTATTTTTGAAAAGAATATTCAAACCGGTAGTTCATGTTTACTCTATACATTTTTTGTTCTATCTCCAATATCACTAGAACGGCTACACTTACGGCAAAAATAGCAATATTCATAATGAAAGATATTAATATTTCGCACAACTTTTGTTTAAAAAGTTTCTTCATAAATTGTACCAGTTATGAGAAAACTGCTACGAAAAAACTCAAATATCTTATTTACGTTGCCATGGTGATACCTACAATTGTGACAAATTTTATTATTTTTAAAACGAATCAACCATGAGTTACATCATTTGTTTCTTGTTTATTGAGAACAAACAAGCATTCCTTTGACAGTTATCTGTATGAATTAATATTTAAAATATTGATTTCTTATTAGAATAAATTGTATCAGGTAAATTATTATAGAATCAATTTATATTATATATTTGCTGACATAATTAATTAACAATTTCAGAGTTTTACTGTGAAATTTGACTGTTTAAGAGTGAATACGATAAGTACTTCAAATTCAGATCCATTATAAATTGGTATAATTATCCAGTTATTTTCATTATATATTAATATCTATCTATTGAAAACTACGTAAAAGAAAGTTGAGTGCAGGCCACTCCAGATATTTACATTATATAATACAATACAAAATATAAGATAAATGCAACTTAAGCATTTCAAAAAATTTAATATGGCGTAGAACTGTGCTAAATAATCAATCAATCAAAATATAATCAATTTATTGATAAATCAGTTAATGATTATGGTATTAAAAATCATGGGTTAATCATTGTTTTTAGAATATACGATGTTTTTACTTTCTTTTACAGAGTAATAAGTAAGTATTGTAATCATGAAAAATTTCGAACTCGAGATTTCAACGGATATACACGTTTTGACCTTTTCTGAATCAAATGTGACTATTTTTGGAATGACGTCTGTCTGTCTGTGTGTGTGTGTCTGTGAACGCTCTAGAGCCAAAACTGTCGAACGAAAAATTATGAAACTTCAAACTTAAGCTTTGTATATTCAAACCGGAAGTGCATGTTTACTCTATGCATTTTTTGTTCTATCTCCAATATCACTAGAACGGCTACACTTACGACAAATATAGTTATATTCATAATGTAAGATATTAATATTTTGCACAACTTTTGTTTGAAACATTTCTTCAAAAAATGTACCAGTTGCGAGAAAAATGCTACGAAACATTATAAATATCTGGTTTACGTTGCCATGGATTCGCATGTAGCTTATAAAATCGGATCATCTGCTTTTTTGTCAGGAAAACAAAAGACTCTATTAGATAAATGACATTTCAGAATATTTCAGTAGAGTATTGGTTAGTTTGACAGCAGGTTTTGGATATATATATATATACATATACATATATTTATATCTAGTGAAAACTGCGTAAAAGAAAGTTGAGTGCAGACCACTCCAGATATTTCAAATATACAATGCATTTTAAAATAATCGATGTTCTTAAAAATATTGATTTTTTAGAACTATAGTAGTAGCAGATTTAATTCAGGTTTTGATGACTGTCCATTAGAAATATATATATCCAAACAAACTGTTAAGAAATACCAATACAATTGTACAATTTATCTTATTATATTATTACGTTATCAAATATTGTTTCAATATAAAATATAAATAATCACATTCAATTTAGGGAAGGTTAAAACGTGTATTTCCGTTAAAATCTAAAATTTGTAAATTTTCATTATTACAATATTTCGTCCAAGAAAGTAAACAATATCGACAAAAACATGCATGTATACAATAACAAGGACTGGCGCGAGCCCAATCGCAATAAATACAAGCGATAGCAATTCATTATTGGAACATATTCAAATGATTGTTTTATACAATCATGTATTAATATATGACACGAGACTTTAAAATTTGGTTTATGTTGTCTTGAATGTTTGATAACATTTCTTCTGCATTTTATATGAAATAAATGCATTTCTGACTTTACGTATATAATTCTAAATCATCGATATTATACTCACAGAGCCGACTGAACCATTTAACCAATTATGATCCCGAGATTTATTTATTCCTGCACCAGTATTAATTTCCATAACCCCGCATTTAAAATTGCACACATGGGTAACGTTAATATCGTTAATTTTGTGATTAGCCAAGGATATTGAAAATTATTTGATGAACATTTCCTAATTTTATTAATTAAATCACAGAAGCAAATACTTTATATATTGGAAAATATAACCAAAATAATTACTGTCACATAACTTCTTCGTTTTACTTATAGATAGCGTTCAATGTCTGATATACTTCAAAATATATTTATATTATTTTTTTAAGCCTATGGTTTCACAATTTGAAAAAATGGGTTGTGGCCAACGCGGGACTTTCTTTTACGTAGTTTTCATCAATATTTATTGATTATAAAAATATAATATTAGGAAATAATAATCCAACAAAAACAATATGAAAACCAAGCTTACCTTATATAATTGAATGGGTTGAAAATTATACCAATACCAATTTGTAATGGTTTCGAAGTACTAACTATCAAAACTAAACAATTCGCTACAGAAATATTCTGAAATGTCATTTATCTAATTCAGACCATTTTGTTTTCTTGTCGAAATATTGACAGGCGCAGATGATCCGATTTATTAAGCTACATTCGAATCCATGACAACGTAAACAAGATTCTCATAATTTTCGGTAGCGGTTTTCTCGTAACTGGTACATTTATTGAAGAAACTTTTCAAACAAAAGTTGTGCGAAATATTAATATCTTTCATTATGAACATCACTATTTTTGCCGTAAGTGCAGCCGTTCTAGTGATATTGGAGATAGAACAAAAAATGCATAGAGTAAACATGCACTGCCGGTTTGAATATTCTTTTCAAAAATAGGAGGTGCACAAATAGACTATATACAAGTCTTAAGTTTGAAGTCTCATAATATTACGTTGGACAGTTTCGGCTCTAGAGCGTTCACATACACACACACGCACACACACACACACACACACACACACACACACACACACACACACAGACGTCACTCCGAAAATAGTCACATTCGATTCAGGGAAGCTCAAAACGTGTATATCCGTTGAAATCTCGAGTTCGATTTTTTTGGTGATCCCTATACTTACTTATTACTTCGTAAAAGAAAGTAAAAACTTTAATTACATAAAATACCTTAGAATTTTTAGTGGAAAATTTTAAAATATTTTAAAGTTGACTAAGGGTAGTATTTAGGAGGGTTCCAAATTTCGGGGCCCTATAACTCCGGCCCTGTATTGACGATTGGATTTTAAATGCGACGGGAACTTTGCGGGCATAGAAATTATATGTATATCAAATTTCATTAAATTCGGCCCGGTACCTTCAGAGGAGATGCGGTCACAAACTCACATCTTACGGCCGAGATACATACATCCAAGTATACGAGATGAGTTATATATATATTTTTGGATTCAGGGCGAAAATACAAGTACTTTTTCTAACGATTTTTTTCCCCGATCTGTGCACGTTACAGACACACGGGTGACCACTGTAGCTCTTTGGTACATTCTGTACGGCGAGCTAAAAAGCGTTCTACACATAAATATAAACTCACATATAAACATATACATCTGAGTGTATATATAAATAATTGAAATGATTTTAGATCCCCGGACGAAGAACATGTTTTTAATGTCATCGCCACTTTCTGTAATCCTAATACTAAGCGCCTATTTATACTTTGTCTTAAAATGGGGACCTGAATTCATGAAAAATCGTAAACCATTTAATATTGACAAATTACTTATTGTTTATAATGCACTGCAAATAGTAGCATGCGGATATTTAATTATCCAGGTAAGAAGATAATGTTTATTACATATTTAAATTTCTTTTCAGCTCGTCGTACGATAGTATAAGACGGCTATAGTGTTTGCTCGTATTTCTGTAACATTCTCGAATCCAACAAGCATAGGTGGCAGGCACCAATGCCTGTAGCTCGCCGTTTAACCATTAAAGCATATTCCGAAATTAGACCACTGTAACCGGTAACGAATAAAATCTCGAATTTTTCGCATTTTGCCTATTGCTATCGAAATAATAGTTTAGCTCTTTAAAGTCATTTAGAAACGAAATAAATTTATAACCGGTTACTGTGATCCAAATTTGGAATACATTATAAGTGGATAGTTTATTTATTTATGTATATAGAGAACAGTTATTTAAACCACTAAGATTATTAAAGCAGAACTATTCAATTTCAATCACCGTCCAATTATCATTAATTTAAATTCATTCATTTATATATTCAAAATGATGTGAATGTCTCTACAAACTACAATCGCTATTGTGTGTCCTTCAAACTGCATGATTGTACTCGCTCGTGCATGAACGAACACGATTGATGCAGTGTGACCATATGCATACATTTCTATTTCTTGGCCTAAGAACAGAATTCTTCTCATAACCGACGTGACTTATGCAACTAATGGAGAAAGGAGAAAATACAAGAACTATTTTTTTGATCCGAGCATGTTACAGAAACACTATAGCTGCATGACCTAAAAAATATACATTTATAAGACACATCAATAACCATTTCTCTATATTTTATACTTACAATAAAAGCGAGACACATACATCCAAGTATATGAGTCATATATATTTTTGGATTCAGGATGAAAATACAAGAACTTTTTATTTATTGCAATTGGGCTCGCCGGTACGGCGAGTTGGTAGCACTGGCGCTTGCGGCAGTTCTTGCTTTTACTTTTATTACTAACATGAAAATAATAATGATAATTTTATAGTTTCATCGATATTGTTTCTTTCAATATAATTGGAGATGTGAACCAATTGATTACTCATATGATGAAGCACCTATGAAGATTCTTTTTTGCGCATGGTTTTATACGATGATAAAAGTTGTGGATTTACTGGATACGGTAAATATTATGCAAATTATTTAAGCAATATTTATTCCTAATTAGTTTTCGCTCATCGTAACAAAGAGCAATAATATTTGGCTATACCAAGTTTTAAATACAGGAATTGGCCTTCGCCTATTCTTGTATACTAGGGTCACCCGTGGGCACCATGTGCCCATATCGTAGAACATAGGTTAGTGTGACGGCAGTTTTAAAAGTGATAATTAATTATATGCTAAAATACAATGGATTGTGCCATCAATAACAAAAAGGAATAAAATTGCCAACCAATCATGTTTCTAAATATGCTTGAATTATCTCTTCAACATTTTATTTCTCTAATAATCAGAATTATAAATTTACTTACTTGCACGTATTATAATTTGACCAACTATAGAATCTAACCGCAACTCATAATTTCAAAAATCACTGCTTCTTGGCCGTTTTGAAGTGAAAATATTAACTATGAATTAAAATAAATGGACAGAAACACGTATTTGCTAAAAATATTTGCAAATTAGGCAATAATATGCATTTATATCATATTAAATACTTAAAAATTGAATAATAACATGTTACTCCCCTTAAACTTAAGATTTACAATTCAAACAATGTTTCCGTAACTCGTACGTCACTAATTCACATTGAAATACTGTTTTTGAGGCTCACGTGGTAGCATTTTTATTTTTATTTGTTCTTTGGGCGGTCATTTTAACATAAATGCTTAATAGCGACTCACAAACTTCAAATTAGAATAAATAAAATTTAATTTTATTAACTAACAATTATTTATATTTCTCATTGATAAACAATATCAATATAATATAGCAGTTGCCACTCTGTGTAAAGTACACAACACACTAAATACATTTCAAATCATCAAAATAATTGAAGATTTATCACAATTTTTTCTTTCTTTTACAGAGTAATAAGTAAGTATTGTAATCTTGAAAAATTGAGATTTCAGCGGATTTACATGTTTTGACCTTCCCTGAATCGAATGTGACTATTTTCGGAATGACGTCTGTCTGTCTGTATGTGTGTGTGTGTGTCTGTGAACGCTCTAGGGCCAAAACTGTCGAACGAAAAATTATGAAACTTCAAACTTAAAACTTAAGACTTGTATATACCCTAGATGTGCACCTCTTATTTTTGAAAAGAATATTCAAACCGGTAGTTCATGTTTACTCTATACATTTTTTGTTCAATCTCCAATATCACTAGAACGGCTACACTTACGGCAAAAATAGTTAGGTTCATAATGAAAGATAATAATATTTCGCACAACTTTTGTTTGAAAAGTTTCTTCATAATTTGTACCAGTTATGAGATAACTGCTACGAAAAAACTCAAATATCTTATTTACGTTGCCATAGTTATACCTACACTTGTGACAAATTATATTATTTTTAAATTGGATCAACCATGAGTTACATCATTTGTTTCTTGTTTATTGAAAACAAACAAGCATTACATTGACAGTTAACTGTATGAATTAATATTTAAAATATTGATTTCTTATTAGAATAATATGTATCAGGTAAATTATTATAGAATCAATTCATATTATATATTTGCTAACTTAATTAAATAACAATTTCAGAGTTTTACTGTGGAGTTTGACAGTTTAAGAGTGAATACGATAAGTACTTCAAATACAGATCCATTATAAATTGGTATAATTATCCAGTTATTATTAAGTTACAGTAATTTAATTTGAATTTTCATTTTATATTGGTCAGCAAAAGATTTTGTTATCACTTAATAATAAGAATTATTATCTGCGCCCGTTTTTGCCAGGAAAACAAAATAGACATTTCAGAGTATTCCTGTAGAGTATTGGTTAGTTGGACTGTTTGAGATTATATATATATATATATATATATATATATATATATATATATATATATATATATATATATATATGTAGACAGTTTGTTTGGGATATCTATCTATTGAAAACTACGTAAAAGAAAGTTGAGTGCAGTTCACTCCAGATATTTTTTTTGACATTTCATTCTGACGTTTGATTCGTTATTGTCTATTTCAAAGCAGACTGAACTTCAGAAGAGTAGTGTTGTTTTATTTCAGTATAAACTCGAGATTTCAACGGATATACATGTTTTGACCTTCCCTGAATCGAATGTGACTATTTTCGGAATGACGTTAGTCTGTCTGTATGTCTGTGAACGCTCTAGGGCCAATACTGTCGAACATAAAATTATGAAACTTCAAACTTAAGACTTGTATATGCTCTAGATGTGCACCTTCTATTTTTGAAAAGAATATTCAAACCGGAAGTGCATGATTACTTTAAACATTTTTTGTTCTCATATCTCCAATATCAGTAGAACGGCTACACTTACGGCAAAAATAGTTATGTTCATAATGAAAGATATTAATATTTCGCACAACTTTTGTTTGAAACATTTCTTCAAAAAATTTACCAGTTGCGAGATAAATGCTACGAAACATTATAAATATGTTGCTGACGTTGCCATGGATTCGAATATAGCTTATAAAATCGGAGCATCTGCTATTTTGACAGGAAAACAAAATATACTCAATTAGATAAATGGCATTTCGGAATATTTCTGTAGAGTATTGATTAATTTGATAGCTGGTGTTGGTTATATATATATATATATATATATATATATATATATATATATATATATATATATATATATATATATATATACACATATATATATATATATATATATATATATATATATATATATATATATCTATATCTAGTGAAAACTGCGTAATAGAAAGTCGAGTGCAGTCCACTCCAGATATTTTATAACATTATTAGCAGTCGCCATGGCACAGAGGTTAAGAGTCTTGCCTTTTACCCGGGAGGTCGTGAGTTCAATCCCCGTCTATGCCAATTGGCATTTTTACATAAAAGCGTTATACACATACACACATTCACACTTACTCACATACATACATTTCTGGGTAATTATATTATTAAAAATATATATTTTTCCAATAGGTATTCTTCGTGTTACGGAAAAAGTTAAACCAAATATCATTCTTGCATGTGTATCATCATTGGGGTATGGTTATAATGTCTTGGATTGCAACTAAATATGTCGGTGGCGGTCTAGGAGCCTTTGTAGTTTACGCTAACTGCATTGTCCACGTCCTTATGTATTTTTATTATTTAATGTCGGTTTGGGATGAAACATATAAGAAGAGCATCTGGTGGAAGAAACACATCACCCAACTTCAATTGGTAATTATTCTCTATTTGTGAATGCTAACGTGTGATCCAATTAGTAATCACGAACAGAAATTGCACCGTAATTTCTATTCGTGATTACTAATTTGCAACCTGTGAACAAGTTAATTACACTAATTTTTATTTTTAGTTCCAATTTTTGTTTCTCATTACAATATTTGGACAGACTCTATTCCAGCCTGACTGTAAATATCCTACAATGGCGGCACTTCTGATAATTCCGCAAAATTTATTCATGCTCGTATTATTCGGGGATTTCTATTGGAAAACATATATGAAAACGAAACCCGATTCTAAACGTCAACATTCGTTAATTGTTAATTCAATAAAATTCGAACCTTCTAAGAAAATACAATAAAAAGCACTTTATTAACAAAATGCAATTGTTTTTATAAGGTTTAGTAATAGAGAGCAAAAATATGTATACATCAAATTCTTAATTAAAAGTTAATGAATAAATGTCTTGATTTTATTAAAAATTCCATTCGTTTCTGAAATAAATAATGAGGACTGTCCTTTTTAATGTCTTATACCAGAGACTAGGATATTTTAAATATCCTAGTCTCTGATATAATTTATATACTTGGATCTTAGTCGTCGCTCGCTCGTAAGACCAAATTTGTGCCCTCTACTACTCTGAAGAAACAAAAGCGATTCTCACCAAATTTGGTACACATATTATTTGGCATCTCATTCCGCTCTCATCCTAGTCCCTGGTTCTACTCAACCTTTTGACATGCGGTTTGAGGCATTCGAAAGGTCTTATAGGGATAATCTTGTGTGTAACGTAAAGAATATGAGCTAGACCTATTAAATGAGTTTTGAGATAATACTTTAGAGTTGATTATATATAATATGAGTTGTGTTGAATGTGTGAGGATGTTGACTGTTGACAGAGGCCAGTCCGGTAGATCCGGCGGTCCCAACGAGGCCAGTCCGGTAATCCCGGCGGTCCCAACGGTGGCTAGTCCGGTTTGTCCGGCGGTCCCAACGGTGACATCCCTAAATGATGTGTTCTTCAGGAGGTGGTTCCACCTTGGCCGGAGTGAGGCGTGTGTCGCCCACGGAAGGCCCCTCATACGTAACCTGTACGCTTACGTATGAGGTTGACTACTTGACTTGCGTGGGATGGTTAAGGGTTAGATATATGGAGGTTTTGGTATGACTCTGTGTGTGTGTGCGAGAGAATTATAGACTGGCTCCTCACTGAGTTAATACTCAAACCTGTATTCTAATTTCAGAGCGTAATATAAACATTTTCGCGAAAACATAAAACAAACGTTTGTCTTAGTCTCTGCGCAAATGTAAATAAGCTCAATAGAACTATCGTCATTACATAACATGTAAACATTTAAATAACGTTTCGTTTATGTGACATTAGAATGTTTTTATTGACGAGCTAAAATGTCTTAAACATTTTCGTTGATTATTTAGATGTATAAACAAAATAGAAATATCTAATTTAAAAAATTCATAACTATTATATTTAACTAGGGTTACCCGTGGGCACCATGTGCCCATATGGTATACAGAGCATAGGTCAGTTTTGACTGATGGCGAATTTTCAAGTAATTTAATAATAATAACACGGTTTTTCTTCATTTTGTATCGCTTGACTATAATTGTAATACAAATTTCCACATCGAAAATAATAATAAAGATAAAATTGACTCCTTTTTTTGAACGCTATTTTGTTCTTAGATCTTAGATGCTGAGATTAACTAATCGATCGCTTATCATGCACTGTGTAACATCCGATAAATTTAAACTAAATTTTGTTTAACTTTCATTTTAACCTTGTATGTGTTGTATCTTTTAGACAGTTTCCATGATTGTATATAAAAAACAGGATTATAAATTTACTTACGATTGCTGTTTCTTATTTGAATCGATTATTCAAAAAATATGTATTACAAACCGTATTTAGGCAGTATTTTTAATGATTTGACATTTGATTCACTATTGTTCTTGAATTAAATAATCAGGCTAGATTCTGAATTTTGCAGTATTAAACTGATGCAGTCTAACGGCATTTTTAAAAGTGATAATTAGTTGTATACTAAAATACAATGGATTGTGCCATCAAAAATAAAAGAATAAAATTGCCAACCAAACATGTTTCTAAATATGTTTGAATTATCTCTTCAAGATTTTATTTCTCTAATAATCAGAATTATAAATTTACTTCCTTGCAGTTGTTATAATTTGACGAACTATAGAATCTTACCGCAACTTTAATTTTCAAAAATAACTGCTTTTTGGCCAGTTTGAAGTGAAAATATTAACTATGAATTGCAATAAATGTACGGAAACACGTATTTTCTAAAAATATATGCTAATTAGGCAATAATATGCACATATTTCATATTATATAATTGAAAATTGAAATTATTACATGCTACTCCCCTTAAACTTAAGATTAAACTTCAAACAATGTTTCCGTAATTCGTACGTTGAAATATGTTCTTGACACTCACGTGGTAGCACTTTTATTTATATTTGTTCTTTGGTCGGTCATTTAAACATAAATGCTTAATAGCGACTCACAAACTTCAAATTAGTATAAATAAAACTTAATTTTCTGAACTAACAATTATTTATATTTCTCATTGACATACAATATCAATATAATATAGAAGATGTCACTCTGTGTAAAGTACACAACACACTAAATAAACTTCAAATCTATTTAATTGAAGATTCACAAACACTTTTTTGACTGATTTCATTCTGACGTTTGATTCGTTTTTGTCTATTTCAAAGCAGACTGAACTTCAGAATCGTAGTGATTGTTTTATTTCAGTATAAACTATTTGATTATTTTTTATAACATTATTAACAGTCGCCATGGTGCAGTGGCTAAGTGTCATGCCTTTCACCCTGGAGGTCGTGATTTCGATCCCCATCTATGCCAATCTGCATTTTTACTAAAAAAACGTTCTACACAATCTCACATACACACTCACATACACACATATAAACATTTCTGGGTTATTATATTAATGATAATTATTAATAATGACCTTTGGGTTTACAATACGAAAATAATTTGAGCAAATAAAATATTTTTGATTTCAATTTAAATTTTTAGAATATTTTTAATCACCGCGTCCGCATTCGTCTGTATTCATGCGTGAAATCATGCTAGATAGAAATAGAGATATAATGCACACTGACACCTCATTATAGTCACACCACGTAATAATATATGTATAATTGTTTTTTAATACAGGTAAAATAACTATATAAAGTAAAGTTTAATCGAGGTTTCATAGTTTGTGATTCATTTGAAAGAGCAATGAAAATACATGTTTTCATTTTGGTGCTATATTGTTCAATTTGTGTTGCTAAAAAGGTTAGACATTCATTATAATATGGTTGTAGACGAGTAAATAGATATGTGATATGGTACCAACGTATCCAGAAAATATACCTATTATGTATATTTAGGGGCACTAACTAAGCACTAACGTTTGAGCAAGAATTCGTCGTTAGTGCTTTCCATCAAGCGTGAAGTTGGCGGGCCCTTTTGAAATGTTGATTTCCAGGAAATGGTTGGGCCCGCTGCTTTTATGTTTAAGGCACTAACGTAGCACTAACGTTGTTAGTGCATTCAAAGGACCGCCAACTTCACGGAACTTGTTGTTTGCATATTCTTTATTAAACAAGCATAAGTGACAGCCCCCGTGAATTCAAATGTTTCAATTTTTAGGTCACGGTACGAAGTACCGAAGAAGCTACAGCGTTCAGTCGTGTGTCTGTAGCTTTCTTGGATCAAAAGAATTCTTTAACAAAAAGTGTTTGTCTCATCACCCTGAATCAAAAATATATATAACTTATATACTTGAATGTTAGTCGTAGCTCGTTCGTAAGACCAAATTTGTGCCCTCTACGCCTCTGAAGATACCGAAGCGATTTACACCAAATTTGGTACATTTGGTAAATTGGGATTCCATTTGAATCCGCTCGCAGTTTAAATCTAATTGCTCGTATACTTCCCGAGTTATAGGGCTCCAAAACTGCCCTTATAAAAATAATTAAAACACTCAAAAATAATTTATTTTTTTCATACAAACACATACATCTGGGTGTTTATACATATATATATATAATGAAAAGGGAGTAGTTGTTTTGAATTGTACGATGATTCCTAACTAGAATAACCGTAAATATGATTAAGAATTATTACTTCTGGATTTTCTTACAGAAATGGATTATACTAGCGGACAGATTAGATGTGGACATTCCACCAGAAAGTTCAGTACTCACATATCAGAATCTACAAATGATCTTCAATGAAGCCTATGGCACAATTATTAATGTGGATGTAAACCTGTCCCGTGACATTGATGACACCAAAATTTGGGTATAACTGCTTCGTTATTATCACCGAATACAGTTAGTTTATGTCAGCACATTTTGCTGGTTCATTTAGTAACCAACTTAAAACATATTGTATTTATTGCGCTCGGTATGCGCTCCTACGCGCTATTAATATTCTGTATTTCGCCCATTGTTTAAATAATGATATGCATGTTTCAAAGTGGGGGTAGCCAAGGTTAATGCTAGCCCCCGCTTTAAATTAATTGAAATTAATCATTAATATAATAACCCAGAAATGATTGTATGTGAGTGTGTATGTGAGTGAGTGTGTGTGTATGTGTGGAACGCTTTTTTTGTAAAAATGCAGATTGGCATAGACGGGGATCGAAGGCATGACACTTAGCCACTGCACCATGGCGACTGTTAATAATGTTATAAAAAATAATCAAATAGTTTATACTGAAATAAAACAATCACTACGATTCTGAAGTTCAGTCTGCTTTGAAATAGACAAAAACGAATCAAACGTCAGAATGAAATCAGTCAAAATTGGTTTTTGTGTGATAAATCTTCAATTCAAAGTTTAATCTTAGTTTAAGGGGAGTATCATGCTATAATTTCAATTTTTAAGTATATAATATGAAATAAGTGCATATTATTGCCTAATTAGCATATATTTTTAGCAAATACGTGTTTCTGTACATTTATTTTAATTCATAGTTAATATTTTTCACTTCAAAATGGCCAAGAAGCAGTGATTTTTGAAAATATGAGTTGCGGTAAGATTTTATAGTTCGTCAAATTATAATAACTGCAAGTAAGTAAATTTATAATTCTGATTATTAGAGAAATAAAATCTTGAGGGGATAATTCAAACATATTTAGAAACATGTTTGGTTGGCAATTTTATTCTTTTATTTTTGATGGCACAATCCATTGTATTTTAGCATATAACTAATTATTATCACTTTTAAAACTGCAGTTTAATACTGCAAAATTCAGAATCTAGCCTGATTATTTAATTCAAAAACAATAATGAATCAAATGTCAAATCATTAAAAATGTTGTGTAAAAAGGATTTGTAATACATATTATTAGAATAATCGATTCAAATAATAAACAGCAATCGTAAGTAAATTTATAATCCTGTTTTTTATATACAATCATGGAAACTGTCTAAAAGATACAACACATATGCACCATACAAGGTTAAAATCAATGTTAAACAAAATTTTGTTTAAATTTATCGGATGTTACACAGTGCATGATAAGCGATCGATTAGTTAATCTCAGCATAGTGATCTAAGAACAAAATAGCGTTCAAAGAAAGAACTCAATTTTTTCTTTATTATTATTTGCGATGTGGAAATTTGTATTACTATTATAGTCAAACGATACAAAATGAAGAAAAACCGTGTTATTATTATTAAATTACATGAAAATTCGCCATCAGTCAAAACTGACCTATGTTCTGTGTACCATATGGGCACATGGTGCCCACGAGTGACCCTAGTTAATTAATAAATATGTTAAATATGCATGCAAATAATTGCTACCCGCAAAACAGACGCGCAGTTTTTATTTATCAGCATCAGAACACAAAATACAATTCACAAATAATTAATCTACGATAACTTTCAAATATGACTTATTTTTACTTAAGAACATATGTTCAACAACTTTTGTTTTATTTTACAACAGCACGCTAAACTCAACGTTGTCCACATTTCTAGCGCAGTTACAAAACTTTACAATAAATGTCATCTACAGCAACAGAGTGAACATGCACTTCCGGTTTGAATATTTTTTTCAAAAATAGGAGGTGCACATCTAGACTATACAAGTCTTTAGTTTGAAGTTTCACAATTTTACGTTTGACAGTTTCGGCTCTAGAGCGTTCACACACACACACACAGAACAGACACACTTACACACACACACACACGTTACTTCGAAATTAGTCACATTCGATTCAGGGAAGGTCAAAACGTGTATTACCGGTAAAATCTCGAGATTTACTTACATCTTAAAAGAAAGTAAAAACATCCACTGAATGAATAATACGCCGAGCTTAAGGCATCACAGCCTACCACCTGTATTTGTTTTTATTAAAAAAAATGAACCCATGGGTCATAATAATTAAAAACCATTATTTTCAAATTTTATTATAATATGCCTCAGCGCGGCGTTGTAAAAGGAAGTCCACTGCTCGCACCGTATATATTTCCTATAAGGCGAGCTGAAGGAGTAAGTGCCTGTATCTAAGCTTGTTCTTTTTATATTTTTGTAAAATAAACCTTTTGAAGTGTTTTGTGGCTGTTTTCAAGAAACTTGAAAATATTGAATAACTTCAATCTAATTACAAACCAAATTGTTTATGACTTAAAATTATTTAATATGTGTATTTATAGTAATTGCATTTTTTTATATTTTAGATAAACGCAAAAATGACTAGATGCGCGAGTAAGGAGCAATTGGAATCATGTGAATTTTTTGCAAATTTAAAACCAACAAATGTCTGTATATTTTTAAACGCTAGAGGAATGGGCTGGGATTCCATTGTCCAAAATTTTTCTCCACCTTTCATGTGTCCAATTAAGAAGGTAACCAATGTTTTTGTTATTGCGCGTTCTTATTTATCTTGATTATACATAGCATGGATTGGGGAGCAGTCGATTGAAGTGATTTATTAATTTACTCATCGTTAATTATATATATATATATATATATATATATATATATATATATATATATATATATATATATATATATATATATATATATATATATATATATATATATATATATATATATATATATATATATATATATATATATATATATATATATATATATATATATATATATATATATATATATATATATATATATATATATATATATATATATATATATATATATATATATATATATATATATATATATATATATATATATATATATATATATATATATATATATATATATATATATATATATATATATATATATATATATATATATATATATATATATATATATATATATATATATATATATATATATATATATATATATATATATATATATATATATATATATATATATATATATATATATATATATATATATATATATATATATATATATATATATATATATATATATATATATATATATATATATATATATATATATATATATATATATATATATATATATATATATATATATATATATATATATATATATATATATATATATATATATATATATATATATATATATATATATATATATATATATATATATATATATATATATATATATATATATATATATATATATATATATATATATATATATATATATATATATATATATATATATATATATATATATATATATATATATATATACAAACTTCAAATTAGTATAAATAAAACTTAATTTTCTGAACTAAGAATTATTTATATTTCTCATTGACATACAATATCAATATAATATAGAAGATGTCACTCTGTGTAAAGTACACAACACACTAAATAAACTTCAAATCTATTTAATTGAAGATTCACAAACACTTTTTTGACTGATTTCATTCTGACGTTTGATTCGTTTTTGTCTATTTCAAAGCAGACTGAACTTCAGAATCGTAGTGATTGTTTTATTTCAGTATAAACTATTTGATTATTTTTTATAACATTATTAACAGTCGCCATGGTGCAGTGGCTAAGTGTCATGCCTTTCACCCTGGAGGTCGTGATTTCGATCCCCATCTATGCCAATCTGCATTTTTACTAAAAAAACGTTCTACACAATCTCACATACACACTCACATACACACATATAAACATTTCTGGGTTATTATATTAATGATAATTATTAATAATGACCTTTGGGTTTACAATACGAAAATAATTTGAGCAAATAAAATATTTTTGATTTCAATTTAAATTTTTAGAATAATTTTAATCACCGCGTCCGCATTCGTCTGTATTCATGCGTGAAATCATGCTAGATAGAAATAGAGATATAATGCACACTGACACCTCATTATAGTCACACCACGTAATAATATATGTATAATTGTTTTTTAATACAGGTAAAATAACTATATAAAGTAAAGTTTAATCGAGGTTTCATAGTTTGTGATTCATTTGAAAGAGCAATGAAAATACATGTTTTCATTTTGGTGCTATATTGTTCAATTTGTGTTGCTAAAAAGGTTAGACATTCATTATAATATGGTTGTAGACGAGTAAATAGATATGTGATATGGTACCAACGTATCCAGAAAATATACCTATTATGTATATTTAGGGGCACTAACTAAGCACTAACGTTTGAGCAAGAATTCGTCGTTAGTGCTTTCCATCAAGCGTGAAGTTGGCGGGCCCTTTTGAAATGTTGATTTCCAGGAAATGGTTGGGCCCGCTGCTTTTATGTTTAAGGCACTAACGTAGCACTAACGTTTGAGCCATAATTCGTTGTTAGTGCATTCAAAGGACCGCCAACTTCACGGAACTTGTTGTTTGCATATTCTTTATTAAACAAGCATAAGTGACAGCCCCCGTGAATTCAAATGTTTCAATTTTTAGGTCACGGTACGAAGTACCGAAGAAGCTACAGCGTTCAGTCGTGTGTCTGTAGCTTTCTTGGATCAAAAGAATTCTTTAACAAAAAGTGTTTGTCTCATCACCCTGAATCAAAAATATATATAACTTATATACTTGAATGTTAGTCGTAGCTCGTTCGTAAGACCAAATTTGTGCCCTCTACGCCTCTGAAGATACCGAAGCGATTTACACCAAATTTGGTACATTTGGTAAATTGGGATTCCATTTGAATCCGCTCGCAGTTTAAATCTAATTGCTCGTATACTTCCCGAGTTATAGGGCTCCAAAACTGCCCTTATAAAAATAATTAAAACACTCAAAAATAATTTATTTTTTTCATACAAACACATACATCTGGGTGTTTATACATATATATATAATGAAAAGGGAGTAGTTGTTTTGAATTGTACGATGATTCCTAACTAGAATAACCGTAAATATGATTAAGAATTATTACTTCTGGATTTTCTTACAGAAATGGATTATACTAGCGGACAGATTAGATGTGGACATTCCACCAGAAAGTTCAGTACTCACATATCAGAATCTACAAATGATCTTCAATGAAGCCTATGGCACAATTATTAATGTGGATGTAAACCTGTCCCGTGACATTGATGACACCAAAATTTGGGTATAACTGCTTCGTTATTATCACCGAATACAGTTAGTTTATGTCAGCACATTTTGCTGGTTCATTTAGTAACCAACTTAAAACATATTGTATTTATTGCGCTCGGTATGCGCTCCTACGCGCTATTAATATTCTGTATTTCGCCCATTGTTTAAATAATGATATGCATGTTTCAAAGTGGGGGTAGCCAAGGTTAATGCTAGCCCCCGCTTTAAATTAATTGAAATTAATCATTAATATAATAACCCAGAAATGATTGTATGTGAGTGTGTATGTGAGTGAGTGTGTGTGTATGTGTGGAACGCTTTTTTTGTAAAAATGCAGATTGGCATAGACGGGGATCGAAGGCATGACACTTAGCCACTGCACCATGGCGACTGTTAATAATGTTATAAAAAATAATCAAATAGTTTATACTGAAATAAAACAATCACTACGATTCTGAAGTTCAGTCTGCTTTGAAATAGACAAAAACGAATCAAACGTCAGAATGAAATCAGTCAAAATTGGTTTTTGTGTGATAAATCTTCAATTCAAAGTTTAATCTTAGTTTAAGGGGAGTATCATGCTATAATTTCAATTTTTAAGTATATAATATGAAATAAGTGCATATTATTGCCTAATTAGCATATATTTTTAGCAAATACGTGTTTCTGTACATTTATTTTAATTCATAGTTAATATTTTTCACTTCAAAATGGCCAAGAAGCAGTGATTTTTGAAAATATGAGTTGCGGTAAGATTTTATAGTTCGTCAAATTATAATAACTGCAAGTAAGTAAATTTATAATTCTGATTATTAGAGAAATAAAATCTTGAGGGGATAATTCAAACATATTTAGAAACATGTTTGGTTGGCAATTTTATTCTTTTATTTTTGATGGCACAATCCATTGTATTTTAGCATATAACTAATTATTATCACTTTTAAAACTGCAGTTTAATACTGCAAAATTCAGAATCTAGCCTGATTATTTAATTCAAAAACAATAATGAATCAAATGTCAAATCATTAAAAATGTTGTGTAAAAAGGATTTGTAATACATATTATTAGAATAATCGATTCAAATAATAAACAGCAATCGTAAGTAAATTTATAATCCTGTTTTTTATATACAATCATGGAAACTGTCTAAAAGATACAACACATATGCACCATACAAGGTTAAAATCAATGTTAAACAAAATTTTGTTTAAATTTATCGGATGTTACACAGTGCATGATAAGCGATCGATTAGTTAATCTCAGCATAGTGATCTAAGAACAAAATAGCGTTCAAAGAAAGAACTCAATTTTTTCTTTATTATTATTTGCGATGTGGAAATTTGTATTACTATTATAGTCAAACGATACAAAATGAAGAAAAACCGTGTTATTATTATTAAATTACATGAAAATTCGCCATCAGTCAAAACTGACCTATGTTCTGTGTACCATATGGGCACATGGTGCCCACGAGTGACCCTAGTTAATTAATAAATATGTTAAATATGCATGCAAATAATTGCTACCCGCAAAACAGACGCGCAGTTTTTATTTATCAGCATCAGAACACAAAATACAATTCACAAATAATTAATCTACGATTACTTTCAAATATGACTTATTTTTACTTAAGAACATATGTTCAACAACTTTTGTTTTATTTTACAACAGCACGCTAAACTCAACGTTGTCCACATTTCTAGCGCAGTTACAAAACTTTACAATAAATGTCATCTACAGCAACAGAGTGAACATGCACTTCCGGTTTGAATATTTTTTTCAAAAATAGGAGGTGCACATCTAGACTATACAAGTCTTTAGTTTGAAGTTTCACAATTTTACGTTTGACAGTTTCGGCTCTAGAGCGTTCACACACACACACACAGAACAGACACACTTACACACACACACACACGTTACTTCGAAATTAGTCACATTCGATTCAGGGAAGGTCAAAACGTGTATTACCGTTAAAATCTCGAGATTTACTTACATCGTAAAAGAAAGTAAAAACATCCACTGAATGAATAATACGCCGAGCTTAAGGCATCACAGCCTACCACCTGTATTTGTTTTTATTAAAAAAAATGAACCCATGGGTCATAATAATTAAAAACCATTATTTTCAAATTTTATTATAATATGCCTCAGCGCGGCGTTGTAAAAGGAAGTCCACTGCTCGCACCGTATATATTTCCTATAAGGCGAGCTGAAGGAGTAAGTGCCTGTATCTAA
The DNA here is from genome assembly GCA_933228885.1 of Leistus spinibarbis. Lineage (NCBI taxonomy): Eukaryota > Metazoa > Arthropoda > Insecta > Coleoptera > Carabidae > Leistus > Leistus spinibarbis. The sequence goes on along the minus strand of OW121812.1, from coordinate 725,626 downwards.
GCTTGTTCTTTTTATATTTTTGTAAAATAAACCTTTTGAAGTGTTTTGTGGCTGTTTTCAAGAAACTTGAAAATATTGAATAACTTCAATCTAATTACAAACCAAATTGTTTATGACTTAAAATTATTTAATATGTGTATTTATAGTAATTGCATTTTTTTTATATTTTAGATAAACGCAAAAATGACTAGATGCGCGAGTAAGGAGCAATTGGAATCATGTGAATTTTTTGCAAATTTAAAACCAACAAATGTCTGTATATTTTTAAACGCTAGAGGAATGGGCTGGGATTCCATTGTCCAAAATTTTTCTCCACCTTTCATGTGTCCAATTAAGAAGGTAACCAATGTTTTTGTTATTGCGCGTTCTTATTTATCTTGATTATACATAGCATGGATTGGGGAGCAGTCGATTGAAGTGATTTATTAATTTACTCATCGTTATTTATATATATATATATATATATATATATATATATATATATATATATATATATATATATATATATATATATAATGAATACAATAAATACGCATTAACTTACTTTTAGGGGAATTATACGGGCAGAAATCTCCATTTAGATAAAAATTTATTTAATTTGTTTCCATTTCATGGATACTACTGGAAAATGAAATGCGATTTCTATGAAGATAAACTACTTATATTTACAATTATATTAGAAGCAAAATTTGTTGCTGTTCTACATTAAAAATATATACAATTATTTTTGCATGTCATTGTTATTTCCATATCCGTACTAATTACAGAAAGTTTTAATGATCAATTTCATGATGGTTTCGCGAGCTTAGAATTGACGACCCAACCATAAAAATGTTTAATTTTGTTGATTCAGGGGTACGTCTTAAAACCTTACTCTAGAATAATGAGTTAACTCTGAGTAAACTTCTAAGGGTTCCAAAACCATAAATGTTCGATTTGAGGTTTCAACTCTACGAGAAAGTGCGTTTTAATTATATGTGTCATAACTATTTTCGTGTATTAAAGGTGTGTTTGGTATTTATTCCTGGTGCAGTGCAGTTATGAAGTCATGTGACTACCATGTCGCTTGAGTTGTTCAAAGATAACCGAACGCTGCGGTGCGATTACATTTGGCTGCGGTTTATTATTCTCTGATACGTTGCTCACGTTTAGCAAGTATATAAATCACTCTGGTGGAATATTAGTTATTATTACAAATATATGTGTGGCACTAATCAGTAAAAAAAATGCTCTGAAATTATCCAAGCTATGACAACTATTCAAGCTCAAGAATCGAATACTTATCCGAGTACTTGAGTACTAGTAATATTAGGAATCAACCCGTTGACTAAATTTGTCCACTGTAGTGTACGCAACTTGTAACCTATTTATTGCAAACTAATTAATGGAATCATATAATAAAAAAATTACGTAGAATTGTTAATTTGATATCTTAGAAAAATATGAATAGTTTATGATTTTCTATGGTAATTTTAAAAAACCTAGCAGTATTTGCATAGCGTAAGAAAAATACAAAAAGAAAAACGATTTTGTTGACTTATATATCTTAGATATGCGTATTATTTATAATTCTGGTGAAATAAAATTTTATCTAACAAATTAAGAAAGGTAGAGTCAACGGGTTAACAAATAATTACGTTTCACATTTCACAATATCCTACCTTTTGCAGGCAAAATCAAGCATGTAGATAACAGAGTTAAAGATAAGATTAAATGTATGAGCTTTAGGCACTTGTTGAAACATGATTATTTAATAAAGGAATACATATTTGAATAAAAACACACTTGGTTGTTTCAAAATTTAATATAATATAACTTAATATATATTTCGGCTTTTACACACTTCTGACGATGGTGTCTTTTCGTGGATTATTTAGATGTATAAACAATATTTAATATCAAAAATTCATAATTATTATATTTAATAATTATTAATGGCCTTTGGAATACAATATGAAGAAATTTTGTAGAAATAAAATATTTTTGATTTCATTTTAAATTTTTCGAATATTTTTAATCACCGCGTCCGCATCCGTCTGTATTCATGCGTGAAATCATGCTAGATAGAAATAGAGATATAATGCACACTGACACACCATTATAGTCACACCACGTAATAATATATATATAATTGTTTTTTAATACAGGTAAAATAACTATATAAAGCAAAGTTTAATCGAGGTTTCATAGTTTGTGATTCATTTGAAACGGCAATGAAAATACATGTTTTCATTTTGGTGCTATATTGTTCTATTTGTGTTGCTAAAAAGGTAAGACATTAATTATAAAATTGTTGAAGATGGGTAAATAGATATGTTGGGTACCAACGCATTTAGAATAATATACCTATTATGTATAACTAAGGTTGTGCAAAATGATCGATTAATAAAAAAAATCATTGATTACTCGATTACACAGTCCTGCAAAAAAGAAATCATCGGTCTGGTGCCTGAGCTATAAACTTGATGGCACTAACCGTATTTCCCAATCAGTTTTAGATTTTAAGATAAAGCCTAAAATATAAGATCATATAACGTGTTGCAAAATTCTTATGCTGTGTTTCTTTTTGTTATTAATTTTCAAAATTTTGAAATAATATATTCTTTATAATATTATTATTACAACAAAACAAAATATTCATTCAAATAAATTTGAATAATATAAAAATGTACCTAAGAAGAATATATATGAAGAACACATTTGAGATTTATTATTATTATTATAAGTTATTTATGCTGTAATTGGATAATGTATTAAATGAAAAATACCTGCAGAAAGTCCACTCGTTTTATGTTCCACCAAAAATGCTAAAATATTTTATGTCTACAAGATTTTTTCATATTGGTAACCCAAGGGTCGAAGGAAATTTTGAAATATTATAATTTTGAATTTTAAAATATGTACTAATGTTTTCATTATATCTAAATAATTTACAAAATATTTTTTATATATTTATTTAAGCTCCAAAGGGCCATAATATTTAAAAACTGCTGCTCGCAACGCATATATATTACTAATAAGGCAGCTTGTTTTGCTAATTATTGCAATTACTTTCTAATTTTTTGTTACTTTGATTAATTAAATTAAATAAATACTAGAGTTTTTTGGTGTTTTAATTATCTTTCTCGTAACTGGTACATTTTTGAAGATACACAATAGTAGTGGGAAATATTAATATCAGCCATTATGAACATAACTATTCTTGCCATAAGTGCAGCCGTTCTAGTGATATTGGAGTACGAGATATGCATAGAGTAAACTTGCACTTCTGGTTTGAATATTATCTTCAAAAATAGGTGGTGCACATCTAGGGCATACACAAGTCTTAAGTTTGGAGTTTCATAATTTTAGGTTCGACAGTTTTGGCTCTAGAGCGGCTGCACTTATGGCAAAAATAATTACGTTCATAATGAAAGATAATAATATTTTACACAACTTTTATTTGAAAAGTGAAAATTGCAACGGAATATCCTAAATATATTATTTATGTTGCTATGGATTCACATATAGTTTAATAATTCAGATGATCTGGCTTGTCAATATTTTAACAAGGAAACAAAATACATTTATTTAGATAAATGACTTTAACATAATTAGGTTAACTGAGCTTGAATACGCAACGTTAAATTGGCGTTTATATTGCAATATCTCTTTCACGCCAATATTAGTTTAGCAAAATAAATTATACTATTAGCAAAAAATTCATTAAATTGTGTTTTTATATATAATAATGAATAGTGAGCGGCTTTGAATGGTTGTACGATCATTCATGACTAGAATAACCATTTTAAGCAATAGTATCGTAACTATTATTTAGAATAATTACTTATGGATTTTCTTACAGAGATGGATTATACTAGCGGACAGAGCAAATGCAATCGTTCCACCAGGAAGTTCAGTAGTCACATTTCAGAATGAACAATTGTCCTTCAATAAAGTCTATGGAACAATTATGAATGCGGATGTAATCCTGTCCCGTAACATTGATGACACCAAAATTTGGGTATAACTGCTTCGTTATCACCGAATACTAATAAGCGTCAGCATGTATTGAATACATTTGGCTGGTTTTTTAGTAACCTATCGTACTTATGAGACACCGTTTCATAGTGGAACAAAACGCTCGAAATGTGGCAAAAAAGGAATTTTTCAAAAATATGTTTTTCTGAATATCTTATAGTGGATACAGAAAGCCAACTTTATATAATATATAATGATCGGTCGTGTATCTGTAACATGCTTGGATCGAAAAAAATATTAACAAAATGTTCTTGTATTTTCGCCTTAAATCCAAAAATATACATAACTCATATACTTGGATGTATGTATCTCGCTCGCTCGGTCGGTCGTAAGACTTGAGTTTCTGACCGCAACTCATCTGAAGGTACCGGGCTGATTTTAATAAAATTTGATATTCATATTATCTCCATGCCCGTCAAGTTCCCGTCGCATTTTAAATCTAATCGCCAGTACAGGGTCGGAGTTATAGGGCCCCAAAAACCCTACTAAATACTGCCCTTTGTCAACTTTTAAAAGTTTTAGAATTTTCTACTACAAATTCTAAGATATTTTGTCATTAAAGTTTTTTCAAATTATGAGCCCATAGGCTTAAAGAAAATAATAATATATTTTGAATTAAATCAGACGACGAAATAAAACGCCATCTATTAGTGAAACGAAGAAGTTATGTAAAAGTAATTTTTCTGGTTATATTTTCCAATATATAAACTATTTGCTTCTGTATTTTAATTAATAAAATTAGGAAATGTTCATCAAATAATTTTCAATATCCTTGGCTAAACACGACACGAACGATATTAACGTTACCCATGTGCGCAATTTTAAATGTGGGGTTATGGAAATTAATACTGTTATGGTACAGGAATAAATAAAACTCGGGATCATAATTGGTTGGATTGGTTCAGTCGGCTTTGTGGGTATAATGTCGATGATTTAGAATTATTTACGTAAAGTCAGAAATGCATTTATTTCATATAAAATGCAGAAGAAATGACATCAAACATTCAAGACAACATAAACCAAATTTTAAAGACTCGTCGTATATTAATACATTATTGTATAAAACAATAAATTGAATATATTCTAATAATGAATTGTTATCGCTTTTAGTATTGTATTTATTTGCGGTAGCACTGGCGTTAATGGGCCATAATAATTAAAAACTATTATTTTTAAATTTAATATTTTATGCCCAAGCACGGAGTTGCTTGGGCATAAAATATTAAATTGCTCGCATCGCATATATATCCTATGACGAGCTGAAGGCGTAAGTGCCTGTATCTAAGCTTGTTCTTTTTATATTTTTGTAAAATAAACCTTTTGTAGTGTTTTGTGGCTGTGTTTTCAAGAAATGTGAAAATATTGAATAACTTCAATCTAAATACAAACCGAATTGTTTATGAATTAAAATTATTTGATACATGTATTATTTTAGTAATTGCATGAATGTTTTATATTTTAGATAAACGCAAGGATTACTAGATGCGCGAATAAGGAGACATTGGATTCATGTGAACATTATGGAAATGTAAAACCAACAAATGTCTGTTTCTTTTTACAAGCTAAAGGAATGGGCTGGGATTCCATTTTGTATAATTTTTCTCCACCTTTCATATGTCCACTTAAGAAGGTAACCAATATTTTTGTTATTGCGCGTTCTTATTTATCTTGATTAAATATAGTATGGAGTAGGGAGAAATGTTTCTTGGAAAAGCAGTCGATTGAAGTTACTTATTTATTTACTCAACGTTGTAGCCACACCCTTGCCATCATCAGATATTACAATTGGCAATTAATAAAAAATATAAGTAGCCAACGTAAAACCGGCAGATAATCTTCTAGGATTACAACCAGTTATTCTAGTTGCAGTGGAATAGTCTTTGATGTCTTCCATTTACTTATTTCCTGTAGTTGATGCAGATACTCCATCTTTTCCAAAAATGTTGGTGAAGTTGCTCGACATGCAACGAGATAATCGATTGACAACCACCGGAGTTAAATCACAATTGCAATTATCGTCGATTAAGTCTCCAATTAGCAAATATCTAGGAGTTAGATAGGATAGATCATTAGGATTAGTGGATAAAAGAGTGAGAGGTCTCGAATTTAATATACTCTCTATTTGTACAAGTAACGTATACATTTCTTCAAATCATAAATGAGACATTTCCAAAGACTCTCTTCAGGTGATGCTTACATGATTTTACTGCTGCTTCCCATATCCCTCCAAAATGAGGTGATCAAGACGGAATCAAATGGGGAGAGACTGTCTAAGGCTCTAAATTGTTAACACTGCCTTGTTCATACGCAGCTTCGTTTTACCCACTAAATGTATTTCACTCTAATGTGAAAACACTGCTTTGTGCATTTCATTCCCTGTGAAAACACCGCTTCGTGCATTTTATACGCATTCCCATAAAATGCCAATTGATACCGTACACAGGCTTCATTAATTCTTCCAGTAATTGGCCATGCCATATAATATTCGCGGGTGCTAACGTGAAACTACCTATCTGAATCTGTGTGTTTTTGTATCTCACTGACACGATTGGTAACGAAAGTCTTCCAAGTTCTTGCTGTGGCCTTGATCCAAGTTAAAACAATGGTTGAATCCGTCCAATAACAAATATTCTTTGGCGTAAAGACGATAGATTCCAAAACCTTTTTCATTAACCGAAATAACAATAACACAACACAGAGTTCTAATTTTGGTATCAATATATATTAATGGAGAGATTCGCGATTTTGAGCACACGAACGTTTTCAAAGGTTGTTCCAATGTAAACGCTTCATAAGCAACTTCGCTGGCATCGGAGAATCCATGAATATCAATTATACATGATTGATTAGCAAAGCATACAAATCGAGGTATTGATATTTCATTTAGTAGTGACAATTTAGTAATAAAATTGAGCCACGCCGAGTGAATTTTTATGGGAATTGATTCGTCCCAACTTAAATTTAATTGCCATAATGATGCTGGACAAAATGCTTCTTTTTGTTATGCGTTTAGTTTCTGCGTATTTTGGAATAAAGAAGCTGAAAACGTCTGTGAAAGAATTCCATTGTAAACCCAAAGTTTTCACGCTTTCAACTTTATCTAAACTAATTACCGATTGAGTCATAGCATTAGATGTAAAAAAATTAATTACGTGAGGACAATTGGAAACCCATTTTTGTAGTTCAAAACCGCCGTTTTAAGTATGGTGTTAACTTCATGTCGTATTTTTCAGTGTCTTGTAAAGTGTTGGCGCCAGTTAACAAATCGTCAACATAAAAATCTCTAATCGTGATTGCGATCCAATTGGAAAGGTGTGTTGTTCCTTTTGTGCTAATTTATATAATGATCTGGTAGCCAAATTTGATGCTTCCATAAGTGACCGTTAGTAGGTCATATTCTTTGATGATGTATTTCACATATTCACTCTTCAGGTGTATAATTAGTTTTTGTAGGAGAATATTCCTCAAGCTGCCAAAAATATTTTTAAGAGTAGAGATGCAGTTTCTGGGTAAATCCCATGCTTTATTAGTGCTGGAATTCAATTTTGTTGTAATTAAATAAATTAAAAGATCGTCCCATTGCTCGACAGGACGTTTTATAAATTTGAGAGCTCGAACATGTTTTAGAATGCCATCTAAGATATGACGCAAACCGGACAGAATTTCTAAATGAAGCACTGATAGAACATTTTATATGTTTATGAATGATAACCGTTTATCATATCGATCACGTAACATTTCCCAAGCGGATTCATAGTTTTTTGCGTTTATTTCTAATAATTGTAATATTTCAGCTGCATCAAACTTCAAACCAGATTTTAAGTAGTGAAATTTCTCAATCGGTAGTATAGAGGAATTTGCATGGATTAGCGAATTAAATGTACCAATCTTCATACGAACCAGCGAACGTTGGTAGATCAATTTTTGGATGATGATTTTCGATATTAATTTGATCGGTTTCGGCAATTGAGTAAATATTCTCGGTATTTCGTTTAATGTCTGCTAAATGGCGATCGGCAATTGCGAGAATTGTAAAATAATTTGATTCGAAATCATCATGATACAACTTTTGTTTGAAAGTTTATTCAAAAAATGTGCCAGTTACAAGAAAACGGTTATCACAAATTAATCGACAGATGACGTCTTTCGACGTGTATTATTTATTTAAAATAACAACGCAAAACAAACAACAATATCAACATATTTTTAATTGATACCTAACGTATAAGTAAGTCTTGTGCTGGCCACAACTGTATTTCATGATGGAACTATCAAACATATAATATTTTACAAACTAGAGTCCTAAAATTACATTTTGACTCCTGGTAAAGGCAAATTAATTTGTACTATCGACTGCTTTCCAAGAAATCATACATACATACATAACGTCATAAATTTCCTATTACTGGGGTTGCAGCAACCCAATTTAATCTCACAATCCCATTCTTACAATTATCCTCCATTCAACTCTATCCTTGCAGACCTCTCGCGCTTCATTTACACTCAATAAAGTTTTCAAACATGCCCTTTTGTTCCGCTTGCTCACGACTTGTCTTGCATCCAATTAATTCTCAATTACATTCATTTAATTTATGCGCATGGGCATGGGCGACTCCATTTACAACACCCATGTACATATTTTTTTGTTAAACTTTCATGCAACCTTATCTCACCATTACCAAACCATCGCATTTGCACCCACTTTACGTTTGACATTTCTCTATCGGTCTCTTCTTGTAACATTACTTCTACTGCAGTCACTCTACTTTTATGCTTCGTTTTCCGTACCCAACACTCAGTCCGATACGTCAATATTGGCACCAACACACTTTTATATACACATAATCTCGCTTCCTCAAAAATACTAGTATTACCCTCTAAATGTATAAGAAAACCGCAAAATAGAAATTTAACTTCTAATTAAAGAGAATAACAAATGAATACAATAAAAACCCATCAACTTACTTTCAGGGAAATTATTCGGGTAGAGATCTCCATTTCGATAGAAATATAGTTAATATGTTTCCAATTCATGGTTATTACTGGAAATTGTGGTGCGATTTCTATGAAGATAACCTATTTTTATTTTCATTTATATTTGAAGCAAAATTTGTTCCTGTTCTACATTAAAAATATATATATATATAACTATTATTGCATGTCATTGTTATTTCCATTTCCGTACTAATTTTACAGAAAGTTTTAATGATAAATTTCATGATGGTTTCGCGTGCGTAGAATTGACGACCCAACCAATAAAATGCTTGATTTTGTTGATTTAAGGGTTTCTTGTAAAACCTTACTCTAGAGTATAGAGTTAACTCTGAGTAAACTTCTAAGCGTTCCAAAAGTATTAGTGTCCGATTTGAGATTACTCGGAGTAAATTCTCTCAACTCAACGAGAAAGTGTTACGATGCGTTTTAATTATTTGTGTCACAACTATTTTCGTTTATTAAATAAGATATTATAGTCTATCTTCCGGTGAAATATATCGTGTATTGAGAGTGACTTAGTGAGTGATAAAAGTGATATGTATTATAATTTAAGATGAGAGTAATAGCTAATCTGTAGATTAGCATCAACGCATTATGATATTTGGCTATTGATGATGTATTTCACTGGATTATTAATATAATTACCCAGAACTGTTTGTATGCTTTTATGTTTGTATGTATGTGAGTAAGTGTGTATGTGTAGAACGCTCTTTTTTTTTTTTTAAATGCAAATTGGCATAAACGGGGATTGAACTCACGACCTCCAGGGTGAAAGGCAAGACTTGCACCATAGCGACTGTTAATAATGTTTTATATAATAATCAAATAGTCTTATACTGAAATAAAACAATCAAGTATTATCAATTGACATTGATTTTCTGTCAATGTCAATAATTGTGAGTCACTATTAAGCATATATGTTAAAATGACCGACCAAAGAACAAATATAAATAAAAGTGCTACCACGTGTGTTATGTACTTTACACAGAGTGGCATCTGCTATATTATATTGATATTGTATGTCAATGAGACATATAAATAATTGTTAGTTAATAAAATTAAGTTTTATTTATTCTAATTTTAAGTTTGTGAGTCGCTATTATGCATTTATGTTGAAATGACCGACCAAAGAACAAATATAAATAAAAGTGCTACCACGTGAGCGTCAAAAATAGTATTTCAATGTGAATTAGTGACGTACGAGTTACGGATAGCCAAAAAGCAGTGATTTTTGAAAGTATGAGTTGCGGTAAGATTCTATAGTTGGTCAAATTATAATAACTGCAAGTAAGTAAATTTATAATTCTGATTATTAGAAAAATAAAATGTTGAAGAGATAATTCAAACATATTTAGAAACATGATTGGTTGGCAATTTTATTTTTTATTTTTGATGGCACATTCCATTGTATTTTAGCATATAACTAATAATCACTTTTAAAACTGCCGTTGTGACACTGCATCAGTTTAATACTGCAAAATTCAGAAACTAGCCTAATTATTTAATTTAAAAACTATAATGAATCAAATGTCAAATCATTAAAAATGTTGTGTAAAAAGGATTTGTAATACATATTTTTTGAATAATCGATTCAAATAATAAACAGCAATCGTAAGCAAATTTATAATCCTGTTTTTTGTGTAATAATACAATCATAGAAACTGTCCTTGTACCATACAAGGTTAAAACCAATGTTTAACAAAACTTAGTTTAAATTTATCGGATGTTAAACAGTGCATGATAAGCGATCGATTAGTTAATCTCAGCATAGTGATTTAAAAATAAAATAGCGTTCAAAAAAAGGACTCGATTTTTTCTTTATTATTTACGATGTGGAAATTTGTATGACTATTATAGTCAAACGATATAAACTGAAGAAAAACCGTGTAATTATTATTAAATTACATGTCCCAACGGTGGCCTGTACACTTATTGATGTGTCTTTCAGGTGGTGGTCCCATCGACGGTCGGAGAGAGGCGTGTGTTGCTCACGGATGACCCCTCATACGTAACCTTAACGCTTACGTATAAAGTTTGACTAATTGACATCAGTTTAAGGGAATATATGAGGTTTTGTATGACATTGTGTGTGCGTACGTATGAAAGAGAAATATAGACTGACTCCTTTTTACAGTCAAAGTGTAAAGACAAAACTTGTTAAGAATTTTAAACTGCGTCGAATAAGAGTAATTTCATTGTTGAAATACATTTAGAACAAGAAATGGCACAAGCGCCAGTGCTAGCAGTTTTAACTTAAAAATATTACAAATATTTCAAATGGAAATTATGCGTCATCTATTATAATGAATGCCACCATTATATGCAAATTTAAATTATCAGGGATCATCACTGTTGATGGCAGAAGGCAGTTTTTTATATTTAATCATTTGTCATCTTGTCATCAAAATTTTATAATTTTTACTTTACATTAATTTAAAAGTTGTTTAACTCCATTTTTACTTTCTTTTACAGTGTAATAAGTAAGTATTGTAATCATGAAAAATTTCGAACTCGAGATTTCAACGGATATACACGTTTTGATGTTTTCTGAATCGAATGTGACTATTTTCGGAATGACGTCTGTCTGTCTGTATGTCTGTATGTCTGTGTGTCTGTGTGTCTGTGAACGCTCTAGAGCCAAAACTGTCGAACCAAAAATTATGAAACTTCAAACTTAAGACTTATATATGCCCTAGATGTGCACCTCCTATTTTGAAAAGATTATTCAAACCTGTAGTGCATGTTTACTCTATGCATTTTTTGTTCTATCTCCAGTAACACTTGAACGGCTGCACTTATGGCAAAAATAGTAATGTTCATAATGAAAGATATTAATATTTCACACAACTTTTGTTTGAAAAGTTTCTTCATAATTTGTACCAGTTATGAGATAACTGCTACGAAAAAACTCAAATATCTTATTTACGTTGCCATAGTTATACCTACACTTGTGACAAATTTTATTATTTTTAAATTGGATCAACCATGAGTTACATCATTTGTTTCTTGTTTATTGAAAACAAACAAGCATTACATTGACAGTTAACTGTATGAATTAATATTTAAAATATTGATTTCTTATTAGAATAAATTGTATCAGGTAAATTATTATAGAATCAATTTATATTATATATTTGCTAACATAATTAAATAACAATTTCAGAGTTTTACTGTGGAGTTTGACGGTTTAAGAGTGAATACGATAAGTACTTCAAATACAGATCCATTATAAATTGTTATAATTATCTAGAAAAACAAAATAGACATTTCATAGTATTCCTGTAGAGTATTGGTTAGTTTGACCCTTTATTTGAGATTATATATATATATATATATATATATATATATATATATATATATATATATATATATATATATATATGTAGACAGTTTGGGATATACATATATATATATATATATATATATATATATATATATATATATATATATATATATATATATATATATATATATATATATATGTATATTAATATCTATCTATTGAAAACTACGTAAAAGAAAGTTGAGTGCAGGCCACTCCAGATATTTTAATTCTATTGTGTTTATGTACGTCATATGTTCAGCATATTTATTGAAATTGATGCATATTTTTAGAAAACTATTGTATAATTTTGTGCATCTATTCAGTGTTTTTAATGCACATATAATATGAAATAACATTACAATACATTTGTTGTTACAGTCGATTTCATATAATCACTATGTTTATTTAATACATTTAAATATATATTTCTAGATATTGTTTAATAAATTCTATTCATAAGTATAAATAGTAAATATAATAACATTCAATATAACCTTAGGGTTATATTATAACCCGAGAAATTCCTGATCCTTGAAGGGGCAGGGGAAAGTAACGCTAGAGTTACGTGGGTTATTTTGATCTGTGTAATGTTTAGACATAAAACTTAACATAGAAATTAAATTAGGAACTAAAATTAAACTAAGAAATCACCGTTTATTCGGTAATAAATTTTATAGTTGACGCATACGTAATTTCGTGTTTTAAATACCAGGTTTTCAAAATTGGGCAAATATAAAATATGATGTTGATTAAATGACAAGATTTTGTACGCGTAAAACGCACCAATGCGTAGAGCTCGCCTAGCTAAGTATTATGGCCTTTTAGTTCACAATTTGAAAAAATGTTACAGATATAAATAATCTTACAATTTTTAGCTCGCCGTACGTAGTACCGAAGAGGCTTAAGCATTCGGTCGTGTGTCTGTAGCATTCTTGGATCAAAAAATTTCATTAAGAAAAAGTGTTCGTCTCGTCGCCTTGAATCCAAAAATGTATATAACTTATATACTTGGATGTTAGTCGTCGCTCGCTCGGTATCTCGTAAGACCAAATTTGTGCCCTCTACTCCTCTGAAGGTACTGGAGCCAAATTTGGTACACATATTATTTGGCATTCCATTTGAATCCGCTCGCAGTTTAAATCCAATCGTCTGTATACTTCCCGAGTTATAGGGCCCCAAAATTTGGAGTCCCCCTTAATACTGCCCTTATAAAAATAATTGAAGCACTTAAAAATTCTACTAAAAATTCTATGATATTTTATGTCTACAAGATTTTTTCATTTTGTTAACCCAAAGCCCGAAAAAAATTATTAAATATGATAATTTTGAATTTTAAAATTTACACATTTTCTTTTTATCAATTTAATCTAAATTTGGTACATATATTATTTGGCATCCCATTTGAATCCGCTCGCAGTATAAATCCAATCGCCTGTATACTTCCCGAGTTATAGGGCCCCAAAATTTGGAGCCCCCCTTAATACTGCCCTTATAAAAATAATTGAAGCACTTAAAAATTCTACTAAAAATTCTAAGATATTTTATATCTACCAGATTTTTTCATTTTGTTAACCCAAAGCCCGAAAAAAATTATTAAATATTATAATTTTGAATTTTAAAATATGCACTAAAAGTTTTTTTTATCAATATAATCTAAAATTAAATGTGCGACTTTTTATATCTATAACATATTTTCAATTTGTTAACCAAAAGGCCATAATAATTAAAAAGCACTGCTCGCAACGCATATTTTACCTAAGGGCGAGCCCTACGCGTTGGTGCGTTTTACGCGTACCAAATCTTGTTTGTAGATTAGAATGATACAAAAGAAATTTAGTGCATATTTTAAAATTCAAAATTATAATATTTAAGAAAAACCATCAGGTCCATCTAGTTCGAAGTAATGCCGCTCCGCTCTCGGCTATTTTAGATGGTGGCGCTACCATCGACTTTGAATGTTCAAGCAACCAGTGATAGAAATCATGCGCACAATATTAGAAATTAGCTATTTTACGCTATAATCAAAGATATTCCATCGAATAATGACTGTTTATTGAATATAAAGGCATTACGGACACATTGTTACACTTTTGGTCAATGTTATATTTCTTAATTACATAAAACTACTCAAAACCTATCATGATTAAACAAACCTCGATTACGCAAAAACCTACCTACTTTTTAAAGAAAAAAAAAAATCAGTAAATTTGTAATTGCATAAATAATGCTTGGTAAAAATGATATTTCTTTTGTATTTACAGTTTCGGAGATAAAAAATGAAAACTATAATAAATGACCTATTTTGGAGGGTTTTATTTTTTATCTCTGAAACTGTAAATACAAAAAGAATATCATTTTTACCAGGCATTATTTATGCAATTACGAATTCACTGATATTTTTTTTTCTTTAAAAAGTAGGTAGGTTTTTTTTTCGAGCTTGATGTTTGACCGTAATAATTTTTTTCGGGCTTTGGGCTAACAATATGGAAAAATCATGTAGATATAAAATATCTTAGAATTTTTAGTAGAATTTTTGGTGTTGTAATTATTTTCCTAAGGGCAGTATTAAGGGGGGAAGGGGGGGCGAATGCTTTAGCTTCTTTGGTACTTCGTACGGCGAGCTAAAAACGATCTGACAGTTTTGTAATAATATTTATTTTTAATTAATTAGTTGAATACATTTCTTTGATATATTTAATGTTATTTTTAAATATACGATATTTGCAGCAAAATTGTTATTTTGTTAATACCATTTACCATACAATAAAATAATATACATTTTCTTATAAATTATTTTACTTGTTACTTTGTATAAGAATGTAATATTCCGTTTAGTCAATGTTTATTTTTCGAAACGTTCCCTCCGTTCCAAATACTTCTATGTCCAGCGGAGTTCCAATCCGGAGTTTTTCATTAGATTTCATTTCAGCCCTTTCTAACATCCAGTCATTTTTGCTCTCCATAAAATTCACCCAATTCTCTATAAAAACAAGCATACGCACAACAATATCTTCAGCTCACATTATAATAATTTAAATATTATATACATAAACACCCAGTCGAATGCGATTATAATTTAATGAATGTGTAGAACGTATTGTTTATAAATTTCGGTTTCGAGAATGTTGCAGATTCACGACTGAATACTATAGCTCTATTGTACGGTAAGCCATTTTAAAATACTTACTGTGTATTTCGATTAGTGTAGGTTCATTGCCACCATAGTCTTTAGGTAAAATCTCTCTTGGTATTATTTTATATATGGATTCCATATTCGGATGTTCCTGGATCTGAAATTGCTTAAATTATTTTCTGGTCTAGGGAATGAAATAATGCAGTATTTTGTTTAATCATTTACCCTGTTTACCATTTTATTTGATAAGACGCGTTTAAGTAATTTTATAAATCCCTTTGCATAAGTTGGCGCATTCAATATATGGATGGCTTTGATTCTCTCCGAAAAAGCTTTCTACAAACAGAAACTAATTAGCCTTACACATTATTTATAACTTAAGACTTAAGGGGTAGCACCACTTTGGACACTTCAAAAATTCGATTTTTTTTCTATCTATATATATATATATATATATATATATATATATATATATATATATATATATATATATATATATATACATATATAGACAGAAAAAAAATCGAGAGAGAAATGTTTGTATGTGAGTGAGTGTGTATGTGAGTGTGTATGTGAGTGAGTAAGTGTGTATGTGTAGAACGCTTTTTTTGTAAAAATGCAGATTGGCATAGACGGGGATCGAACTCACGACCTCCAGGGTGAAAGGCATGACACTTAGCCACTGCACCATGGCGACTGTTAATAATGTTATAAAAAATAATCAAATAGTTTATACTGAAATAAAACAATCACTACTCATCTGAAGTTCAGTCTGCTTTGAAATAGACAAAAACGAAGCAAACGTCAGAATGAAATCAGTCAAAATTGGTTTTTGTGTGATAAATCTTCAATTCAAAGTTTAATCTTAAGTTTAAGGGGAGTAGCATGCTATAATTTCAATTTTTAAGTGTATAATATGAAATAAGTGCATATTATTGCCTAATTAGCATATATTTTTAGCAAATACGTGTTTCTGTACATTTATTTTAATTCATAGTTAATATTTTTCACTTCAAAATGGCCAAGAAGCAGTGATTTTTGAAAATATGAGTTGCGGTAAGATTTTATAGTTCGTCAAATTATAATAATTGCAAGTAAGTAAATTTATAATTCTGATTATTAGAGAAATAAAATGTTGAAGAGATAATTCAAACATATTTAGAAACATGTTTGGTTGGCAATTTTATTCTTTTATTTTTGATGGCACAATCCATTGTATTTTAGCATATAATTAATTATCATCACTTTTAAAACTGCCGTTGTGACACTGCATCAGTTTAATACTGCAAAATTCAGAATCTAGCCTGATTATTTCATTCAAAAACAATAATGAATCAAATGTCAAATCATTAAAAATGTTGTGTAAAAAGGATTTGTTATACATATTATTTGAATAATCGATTCAAATAATAAACAGCAATCGTAAGTAAATTTATAATACTGTTTTTTGTGTAATAATACAATTAAGGAAAGTTTAACAAAACATAGTTTAAATAAATCTTAGTTTAAATTTATCGGAGGTTACACAGTGCATGATAAGTGATCGATTAGTTAATCTCAGCAAATTGATCTAAGAACAAAATAGCGTTCAAAGAAAAGGACTCGATTTTTACTTTATTATTATTTGCGATGTGGAAATTTGTATTACTATTATAGTCAAACGATACAAACTGAAGAAAAACCGTGTTATTATTATTAAATTACATGAAAATTCGTCATCAGTCAATACTGACCTATGTTCTGTATACCATATGGGCACATGGTGCCCACGGTACTTGATCTTTGTTAATTTCGTAACAAAAAAAAAAAAATCTACACGACCAGCAACAGTGGTTATGAATT
This sequence comes from Leistus spinibarbis, assembly GCA_933228885.1. Classification (NCBI taxonomy): domain Eukaryota; kingdom Metazoa; phylum Arthropoda; class Insecta; order Coleoptera; family Carabidae; genus Leistus; species Leistus spinibarbis. The sequence continues at coordinate 708,311 of OW121812.1, read as the reverse complement.
ATGGACGCACTGCGCTTGCTTAAATAACGGTGTATAAATTCGTTGTTTGGACTATAAATTAAATTAAATTTCATTTAATATAATTTAATTTAATTTGTTCCCTATAAAGTCACCTTGCTTAGTATTAGAACTTACTTCAAGTATAGCGAAACCTTTGATGACGTCAGTTGGACGAATCGACATTGTATTCACGAAGTTCATGGTGATCATATCGACGATGATAATATCACTCATTTGGTGATCAAACTTCCATCGAAATTCAGTTTGTGTCATCATTGCTTTAAAGAATGCAGTACCCGAATAATCTGGGCAATCATGGCAAAATAGTTTCGAAATTGTAATTCGGTCAAAGTTCGGAGTCAGTTTTGGCAATGGAACAAAACACCTTAAACAATAACAATATATACCGAACTTTCTTGTATACCAACTGTGGTTTATATCAGTATTTGAAAAAACTTTGTCGACATAAAATATCTTAAAAAAATATATTCAATGTTTCAAATTTTGCGACCGGATATAGAAATTTCATACAACTTTGTGTGCACCTATGAACGCTCTAAATCTAGAGCAAAGTCTGATTGATAATAATCGATTTACTTACCCATAACTATGAACTTTCCGTAGAGATTGATGTAGTGGATGATTATCTCGCAAAAATTCCGGTGCGAAATTCCTAGCGGCATAATAATAATCGAATTTTTGTTTCGTTCGTTCTACACTAAACTTATTAAATTTTAAAGCGCGTTCAATTATAACCTCATCTAAAAAAAGTAAAAAAAAAAATAAAAAAAATCAATGTTATTCTACACTGAATACACCTAAAAATCTCATTAGTTTTTGAATAGATAAACAAGCAAACTTGTATAATTACTTTCTTATACGCAATAATAAGTAAATATTGTAATCATGAAAATTGTCAAAACGGAAATACACGTTTTGACCTTCCCTGAATCGAATGTGACTATTTTCGAATTGGCGTCTGTGTGTGTATGTGTGTCTGTTTCTGGGTGTGTCTGTGAACGCTCTAGAGGGCTAAAAACTCAAAGATATTTTATGTTTGCAAGATTATTTCATATTGTTAACCCAAAGCCTGAAAAAAACAAGATTTGGTACGCGTAAAACGCACCAACGCGCAGAGCTCGCCCTTAGGTAAAATATGCGTTGCGAGCAGTGCTTTTTAATTATTATGGCCTTTTGGTTAACAATTTGAAAATTTGTTATAGGTGTAAAAAGTCGCACATTTAATTTTAGATTATATTGATAAAAAAAATAAATAGTTCATACTTTAAAATTCAAAATTATAATATTTAATAATTTTTTTCGGGCTTTGGATTAACAAAATGAAAAAATCTTGTAGATATAAAATATCTTAGAATTTTTAGTAGAATTTTTAAGTGTATTAATTATTTTTATAAGGGCAGTATTAAGGGGGGCTCTAAATTTTGGGGCCCTATAACTCGGAAAGTATACGGGCGATTGGATTTATACTGTGAGCAGAATCAAATGGGATGCCAAATAATATGTGTACCAAATTTAGATTATATTGATAAAAAAAAAAAATTTAGTGCATATTTTAAAATTCAAAATTATAATATTTAATTTTTTTTTTCGGGCTTTGGGTTAACAAAATGAAAAAATCTTGTAGACAAAAAATATCTTAGAATTTTTAGTAGAATTTTTAAGTGTTTTAATTATTTTTATAAGGGCAGTATTAAGGGGGGCTCCAAATTTTGGGGCCCTATAACTCGGGAAGTATACGGGCGATTGGATTTAAACTGCGAGCGGATTCAAATGGGATGCCAAATAATATGTGTACCAAATTTGGAGTGAATCGCTCCGGTACCTTCAGAGGAGTAGAGGGCACAAATTTGGTCTTACGAGATACCGAGCGAACGACGACTAACATCCAAGTATATAAGTTATATACATTTTCGGAATCAGGGCGACGAGACGAACACTTTTTCTTAATGAAATTTTTTGATCCGAGAATGCTACAGACACACGACCAATTGCTTTAGCCTCTTCGGTACTACGTACTACGTACGGCGAATATTATAATTTTTAGCTCGCCGTACGTAGTACCGAAGAGGCTAAAGCATTTGGTCGTGTGTCTGTAGCATTCTCTGATCAAAAAATTTCATTAAGAAAAAGTATACTTCCCGAGTTATAGGCCCCCATAATTTGGAGCCCCCCTTAATACTGCCCTTATAAAAATAATTGAAGCACTAAAAAATTCTACTAAAAATTCTAAGATATTTTTTGTCTACAAGATTTTTTCATTTTGTTAACCCAAAGCCCGAAAAAAATTATTAAATATTATAATTTATAATTTTAAAATATGCACTAAATTTTTTTTTTATCAATATAATCTAAATTTGGTACACATATTATTTGGCATCCCATTTGAATCCGCTCGCAGTATAAATCCAATCGCCCGTATACTTTCCGAGTTATAGGGCCCCAAAATTTAGACGCCCCCTTAATACTGCCCTTATAAAAATAATTAATACACTTAAAAATTCTACTAAAAATTCTAAGATATTTTATATCTACAAGATTTTTTCATTTTGTTAATCCAAGTCCCGAAAAAAATTATTATATATTATAAATTTGAATTTTAAAGTATGAACTAAAACTTTTTTTTATCAATATAATCTAAAATTAAATGTAAGACTTTTTACACCTATAACATATTTTCAAATTGTTAACCAAAAGGCCATAATAATTAAAAAGCACTGCTCGCAACGCATATTTTTTCTAAAGGCGAGCTATGCGCGTTGGTGCGTTTTACGCGTACCAAATCTTGTTTCTATAGTTTATAACTGATCGAAGGGAATCGTTTCAGGTTGAAAATTTAGAGAAATATATGATTGTTTATATTTACTATACTATAAGAAATAAAATGTAATATTTTATAGTTTTAATATTCAGCATATTTTAATTACTTTTATGCATTTATATGCGCATATTTTCAGAGTTTTTAATGCATTTAATTCCGTGCTCCAGTAATAAATGATAAATATTAAATTATGTGAGTCTATTTTGTTTCCTTGTCAAATATTGTCAGGTAAAGTTCATACGACTTATTAAATATAATCCCCATAGGGCACCAAAAATAAGATATAGCAGTTTTCTCAGTAACTGGTACATTTATGGAAGAAAATTTTCAAATAAAAGTTGTGCGAAATATTAATATCTTTCATTATGAACATGACTATTTTTGCCATAAGTGCAGCCGTTCCAGTGAAATTGGAGAAAGAACAAAATATGCATAGAGTAAACATTCACATCCGATTTGAATATTCTTTTCAAAAATAAAACGTGCACATTTAGACCATATACAAGTCTTAAGTTTGAAGTTTCACAATTCAACGTTTGACAGTTTTGGTTTTAAAGCAGTAATAGTGAACCTTTTTGAGAAGTGGCCCGTGGATCACTAACTCACTTGGGGTAAAACGGGTCAATTGAAATGCTTTCGTGGGACAGTGACCCACCACGCGTTTACAGACACACAGACAGACGTCATTCCAAAAATAGTCACATTCAATTCAGGCTGATTCAATACGTGTATATCCGTTGAAAACTAATTACTGCGTATAAGGAAGTAAAAATAGGACCTTTTAAAGGTACTGAAAATGCAGGGTATTAAAACTTGCCTTCGTTCTCTGGTAAATGCGGTTGTTTCCTAATCCAATCTTGTATTAATTTGACATCTTTGGAAATGTCTTCTTCAGTTCGTTCGTATAATTTATTAATCTGCTGTAATTCAGCAGAAGTCACAATAAGCACAGATTCAACGGACATCTTTCGAATATTATGGAAATAATTGTTTGCGGAAGCGAATTCACTTTCATACAAATATAAGCAAGACTACCAGATTTTGAGAACTATATTTAACCTTCGCCCGAAACAGGTTTTACATTATTTTTAAGTAATTTTTTTTAATATTATTATTAAAAACAAGTTTTTGATTTGTGTTTTTAAACTTTAGCTCATCGTACAGAATATACAAAAATGCAAAAATATTCCAAATACGCACTGCTACTGTGTGGAAAAATTCTGGAACATTAAGGGCACCGGGAATTAAAAAAACGTTGAATACCATGTGTCTGTAACATTCTCGGATCAAAAATTTCTTTTTTTCGGCACCCTGAATCCAAAAATATATATTACTTGTATGATCCGACTCCTCTGAAGGTACCAAAGTGATTCACACCAAATTTTCTACACATATTATTTGGTATCCCATTTGAATTCTTTAGCAGTTTAAATTCAATCGCCCGTATACTTCCAGAGTTATAGGGCCCCAAAATTTAGAACCCCCCTTAATACTGCCCTTATAAAAATAATTAATACACCCAAAAATTCTACTAATAATTCTAAGGTATTTTATATCTACAAGATTTGTTCATATTGTTAACCCAAAGGCAATAAAAAATTATTAAATATATTTTTACTTTCTTTTACAGAGTAATAAGTAAGTATTGTAATCATGAAAAATTTCGAACTCGAGATTTCAACGGATATACACGTTTTGACCTTTACTGAATCGAATCTGACTATTTTCGGAATGACGTCTGTCTGTCTGTGTGTGTGTCTGTCTGTTAACGCTCTAGAGCCAAAACTGTCGAACGAAAAATTATGAAACTTCAAACTTAAGACTTGTATATGCCCTAAATGTGCACCTACTATTTTTGAATAGAATTTTCAAACCGGAAGTGCATGTTTACTCTATGCATTTATTGTTCTATCTCCAATATCACTAGAACGGCTACACTTACGGCAAATATAGTAATATTCATAATGAAAGAGATTATTATTTCGCACAACTTTTGTTTGAAACATTTCTTCATAATTTGTACCAGTTATGAGATAACTGCTACGAAAAAACTCAAATATCTTATTTACGTTGCCATAGTTATACCTACACTTGTGACAAATTTTATTATTTTTAAATCGGATCAATCATGAGTTACATCGTTTGTTTCTTGTTTATTGAAAACAAACAAGCATTACATTGACAGTTAACTGTATGAATTAATATTTAAAATATTGATTTCTTATTAGAATAAATTGTATCAGGTAAATTATTATAGAATCAATTCATATTATATATTTGCTAACTTAATTAAATAACAATTTCAGAGTTTTATTGTGGAGTTTGACAGTTTAAGAGTGAATACGATAAGTACTTCAAATACAGATCCATTATAAATTGGTATAATTATCCAGTTATTATTAAGTTATAGTAACTTAATTTGTATTTTCATTTTGTATTGGTCAGCAAAAGATTTTGTTTTCACTTAATAATAATAATTATTATTTGTGCCCGTTTTTGCCAGAAAAACAAAATAGACATTTCAGATTTTTCCAGTACATATATATATATATATATATATATATATATATATATATATATATATGTAGACAGTTTGTTAGGGATATATATGTATATTAATATCTATCTATTGAAAACTACGTAAAAGAAAGTTGAGTGCAGGCCACTCCAGATATTTAATTTTAAAATATGCGCACTAAATTTATTTTTTATCAAAATAATCTACAAAAACTTGTATTTCTATAAGATATTTTCAAATTGTTAACCCAAAGGCCATAAAAAATGATTAAATATTATAATTTTGAATTTTAAATCTACATTAAATGTTTTTATCAAATAATTTACATGAAATGGTAAGACTTTTTATATGTATAACAAATTTTCAAATTGTTAACCAAAAGGCCATAATAATTAAAAACCGCTTCTCGCATATCGCATATATTATTTATAAGGCGAGCTGGACGCATAGGTGCGTTGTACCTAAGCTTGTTTTCTATCTATTTCCTCTACATTAAATAACAATTTAGTCAAAAACAACCCATATCATCCTAAGGGTGAAAATAATAAAAAACCAAGTATTTTTAATTTGATGAATATTTTATTTATTAAATCTAGAAAAGGCAATAGAACAAAAAAATTACATAGAAGAAGAAGTTAGTGAGTTAAGGTGTGATAATTTAAAAAATTGGGTTTATTTATTACATTCAGTATCAAAGTCAACCTATGTTTAATTTAAAAAAAAAAATGGGTTGTGGCCAACGCGGGACTTTCTTTTACGTAGTTTTCATCAATATTTATTGATTATAAAAATATAATATTAAGAAATAATAATCCAACAGAAACAATATAAAAAACTTAGCTTACCTTATATAAATGAATGGGTTGAAAATTATACCAATACCAATTTGTAATGGTTTTGAACTAACTAACTATCAAAACTAAACAATTCTCTACAGAAATATTCTGAAATGTCATTTATCTAATTCAGACCATTTTGTTTTCTTGTCGAAATATTGACAGGCGCAGATGATCCGATTAATTAAGCTACATTCGAATCCATGACAACGTAAACAAGATTCTCAGAATTTTCGGTAGCGGTTTTCTCGTAACTGGTACATTTATTGAAGAAACTTTTCAAACAAAAGTTGTGCAAAATATTAGTATCTTTCATTATGAACATAACTATTTTTGCCGTAAGTGCAGCCGTTCTAGTGATATTGGAGATAGAACAAAAAATGCATAGAGTAAACATGCACTGCCGGTAAGAATATTCTTTTCAAAAATAGGAGGTGCACAACTAGACCATATACAAGTCTTAAGTTTGAAGTCTCATAATTTTACGTTGGACAGTTTCGGCTCTAGAGCGTTCACATACACACACACACACGCACACACACACACACACACACACACACACACACACACACACAGACGTCACTCTGAAAATAGTCACATTCGATTCAGGGAAGCTCAAAACGTGTATATCCGTTGAAATCTCGAGTTCGATTTTTTTGGTGATCCCTATACTTACTTATTACTTCGTAAAAGAAAGTAAAAACAATATAAGTAAGACATTATATTGAAGCTGTTTAAATTTGTCACTATCAGATTTCTCAAATGTTCAATAACTTAACACACAAGTGAATTTCGGCCTAAAGTAGTACCAAAAGAATCACGCGTTGAGCGGACCAATTTTCATATTTCGCGGGCTGAAATAAACGGATGTGACGTGGCACTTTTTCAGACTATTTATAGTAATTTTCGTTATAGAAATGTATCTATGCGATTTTCTAGTTAGTGCTGCAATTTTGTAAACAATAAGTTAACGATTTATTAATTATTTAGGAATATTTATAATCACAAACTTAAGATATGTATATTAGACACCCCTGGCACATTTAAATTTGTGATCTCAGTGGACTTGGTTAAGCATTGCATTGTGAAATGTCAATAACAAAAAGTGTAGCACAAGAATTACAAGATTAAAATATGTGTAAATTAAGTGCAAAGCAATTTAATAAAGTATGCAGAACATTTTCAACACTTTTTAAAGATATGGAACCATTGTTTGAGGTCCATTCCGGTTCAACACCAATTTGTTTTGCTGTATTTATGGCATTCACACGTAAACGTAAGTTGATCTTTATTTTATGACAATATTAGTAGATATTATTCTAAACTGTACCATTCTCTAAAATATCGCAATTGAAATATATAAATATTGCTGATATTTTTTGTGTATGTCCAAAGAAAATTTAAAAACGAGAAAATATTACATATAAGTAATTTTATATTCTGTATTTCTATAACGAAAACGTATTTATGTATGTATGGTAGTTCATTGGTACAAAATAATAGTAAATCGATAAAAATACTTTAAACAATTTGAAATTGTTATTAATTACTTTCTTTTACGAAGTAATAAGTAAGTATAGGGATCACCAAAGAAATCGAACTCGAGATTTCAACGGATATACACGTTTTGAGCTTCCCTGAATCGAATGTGACTATTTTCGGAGTGACGTCTGTGTGTGTGTATGTGAACGCTCTAGAGCCGAAACTGTCCAACGTAAAATTATGAGACTTCAAACTTAAGACTTGTATATGGTCTAGTTGTGCACCTCCTATTTTTGAAAAGAATATTCAAACCGGCAGTGCATGTTTACTCTATGCATTTTTTGTTCTATCTCCAATATCACTAGAACGGCTGCACTTACGGCAAAAATAGTTATGTTCATAATGAAAGATATTAATATTTCGCACAACTTTTGTTTGAAAAGTTTCTTCAATAAATGTACCAGTTACGAGAAAACCGCTACCGAAAATTTTAAGATTCTTGTTTACGTTGTCATGGATTTGAATGTAGCTTAATTAATCGGATCATCTGCGCCTGTCAATATTTCGACAAGAAAACAAAATGGTCTAATTTAGATAAATGACATTTCAGAATATTTTTGTAGAGAATTGTTTAGTTTTGATAGTTAGTACTTCGAAACCAGTACAAATTGGTATTGGTATAATTTTCAACCCATTCATTTATATAAGGTTAGCTAAGTTTTTTATATTGTTTCTGTTGGATTATTATTTCTTAATATTATATTTTTATAATCAATAAATATTGATGAAAACTACGTAAAAGAAAGTCCCGCGTTGGCCACAACCCATTTTTTTTGGTATAGATATACTTGCATAGAAATAGCAAAATTGAAATTTCGTGATGCTAAATTTTAATAATGGAACGAAATCACATCCGTATATCAATGTTTTCCTCTGAAGGTACCGGAGCGATTCACACCAAATTTGGTACACATATTATTTGGTATCCCATTTGAATCCGTTCGCAGTTTAAATCTAATCGCCCGTATACTTCCCGAATTATAGGGCCCCAAAATTTGGAGCCCCCCTCTTAATACTACCCTTATAAAAATAGTTAAAACACCCAAAAATACTACTGAAAATTCTAAGATATTTTATGTCTACAAGATTTTTCATATTGTTAACCCAAAGCCCATAAAAAATTATTAAAGATTATAATTTTGAATTTTAAAATTGCAGTAAAAAATTATTTTTTCTATCTATATAATCTACAAAAATTGCAAGACTATTTATATGGCCTAGAAAAAACAACTTGAAAGTGGCAACATGTAATTATTCCTTATATAATAAGCGAAAGTTCAGTCTAAACAAGCTTAGGTACAACGCACCTATGCGTCCAGCTCGCCTTATAAGTAATATATGCGATGCGAGCAGTTTTTAATAATTTTGGCCTTTTGGTTAACTAATTGAAAAAATGTTATAGATATAAAAAGTCTTACATTTAATTTAAGATTATATTAAAAAAAAAAAAAAAAAATCAAATTTTGAAATTCAAAATTATAATATTTAATAATTTTTTTCGGGCTTTGGGTTAACAAAATGAAAAAATCTTGTAAACAAAAAATATCTTAGAATTTTTAGTAGAATTTTTAAGTGTTTCAATTATTTTTATAAGGGCAGTATTAAGGGGGGGTCCAAATTTTGGGGCCCTATAACTCGGGAAGTATACGGGCGATTGGATTTAAACTGCGAACGGATTCAAATGGGATGCCAAATAATATGTGTACCAAATTTGGAGTGAATCGCTCCGGTACCTTCAGAGGAGTAGAGGGCACAAATTTGGTCTAACATCCAAGTATATAAGTTATATACATTTTCGGAATCAGGGCGACGAGACGAACACTTTTTCTTAATGAAATTTTTTGATCCGAGAATGCTACAGACACACGTCCGAATGCTTTAGCCTCTTCGGTACTACGTACGGCGAGCTAAAAAATAACAAACTATATAACCAATGTTTCATAGGTTTGGACTGACATAAAAAATATGATTAAAATGAAAACTTCGTTTATAAAAAGGCATCAATGTGGAAAGGGTTAATTTGGATAATCGAATAATTCACATCATTTTGGAGGATCCTGTGACTAAAAGGATCTCATGGAGTCCTGAGATCGAGACGGACGGAACCACACAATCGCAAATCGATCCACGTTATTTGCCACTAATGAGGAATTAAACGTAAGTACAGAAGATATGAGTGTAATTAAATATTTTAGATTAATCGTAATATATTTATATTTCAGACCCCTCGTCTCAAAATGCAATCTAACTTATACCTATTTCAGTTAAAATTGTAAATAATGAATGAAATATTTTATATCTAAAATTATAATGGCTTGCTGGAAAATATGATTAATCTATTTAAATGGTTAGATAGAATCAATTGCCTGAACAAAATAAATAAAACTAGATTGATTGATTGATTAACGAACTTAATATTGCGAATGAGGAAAGAAAGCGGCGTATATTTTAAATTTGAAAAAGAAAATATGTTATTTATATTTTATATCACATACTAATTATAATAAGTAAGTTTTCGGAGGAATACGCTGCTCGATGTATCAAAATTATATTTGAATGTATTAATAAGGTGAATATTAAATAAACAATCTGTATTTTATATTGAAGAAACAGTATTTGATAACGTAATAAAATAATTAGCTAAATAGTATATGTATTTTTTGACAGTTTGTTTGGGATATATATTTCTAATGAAGCTATGTATAAGAAAGTCGAGTGCATTCCACTCCTTTTTTTGTTAGCTTCCGGCTCACAATTTGATTGAATGTGCAAGTTATAAAATGTCTTAAATTTGTTTTGTAAAACTTTGAATTTTTTTCTAAGGGCAGTATTAAGAAGAGTTGTAAGGATGATTCGATTTAAAAGTTCGACAGGAACTTTTTGACAATTTTATGTATAGCAAACCCCAAAAGCATACAAAAATATATGAAAAATAATAATTTTGATATTAAAAATATTCATAATTTTTACTTTCTTTTATGAAGTAATAAGTAAGTATGAAAAAAATCATGAAAAATTTCGAACTCGAGGTTTCAACATACATGTTACTCCCCTTAAACTTAAGATTTACAATTCAAACAATGTTTCCGTAACTCGTACGTCACTAATTCACATTGAAACACTGTTTTTGAGGCTCACGTGGTAGCATTTTTATTTTTATTTGTTCTTTGGGCGGTCATTTTAACATAAATGCTTAATAGCGACTCACAAACTTCAAATTAGAATAAATAAAATTTAATTTTATTAACTAACTAAATTATTTATATTTCTCATTGCCATACAATATCAATATAATATAGCAGATGCCACGCTGTGTAAAGTACACAACACACTAAATACACTTCAAATCATTAAATTAATTGAAGATTTATCACAATTTTTTTTTTTTGATGCTTCATTCTCACGTTTGATTTGTTTTTTGTCTATTTCAAAGCAGACTGAACTTCAGAAGAGTAGTGCTGTTTTATTGCAGTATAAACTATTTGATTATTTTTACATTCTTTTACGAAGTAATAAGTAAGTCTTGTAATTATGAAAAAGTTCGAATTCGAGATTTCAACGGATATACATGTTCCCTGAATCGAATCTGACTATTTTCGAGATGACGGCTGTGTGTGAGAGCCAAAACTGTCGAACGTATAATTATGAAACTTCAAACTTAAGATTTGTATATGCCCTAGATGTGCACCTCCTATTTTTGAAAAGAATATTCAAACCAGAAGTGTATGTTTACTCTATACATTTTGTGTTCCATCTCCAATATCACAAGAACGGCTACACTTACGGAAAAAATAGTTATGTTCATAATGGAAGATATTCATATTTCGCACAACTTTTGTTTTAAAAGTTTCTTCATAAATTGTACCAGTTGCGAGAAAAATGCTACGAAACTTTATAAATATCTTGTTTACGTTGCCATGGATTCGCATGTAGCTTATAAAATCGGATCATCTGCGACTTTGACAGCAAAACAAAATATATTCAATCATTAATATAATAACCCAGAAATGTTTGTATGTGAGTGTGTATGTGTGGAACGCTTTTTTTGTAAAAATGCAGATTGGCATAGACGGGGATCGAACTCACGACCTCCAGGGTGAAAAGCATGACACTTAGCCACTGCACCATGGCGACTGTTAATTATGTTATAAAAAATAATCAAATAGTTTATACTGAAATAAAACAATCACTACGATTCAGAAGGCTCAGTCTGCTTTGAAATAGACAAAAACGAATCAAACGTCAGAATGAAATCAGTCAAAATTGGTTTTTGTGTGATAAATCTTCAATTCAAAGTTTAATCTTAAGTTTAAGGGCAGTAGCATGCTATAATTTCAATTTTTAAGTATATAATATGAAATAAGTGCATATTATTGCCTAATTATCATATATTTTTAGCAAATACGTGTTTCTGTACATTTATTTTAATTCATAGTTAATATTTTTCACTTCAAAATGGCCAAGAAGCAGTGATTTTTGAAAATATGAGTTGCGGTAAGATTTTATAGTTCGTCAAATTATAATAACTGCAAGTAAGTAAATTTATAATTCTGATTATTAGAGAAATAAAATGTTGAAGAGATAATTCAAACATATTTAGAAACATGTTTGGTTGGCAATTTTATTCTTTTATTTTTGATGGCACAATACATTGTATTTTAGCATATAACTAATTATCATTACTTTTAAAACTGCCGTTGTGACACTGCATCAGATTAATACTGCAAAATTCAAAATCTAGCCTGATTATTTAATTCAAAAACAATAATGAATCAAATGTCAAATCATTAAAAATGTTGTGTAAAAAGGATTTGTAATACATATTATTTGAATAATCGATTCAAATAATAAACAGCAATCGTAAATAAATTTATAATCCTGTTTTTTATATACAATCATAGAAACTGTCTAAATGATACAACACATATGCACCATACAAGATTAAAATCAAAGTTAAACAAAATTTTGTTTGAATTTATCGGATGTTACACAGTGCATGATAAGCGATCGATTACTTAATCTCAGCATAGTGATCTAAGAACAAAATAGCGTTCAAAGAAAGAACTCGATTTTTTCTTTATTATTATTTGCGATGTGGAAATTTGTATTACTATTATAGTCAAACGATACAAAATGAAGAAAAACCGTGTTATTATTATTAAATTACATGAAAATTCGCCATCAGTCAAAACTGACCTATGTTCTGTATACCATATGGGCACATGGTGCCCACGGGTGACCCTAGTTAGATAAATATTTCTGTAGAGTATTGGTTAGTTTGACAGCAGGTTTTGGATATATATAAATATACATATATATATATATATATATATATATATATTATATATATATATATATATATATATATATATATATATATATATATATATATCTAGTGAAAACTGCGTAAAAGAACGTTGAGTGCAGGCCACTCCAGATATTTTATTTTTATCAAAATAATTACAAAAAATCGTGAGAAATTTTCTTCAAAAGGCCATAAGAATTAAAAACAATTATTTATAATTTATAAAGTGCGGATTGGGAGGGTGGAGTTCGCTGCTCGTATCGCATATATTACTTATAAGGCGAGCTAAACGCTTAGGTGCTTTGTACCTAAGCTTGTTTTATTGAGAATGCAACTCTGGCTAGGCACGTCGGCAGACTAGGTTTCTAAATGTGAATTAAATCATAAAAATCGTTTAATTATATATTATTTATTTTTATTACCGTACAAGATAAGTGCTTAATTAGTCTTAGGTTTCTTTTCGGGGTTTAATTCTACAATATCCACACTACCCGGCGTTTCTTCCATTTCTTTGCGCTTTTTCTCTAATCTCGCATCGTTCATACGTTGTACTCGTTCACTCATATTCCTTTTCGGCCTTCCTATCTGCACCGGTTTCGGCTTCATTACTGTTGTATCCGTCACTTCCGGAATTTTCGGTAAAATGGATAACAAGCACGGCCATTTAAACAAAACGTAGAAACGTCTCCAAAATAGTTGACGTTCATTAAGTACTTCCTGTTTCATTTCGTCTGGCAACGACGATAAATACTGTTCTAATTGCGCTTTACAGAAATTGTAACCGCGCACTTTCTTAAATAGAGGTGCTTCGGTGTCTGCATAGTATAGGCCCTCCATTATACCTTTGGATTGGTTGCATAACCGTGGGTGTAACAGCCATAAGCCGCGGTATCCAACTAGCGTCTCTGGAGTTGGGGGAATCACATACGATTGCATTTGGTCGGGCAGAGGTGGCATTTGCTTTAGTCTAGACAACACTTTCACATCGAACGCATCTAATTTCGGATGATTTTCTAATGTTTCGACATTAGGTATTTCTAAATGTACATTTAAAAACGACCAAATTAATCGAATTCGTTCAACTGATTCATCCAGATGATTATCTACGTTAGTTATGGCGCGCCCTGTATGCTTATGGGTCGGTTTAAAGTAATTTAATAATAATTCATCTAAACTTAATTTCGATTTAGGCTTACGCCCTGTTATGACTTTGTTTGCTTTAAATGCTGGTATTTTTTCCAACTGTTTTTCAATATATGGTATATTTAAAATCTCGCTATTATCAGCAAGCCCTTTTGCTTGCAACGTAAGTTGCTCAACTAAGGGATCTGTGATTTGTGACCGTGTTTGTGACCGGAGTTTATGTTTGCCTTTGTTACGTCGCGATATTTCTGCTAAATTTGCGGCTGGATGCATATCAAACCATTTTTTAATAAAAGTAAACCGATGCCGTAAATGCGCTGGATTTCGACCAAGATCCAATAATTTCCAATCTTTCTCACCGTGTCTATGCACATGTTGAATAATTGCCTGATCGTCCTCCAGGGACCATTCGCGAATATTCCCCGCCATCGACGCTAACCGATTACGCAATTGCTGTACTTGGCGATCTTTAAAATATGTTACGATTCTCGTCATATCTTTATCGAAGATCTTCACTAATGTTAACAAAAGTACGTCTTCAGCTTCGCTGAATGTCCCTTTCTTAACAGGCGCTAATGCGTATCGGTAACGATTGTAGATTTGGACGCGCGATCGATTCCGGAAATAAAATGCGACTTTGCCCCATGATATACTATCGCCGAAACGGCATAACTCCACCACTTGTTTCAATTCTGCGTCTTCATCCGGGGTCCAACTATCTGAATTATACTTTTGTGATAACTTCGAATGAAAATGCACGCAGCATTGATAAGCCGTTTTGTTTATATTTAAATTTTTGGCAATTAAATCCCAATTTTCAAAATTGTTTGCCACTGCTTGCTCCTTTAATGCTTCACTTTGGAGGTTCGTCCATGGTTTTTTACTGACGCCAGGGTTTAGGTAAACGCTCCATAGTGCTGCGCATTCAAAGTCTTCGTGGCGATTATCGAAATGGGTTACAGAGATTTTATACCAATCAATGTCTTGTTTGCTCCAATTGGCAATACATTGTAGTATAGTTCGATTTTCTTTTAAAGCAATTAGTTCTGATTTGGAGGAATCAGAATCGAGGCTTTTTCCATAGTTGGAAGTGTTAAGTGTAATTGGGTTCAACTCATTTGAATCTGGATTTAAGTCGATGTTAGTTGCAAATGAAGTACTTGGTTTAGGATTTAAAACGGTTCCGGTTTTAGGTACATTTTTGCTTGTATCAATTGCATTAGAAGTACTAGGAGTTGGTTTCGAATGTACAAGGCTTTTGCCCTTTTTCTCATTTGTTAATACAATTGGGTTTTTCAATTCTGAATCGGCATTTTTACGACTCTTTTTCGTAGAGTCTGATTTAATTTTGTTTGTAAGAGTAGGCGTTGACTTCGAATATACAAGGCTTTTGCCCTTTTTCTCATTTTTTAATACAATTGTGTTATTCAATTCCTTCAATTCTGAATCGGAATTATTCTTTTTCGTAGAGTCTGCTTTCATTTTGTTTGTAAGTGTGGCATTAGAACTACTAGGAGTTGACTTCGAATATACAAGGCTTTTGCCCTTTTTCTCTTTTGCTAATACAATTGTGTTATTCAATTCCTTCAATTCTGAATCGGAATTATTCTTTTTCGTAGAGTCTGCTTTAATTTTGTTTGTAAGTGTGGCATTAGAAGTACTAGGAGTTGGTTTCGAATATACAAGGCTTTTGCCCTTTTTCTCATTTGTTAATACAATTGGGGTATTCAATTCCTTCAATTCTGAATCGGAATTATTCTTTTTCGTAGAGTCTGCTTTAATTTTGTTTGTAAGTGTGGCAGTAGAACTACTAGGAGTTGACTTCGAATATACAAGGCTTTTGCCCTTTTTCTCATTTGTTAATACAATTGGGTTATTCAATTCCTTCAATTCTGAATCGGAATTATTCTTTTTCGTAGAGTCTGCTTTAATTTTGTTTGTAAGTGTGTCTATTAATTCTCTAGTGTTATTATCAATTGTACTAGAAGTACTAGGTTCAAAAATAAGTTTAAATTTCGATTTAATCTTTTCAGTACCAGAAGTACTTGGTTCTGGATTCGCTTCAGTATTACATTGCGCATCCGATTCCATTTTCGCGATTCTCTCCTCGACATTTTCCAGAGTATCCTCAGCCCAGTTCCGAGCCAAAGCGCCAATAACAGCCCTATTACCGAATATATCTTTTAATTTTAATAAATCGGACGAATTATCCGCGCGACTAATTAACCGCGAAATTTCCGCTACCCGTTTTTCGCTAATTTCCGTATAAACGGCAACGACTAATTTCGTTTTTTCGTCACGTCGCCAAGTGATATGTTTATAAGAAAATTGGGGCATTTGGTCGTTGTTACGCATTGCAACAATATCCGCATTTGGCGGACTCGGAAAACTAGCATTATCCTTAAAATACGGCACACCTAATCGTATTCTTAAACCGCATTTACGTTCATTAACCGCAGACATTTTATTATTTTTAGCCATTTGATACTGAGTCAATTTCATCAAAGACGCGGTTAATTTATTATGTATTTTACTTAAAATATGACGCTTTTTACGGTTACAAATTAACGCAAAGCGCAAGTTATTATCACTACAATTCTCAATAGTTTCTTTCACATCCGGATCCATGTCAAACGAATCATCAGCCTCAGGCTCTGGTTCATCCGAACCGGAATCCTTGGATGTAGGTACGCCATCGATACCCAAATCCTCTGTATGTACGGAGTCCGAGTCGGAATAGTCGATATTCTGAAATAGATTTAAAATAAAATGATATATTCATAATAAAAGGGTTCATCGAAGTACCTGATTAGCCAAAAACGCATCTAACTTCTTAATATCCTCCAGTATATCCATTTTTAGCTGTTGCGACGATGAAAAACGTTTAGAAATTAAGGTTAAGTAATGTAATGTAATAGCCGTATTCTTTTTACAAACAACTCAGCTTGTTTCCGGTTAATATTTATCTTCTCGCTCTGTCTACACATAAGACAGACAGAGCAAAAACATAATGTCCCTGCAGTTAGCTTGGGATTGGGATTCGTTTTTCCCAAGCTACAATCCCAATATACAACTGGATTGGATCCCTGAGATCATTTTTGTTTTTATGCTTAAAACCTTGTTTATGCATAATTAGCGATGTTCTAATTAGTATATTTATGTTTATAAACTATTATGTGATCTATACTATAATAAAAAATTATAAAATCTACTATAAATTAGTAATTACAGCAAAAATTCCGTGCAGAACCAGTACGATAAACCTTGCGATCCTACGTTTTATTTATTTACGACCATACTAAAATAGGACAAACACCAAATATTACATATATTATAGATTAGGGTGTGTTTAATCAAATGCAATCATAAAAATTAAATTAAAAAAATGTGTATTTGGAGAAAACCGACATTGAAGTCCAAATTACGCATGCCGTGGGACGTTTTATTTATTTACGACCATACTAAAATAGGACAAACCCCAAATATTTCGTATATTATAGATTAGGGTGTGTTGAATCAAATGCAATCATAAAATTTAAATAAAAAATATATATATTTGGAGAAAATTGACATTGAAGTCCAAATTACGCATGCCGAGGGTCGTTTTATTTATTTACGACCATACTAAAATAGGACATACCCCAAATATTACATATATTATAGATTAGGGTGTGTTGAATCAAATGCAATCATAAAAATTAAATGAAAAAAATATATATTTGGAGAAAATCGACATTGAAGTCCAAATTACGCATGCCGAGGGTCGTTTTATTTATTTACGACCATACTAAAATAGGACATACCCCAAATATTACATATATTATAGATTAGGGTGTGTTGAATCAAATGCAATCATAAAAATTAAATGAAAAAAATATATATTTGGAGAAAATCGACATTGAAGTCCAAATTACGCATGCCGAGGGTCGTTTTATTTATTTACGACCATACTAAAATAGGACAAACCCCAAATATTACATATATTATAGATTAGAGTGTGTTTAATCAAATGCAATCATAAAAATTAAATAAAAGAAATATGTATTTGGAGAAAACCGACATTGAAGTCCAAATTACGCATGCTGTGGGACGTTTTATTTATTTACGACCATACTAAAATAGGACATACCCCAAATATTTCGTATATTATAGATTAGGGTGTGTTGAATCAAATGCAATCATAAAAATTAAATTAAAAAAATATATATTTTGAGAAAATCAACATTGAAGTCCAAAATATGCATGCCGGGGGTCGTTTTATTTATTTACGACCATACTAAAATATGCCTCACTGCAAATATTTTATATATTATTTATTAAGGTGTGTTTAATCAAATGCAATCATAAAAACTAAAAAAATAAATATATATATTGACAAAATCGACATTGAAGTCCAAAGTACGCATACCAGGGGACGTTTTATTTATTTACGACCATACTAAAATATGCCTCACCCCAAATATTTTACATAATATAGATTAGGGTGTGTTTGACTATATTATGTAAAATATTTGGGGTGAGGCATATTTTAGTATGGTCGTAAATAAATAAAACGTCCCCCGGTATACGTACTTTGGACTTCAATGTCGATTTTGTCAAAATATATTTTTTTTTATTTAGTTTTTATGATTTCATTTGATTAAACACACCATAATGTATAATATATAAAATATTTGGAGTGAGGCATATTTTAGTATGGTCGTAAATAAATAAAACGTCCCTCGGCATGCGTATTTTGGACTTCAATGTCGATTTTCTCAAAATATATATATTTTTAATTTAATTTTTATGATTGCATTTGATTAAACACACCATAATGTATAATATATAAAATATTTGGAGTGAGGCAAATTTTAGTATGGTCGTAAATAAATAAAACGTCCCTCGGCATGCGTATTTTGGACTTCAATGTCGATTTTGTCAAAATATATATTTTTTTTATTTAATTTTTATGATTGCATTTAATTAATCGCACCCTAATCTATATTATATAAAATATTTGGAGTGAGGCATATTTTAGTATGCTCATAAATAAATAAAACGTAGGATCGCAAGGTTTATCGTACTGGTTCTGCACGGAATTTTTGCTGTAATTACTAATTTACAGTAGATTTTATTATTTTTTATTATAGTATAGATCACATAATAGTTTATAAACATAAATACACTAATTAGAACATCGCTATTTATGTATAAACAAGGTTTTAAGCATAGAAACAAAAATGATCTCAGGGATCCAATCCAGTTATATATTGGGATTGTAGCTTGGGGAAAAAACGAATCCCAATCCCAAGCTAACTTCAACAAGCTAAAAACATGAGCCTAGCTGTGATTTTGTGCAAAAAGAATACAACTGCTGTTAAGCGGATGAGCTACGCTAACGCATCAAGCGTTAGTGCGTTATTTATAAAGAATCAGTGTTGCCAACGATAAAAATAATCCCTAGATTTTCATTTCACCTAAATTATACCTTTAATTAAAACTCTCAGCCTGTCAGTGTGCAAATTAAGATAATATATCACTATTGCCAAAGAGACATACAAAAATTAGCAAAATACTGCAAGACATTCGCGTTTGATTATAAATGAGAAATACGAAATTCCTGACTATGCGGACTCACATAACTAGATAGATTTTAACAATTAAGCCACAAATATCGCATTTAAGCAAAGCCTAAATAACCTAGATCATAGTTGTTTATTGTTTATAATGTTATATGCACACAATTTTGCAGAATTTAGATAAATGTAAAGTAGACCGGCTTGTGCATTATATTTTGAATATAATTAAAAAAAAATCCATTAAATCAATTTACATGTTTTATATCTTGAATTAAGTACGTAGATTACGAAAATTGTAAATTTAGAAAACAGAGACAATCAAATTTTGTTGTGAGCATGGTGTTTTTTATTGATATTTCATTATTTCTGTACATTTTTCTGCAGTTTTTGATTACATATAACTAATTATATATATTATACACAAAATAAAACACAATTAGGGCCCTAAAACCACGTATTAAGTGAAATAAATAATCTAGGGGATTTTATTTTACGTTAGCAACACTGATTCTTTATCGTTATACTGTTCGTGGATAAATTTACTGATTACTCATGGATAACTTTACTAACAATTTATATTAGGAGTTTATCAGTCAATAATAAATACGGCTTATTTATATTTTATATTTATAGTCTGTTATACAACACAATCAAATATGTTTCATACATTTCTCATGTAAACGTACAAGCAAATTCCAGATGCTTATTATATCCCATATAAACGCAGTAACAAACTATAGACTGAAAAAGTGGCACGTCACATCCGTTTATTTTAGCCCGCGAAATACGAAAATTGGTTCGCTCAACGTGTGAACCTGGGTTATTCTTATGGGACTTCTACTTTAGGCCGACGATGTGTTTAGTTATTGAAAATAGCCAATCGCCCGTATACTTCCCGAGTTATAGGGCCCCAAAATTTGGAGCCCCCAAATACTGATAAAAATAATTAAAGATATTTTATGTCTACAAGATTTTTTCATATTGTTAACTCAAAGGCCATAAGAAATTATTAAATATAATTTTTAATTTAAAATTTTTATTATCAATATAATCTACAAGAAATTGAAAGACTTGTTATATTTATAAAAAAAAAATCATATTTTCTGATTTTAAGCACAAAAACCCTAAAAATGACCAAGATAATATAAAGTGCCGCCATCTATTGTTGAATAGATTAACTAATCTAGCCATCCATGGATGGCAATTCAGTTCCCTATATTGCAAGCACCAGTGCTAACAGCTCGCCGAGTTATAGAGCCCCCCCTCTCTTATGCTGCTCTTAGAAAAATTATAAAACGCCCAAAAATTCTAGATAATATTCTAAGATATTTTTAGCTCACCGTACAGAATGCACAAAAGAGCTATAGTGATCTGTCGTGTGTCTGTAACATGCTCGGATCGAAAATAAAAATCTTAACTAAAAGTTCTTGTATTTTCGCTCTGAATCCAAATATATATATAACTCATATCATCATATGTATGTATCTCGCTCGGTCGGTCGTAAGACCTGAGTTTATGACCGCAACTCGTCTGAAGGTACCGGGCCGATTTTAATGAAATTTGATATACATATAATATCCACGCCCGTGAAGTTCTCGTCGCATTTTAAATACAATCGTCAGTATAGGACCGGAGTAATAAGGCCCCAAAATTTAGAACCTTCCTAAATACTGCCCTAGTCAACTTTTAAAAAATTTAGAATTTTTTACTAGAAATTCTAAGATATTTTATATCAATAAAGTTTTCTCAAATTGTGAGCCCATAAGCTTAAAAAAAATAATATAAATATATTTTGAAGTATATCAGACATTGAACGCCATCTATAAGTGAAACGAAGAAGTTATATTTGTTTGGTTATATTTCCCATTATATAAACTGCTTCTGTGATTTAATTAATAAAATTACAAAATGTTCATAAAATAATTTTCAATATCCTTGGCTAATCACGAAATTAACGATATTAACGTTACCCATGTGTGCAATTTTAAATGTGGGGTTATGGAAATTAATACTGGTGCAGGAATAAATAAATGTCGGGATCATAATTGGTTAGATTGGTTCAGTGAGCACTGTGAGTATAATGTCGATGATTTAGAATTATATACGTAAAGTCAGAAATGCATTAAGGGGGCATTCACCTTTTGAGCACAAAAAAAAAGCTGTTTTTAACATTTTTTTTCTCAGGGTACGTTTGAGATATTCGCATGCGGTTTTTTTGTATCGTATTTATTCAACTTTTCTCTTTCATAAGGTATTTTTTAAAGTCGGGTACGTTCAGCCCCGGCGAAGATGTCCAGGTCCAAAGTGGGCAGCTCAATTTAGGCGCGCGGTAGCATAACTCTGGTCCCAGTTGTTTGAAAAAAAAAAAGAAATAAGGGTTTTAAAGTATATTAAATTGTCTAAGAATTGATCCTCGGGTGGTCCATTTGGACCATAATTAGCAAAATGGCGACCATCGTACGAAAAAAGTTATTTTTTGCCACTTTTTTTCTCCTTTGGTGGGCCTTAAAAAATATTAACAACTGTCGGACACACTTCGTCGAGAATCAACTTCTAGAGAATTTTATTACCTTTAAGATGCGCTTATCGAGAGTTAAATCGGTTAATTTGTTGTCGAGATATTCTACCGCGCGACTTAAAACATATGGTTTCGAGAAAAACGCGTTTAAAGTTTCACTTTCAGACTGACGCGCGCGAAAACGCCGTGCTTGAGCAAAAACATTGTTTTGTTTAAATCGCAATTTCACATATTTCCAACTCGAATTTCAAAAAACGGCTTCAGAGACTTATAGTCAACACTTCAAAGTGTCCTATTCTGCAAAAAAAAAATATATATATATCGATTTTTTGAATCCGCAAAAGGTGAATGCCCCCGTAATTTCATATAAAATGCAGAAGAAATGTCATTTTAAATTTTAAAGACTCGTCGTATATTATTGCATTATTGTATAAAACAATAATTTAAATATGTTCCAAGAATGAATTGCTTTTAGTATTGTATTTATTGCGATTGGGCTCGCTGGTAGCACTGGCGCTAGCGCCAGTTCTGGTTGGTTTACCGTATAGTTTATAAAGGAATTCTATTATATTTTTATTATTATAGAATAAACAATTTCATGTGAAATAAGCAAGACCTTGTTCTTTTTAAATAATTTGTTTTATTTGTTATAAAATTAATACATGGACTCATAAAAACGTGGCGTTTATTTTATTTTACTTTACATTCATCTAATTATATAATATCTTATTATAATTAAAAAATTCAAGTCCAGCTCTGTATATTAGCATTTATTTTTCAGCGTGTCGCGGTACCGCGAGGCGAGAATGTACTTAGTATTACTATAATATCTGTTATTAAAATAGCATTTAATAAAAATGCATTAAGATCGTTAGTTTACGTATGTCTTTTGTTGAATGTATATGAAATTTATGTGACAATGGAAAGTGACAAAAATAAAAGTAAAAAACCGAATCCTCGTCAACATGCCAACCCTTTCTCAGCCGTCACATTTTGGTAAGTGGATTTTTTTTTACAGGATTTTTTTTTATGCAAATAGGCATACTTAAAACTGTATGTTATCTAATCAATATTTTACACTAGTTTATGAATAAATCTATTTGAGCTATAAGAAGGCATCTTAAATGTATTTGTACAACCGAATATCCTTTTGTTATTGTTTATAGTAAAAACAAGATTCGGTATGTACAAAGCACCTGTGCTCAAAGCTCGCCTTTTAGATAGAACCAGCAAAAAACAAGTCGCGACCATAATAAAATGAAGATTGTAATGCCATCTATTGCTGGGTAGATTAGTTAATATAGCCAGCAACATATGGCATCAATATATTATTTTTAACAATTTTTAAGGGTTTTGCCCTTAAAAACTGAAAATATAAGAAAATGTTATAGATATAATAAGTATTACTATTTTTAGCTAGCCGTACGAAGTACCGAAGAAGCTAAAGCATTCGGTCGTGTGTCTGTAGCATTCTCGGATCAAAAAATGTCATTAACAAAAAGTGTTTGTCTCGTCGCCCTGAATCCAAATATATATATGTATATAACTTATAGTCGTTCAGTCGCTCGTAAGACCAAATTTGTGCCCTCTACTCCTCTGAAGGTACCAGAGCGATTCACACCAAATTTGGTACATATATTATTTGGCATCCCATTTGAATCCGCTCGCAGTTTAAATCCAATCGTCCGTATACTTCCCGAGTTATAAGGCCCCAATATTTGGAGCCCCCCTTAATACTGCCCTTATAAAAATAATTAAAACACTTAAAAATTCTAATATTTTTTGATATTGTTAACCCAAAGCCCGAAAAAATTACTAAATATTATAATTTTGAATTTTAAAATATGCACTAATTTTTAGCTCGCCGTACGTAGTACCGAAGAAGCTTAAGGAGCAGTAAAAATGACTTAGTTCTTCTAACACTCAACCTACGCTCTCCCGTGCCGCCACTAGTACTTTCCGTGATGTGAGTTTCTGCACAAATTTAGTATCAAAATTAACTTCTCAACTGAAGTAGCTACATACATACGTTTCGTTCTGTCGGTAGGTTGTAAAGGCGCGGGGAAACCAATCAAATAACAATGTTGTATTTAAAAAATATTATTTATTTATCTTGTTCCGGTTCAAAACATTTGAGCCCGCGTGGAATTCTTCTTCTAACTATTTCTTGCAGAATACATTCATTATAGAAATGTATTAATTTATCCTGAATTTTATTTTGCCAGAAATCACTTTCTCTCTCAATTTTTTCAATATGCAAGTCAACTTCATCATTTCTGTAAATTATAAAATAACAATATTCCCTATCTGATATGTGAAACTGACCTTGTATCTAAAAGTAAATGCGACAAAATAAAAATTTCAACAATTATGTGATTTATCTTACTTGGAAGTAATAGTCGTGGCTCTTTTTTAATTTAACTTCATTATTTCTTAATTCTAAACAAATATTTTTGTTTTTTAATTCTGCCTTCATCGGCAATTTAGAGCCGGCTAAACTATACATGCATTTAATTTCAATGATGCCATTGTCATTTATCAAGCCTGTAATATGTGTATGTATGTATATATAAATGTGTGTGTGTATATATATATATATATAAATATATAAATATGTATATTTATATATTCGTACATTCGAAATTCTTCGTCCGTTCCCCACGCATTACTCAAATCATCAATTGAATCAAGTGTCATAAGTTTTGGACTAGCTTCAAATTGCGTCTCATTTCTTTTTGGACAAATTATAAGATAAACAATAATTCGAACAATGTTATTATACAAATTAACTTTAGTTTAGTTAATTTTAAGGTATAGTAGGAATACATGTTCGAAATATCCATCGCTTCTAAAACATCAGATTCTAAATCTATAAGTGGCCGTGGTGGTGAATAAGTATTATTATTATTGTCACTGTTAGTAAGAATTTTTTTCCATCTTAATTTCGCAGCTTTCGAGGCTTTAGAACGTTTAATTCTACGATTCAAACGTCTTCGAGTCGGCGCCATAATTATTAAACTGCGCTACACTGGTCTATGCTTTGATATTAGCAAGGGGAAGAAAGTTTGATACCTAATACGTACAGCAGAGCCTCTCACGGACAAACCCTGAAACTTTTAACATTGAGTCTTATGGACGATTCTTTTATCATTGTTTTTGTCGATTATATATAATTAAGAATACAATAATTAGACTCATTTTAAAGATTATGACTACCTTAGAGCTCTGAGACATGATTCCGCTCAATTCGGTTCTATTAAACCAAATAAAATGAGGTTCAAAGTAGCAGCTAAAACATGCCATGGTTAATAAACACTTATATTATTTATAATAATGATTTAGCAGTTCATTTTCTATTCAGAGCAATCAAGATACATCATAGAATCAGTGTACTAAAGGAATTATCATTTGATTACTTGTGTGTTGAGATAATTATGGAAATATTTCACTCATTTGTATCAAGACTTAAATTGACATTTTTACGCGACCTTAAGCATTCGGTCGTGTGTCTGTAGCATTCTCGGATCAAAAAATTTCATTAAGAAGAAGTGTTCGTCTCGTCGCCCTGAATCCGAAAATGTATATAACTTATATACTTGGATGTTAGTCGTCGCTCGCTCGTAAGACCAAATTTGTGCCCTCTACTCCTCTGAAGGTACCGGAGCGATTCACTCCAAATTTGGTACACATATTATTTGGCATCCCATTTGAATCCGCTCGCAGTTTAAATCCAATCGCCCGTATACTTCCCGAGTTATAGGGCCCCAAAATTTGAAGCCCCCCTTAATACTGCCCTTATAAAAATAATTGAAGCACTAAAAAATTTTACTAAAAATTCTAAGATATTTTATGTCTACAAGATTTTTTCATTTTGTTAACCCAAAGCCCGAAAAAAATTATTAAATATTATAATTTTGAATTTTAAAATATGCACTAAATTATTTTTTTATCAATATAATCTAAATTTGGTACACATATTATTTGGCATCCCATTTGAATCCGCTCGCAGTATAATTCCAATCGCCCGTATACTTTCCGAGTTATAGGGCCCCAAAATTTAGAGCCCCCCTTAATACTGCCCTTATAAAAATAATTAATACACTTAAAAATTCTACTAAAAATTCTAAGATATTTTATGTCTTCAAGATTTTTTCATTTTGTTAATCCAAAGCCCGAAAAAAATGATTAAATATTATAATTTTGAATTTTAAAGTATGAACTATTTATTTTTTTTATCAATATAATCTAAAATTAAATGTGCGACTTTTTACACCTATAACATATTTTCAAATTGTTAACCAAAAGGCCATAATAATTAAAAAGCACTGTTCGCAACGCATATTTTACCTAAGGGCGAGCTCTGCGCGTTGGTGCGTTTTACGCGTACCAAATCTTGTTGCTAATGAAATTCTTTGATCTAAGAATGCTACAGACACACGACCGAATGCTTTTGCTTCTTCGGTACTTCGTATACGGCGAGCCAAAAATATCAAAACGAAAATTATTATTATGAAATTTTATTATGTAAATACAGTATTTAAGCTCGACTATCAACGCATGCGCACTATAGGTAAAATATATTTTAGAAAAGACTGAATTATGATAGTTGGATTGCAGGTGGATGTTGCCCATCTTTTACACTGGATATAAACGTGATCTGGAGATCGATGATCTATTTGAAACTCTTACAGAACATCGATCTAACTTGATGGGGGATAAGTTAGAGAAGGCTTGGATTATAGAAAAAGATCGCGCTCTAAAAGCGAATAGGGAGCCCAGCCTGTTAAGGGTGATATTGGGGGAATTTGGGCTCACTATTTTTGGTTTCGGGTGTATTGCAGCGTTCTTAGAATTAGGTGTTAAGTAAGTTTTTTGTTTTCCTGGTTTTGTGTAACTATATATATATTTAGTATGTTCAATAAATTACTTATTTTGTTTCTAGAATGGTAGAGCCAATTGCATTGGGAAAACTAGTATTATATTATTCGACAAATGTCGCAGACCGCAACACAAATGAAGCGTACGCGTATGCTGCAATCTTAATATTAAGCACATTTGTATCAGTGATTATTTTCCACCCGTTTACAATGGGCACATTTCACATAGCGTTGAAATTAAACGTGGCATGCTGTTCGCTTATGTATCGCAAGGTTCTACGTTTAAGTAAAACGGCGATGGACGAGACGACTGTCGGACAAATTGTCAATTTAATGTCAAACGACATTAGTCGCATGAACGGGGCGTGCCTTTCCTGCTTTGACCTGTGGACCGGTCCTCTTGCGGCGGTTATTGTAACTGTGATCATGTATCAGGAAATTGGAGTCTCCGCCGTGTTTGGCACACTGTATATCATGTGCTATATTCCTTTCCAAAGTAAGTTCGGGTCTGAGCTTTTTTGTACATTTATATAGATACTAGGGTCACCCGTGGGCACCATGTGCCCATATGGTATACAGAACATAAGTCAGTTTTGGCTGATGGCGAATTTTCATGAAATTTAATAATAATTACACGGTTTTTCTTCAGTTTGTATCGTTTGACTATAATAGTAATACAAATTTCCACATCGCAAATATTAATAAATAAAAAATCGAGTCCATTTTTCGAACGCTATTTTGTTTATAGATCACAATGGTGAGATTAACTAATCGATCGCTTATCATGCACTGTGTAACATCCGATAAATTTAAACTAAGATTTATTTAAATTAAGTTTTTGATTTTAACTTTGTATGGTGCAACTGGCCATAAGTGTTGTATCATTAAGACAGTTTCCTTAATTGTGTTATTACACAAAAAATAGGATTATAAATTTACGTATGATTGTTGTTTATTATTTGAATCGATTACTCAAAAAATATGTATTACAAACCCTTTTTACATAACATTTTTAATGATTTGACATTTGATTCATTGTTTTTGAATTAAATAATCAGGTTTGATTCTGAATTTTGCAGTAGTAAACTGCAGTGTGACGGCAGCTTTAAAAGTGATAATTAGTTATATGCTAAAATACAAATGGATTGTGCCACCAAAGCAAAAAAATAAAATTGCCAACCAATCATGTTTCTAAATATGTTTAAATTATATCTTCAAGATTTTATTTCTCTAATAATCAGAAATATAAATTAACTTACTTGTACTTATTATAATTTGACCAACTATAGAATCTTACCGCAACTCATATTTTCAAAAATCACTGCTTTTTGGCCGTTTTGAAGTGAAAATATTAACTATGAATTAAAATAAATGGACGAAAACACGTATTTGCTAAAAAATATATGCAAATTAGGCAATAATATGCACTTATTTCATATTAAATACTTAGAAATTGAATAATAACACTTAAGGTCAAACATCAAGCTCTAAAAACAAAAAAAAAAACCGACTAACCCTTATAAAAAAAAATATCAGTGAATTCGTAATTGCATAAATAATGCCTGGTAAAAATGTTTATTTTTTGAAACGTACAGTTTCGAAGATAAAAAATAAAAACTATAAAAAATTACCTACTTTTGGGATTTTTATATTTTATCTTCGAAACTGTGCGTTTCAAAAAATAAACATTTTTACCAGGCCTTATTTATGCAATTACAAATTCACTGATATTTTTTTTTATAAGGGTGAGTCGGTCTTTTTTTGCGTAATCGAGGTTTGTTTAATCATGATAGGTTTTGAGTAGTTTTATGTAATTAAGACATATAACTTTGACCAAAAGTGTAACAATGTGTCCGTAATGCCTTTATATTCAATAAACAGTCATTATTTGATGGAATATCTTTGATTATAGCGTAAAAATAGCTAATTTCTAATACTGTGCGTGCATGATTTCTTGAACATTCAAAGTCGATGGTAGCGCCACCATCTAAAATAGCCGAGAGCGGAGCGGCATTACTTCGAACTAGATGGACCTGATGGTTTTTCTTAAGATTTACAATTCAAACAATGTTTCCGTAACTCGTACGTCACTAATTCACATTGAAATACTGTTTTTGACGCTCACGTGGTAGCACTTTTATTTATATTTGTTCTTTGGTCGGTCATTTAACATAAATGCTTAAAATAGCGACTCACAAACTTAAAATTAGAATAAATAAAACTTAATTTTCTGAACTAACAATTATTTATATATCTCATTGACATACAATATCAATATAATATAGAAGATGTCACTCTGTGTAAAGTACACAACACACTAAATAAACTTCAAATCTATTTAATTGAAGATTCACAAACACTTTTTTGACTGATTTCATTCTGACGTTTGATTCGTT
This sequence comes from Leistus spinibarbis, assembly GCA_933228885.1. Lineage (NCBI taxonomy): Eukaryota > Metazoa > Arthropoda > Insecta > Coleoptera > Carabidae > Leistus > Leistus spinibarbis. Next base: position 678,776 of record OW121812.1, on the reverse strand, counting down.
TTTGTCTATTTCAAAGCAGACTGAATTTCAGAATCGTAGTGATTGTTTTATTTCAGTATAAACTATTTGATTATTTTTACTTTCTTTTACAGAGTAATAAGTAAGTATTGTAATCATGAAAAATTTCGAACTCGAGATTTCAACGGATATACATGTTTTGACCTTCCCTGAATTGAATGTGACTATTTTCGGCATGACGTCTGTGTGTGTGTGTGTGTGTGTGTGTGTGTGTGTGTGTGTGTCTGTGAACGCTCTAGGGCCAAAACTGTCGAACGAAAAATTATGAAACTTCAAACTTAAGACTTGTATATACCCTAGATGTGCACCTCCTATTTTTGAAAAGAATATTCAAACCGGTAGTTCATGTTTACTCTATACATTTTTTGTTCTATCTCCAATATCACTAGAACGGCTACACTTACGGCAAAAATAGCAATATTCATAATGAAAGATATTAATATTTCGCACAACTTTTGTTTGAAAAGTTTCTTCATAAATTGTACCAGTTATGAGAAAACTGCTACGAAAAAACTCAAATATCTTATTTACGTTGCCATGGTGATACCTACAATTGTGACTAATTTTATTATTTTTAAATCGGATCAACCATGAGTTACATCATTTGTTTCTTGTTTATTGAGAACAAACAAGCATTCCTTTGACAGTTATCTGTATGAATTAATATTTAAAATATTGATTTCTTATTAGAATACATTGTATCAGGTAAATTATTATAGAATCAATTTATATTATATATTTGCTGACATAATTAATTAACAATTTCAGAGTTTTACTGTGAAATTTGACTGTTTAAGAGTGAATACGATAAGTACTTCAAATTCAGATCCATTATAAATTGGTATAATTATCCAGTTATTTTCATTATATATTAATATCTATCTATTGAAAACTACGTAAAAGAAAGTTGAGTGCAGGCCACTCCAGATATTTTTATAACATTATTAGCAGTCGCCATGGCGCAGTGGTTAAGAGTCTTGCCTTTCACCCTTCGACCCCGTCTATGCCAATTTGCACAAACACACTCACATACAAACTCACATACAAACATTTCTGGGTAATTATATATATATATATATATAATATGTTTTTATTTGTTATTTTGTCGTAGGTTGGTTGGGAGAACGTAGTTCTGTATTACGATTTAAAACTGCTTTAAGAACAGATGACCGTTTACGCCTTATGAATGAGATTATTAATGGGATTCAAGTAATCAAAATGTATACCTGGGAGAAACCATTCGCCGCACTTGTGGCCTTAGCAAGAAGGTAATTATTCATTTTTATTTAATAATCTCTAATTAGATCTCAATTTGTAAATAATATACATAAAATTTGAACAGTGAAGGTTAAAACTAGTCTTTATCATATGTGAATCATTTTTATATTGCCACAGAAATTTTTGAATTAATTTTAATTACACAAATACACAAACATGTGTGCAAATCAGGTTGTTACATTATTATTTAAATCTGTGATTTTAGAAAAGAAATCTCGCAAATAAAGGCAACATCCTACATCCGCGGGATTAACCTCGCCTTCGTCCTATTCACAACACGTACTGCCATCTTTATAAGCATCTTAGCCTACGTACTATTCGGCTACAATATCTCCGCGTCAAAAGTCTTCGTTGTGACGTCATGTTTCAACACTTTAAAAAACACAATGACCGACTACTTTCCATCCGCGATCGCACAGGTCGCCGAGGCGTATGTATCCGTGAAACGAATTCAAACATTTTTACTATCCGATGAAACCAAATTACAAATCATCAAATATAATGAACCAAAAATACCTAATGGGGCATTTGAGCCTAACAGCAAAAATGCACAACCTAGAATTACAAATAAAACAGGCATCGCCATGAAACAAGTTACCGCTAAATGGTCTAAACAGTCCAGCGATACTTTAACAGATTTGACCTTGAACGTAGTTCCAGGGCGATTAGTTGCCATTATAGGGCCAGTCGGGAGTGGCAAATCTAGTGTGTTGCATGCAATACTACGCGAATTGCCCATTAATTCGGGTGATATTGAAATTAATGGCGTGGTAAGTTACGCGTCGCAAGAACCATGGTTGTTTTCTGGAAGCGTTCGGCAGAATATTATATTTGGTGAAGTAATGGATTTAATGCGTTACCATCGAGTCATTAATTGTTGCGCTCTCAAAACCGATTTAGATCTTTTGCCGTTTGGGGACAAAACGATTGTAGGGGAGCGGGGCGTGATTCTGTCGGGAGGGCAACGCGCTAGAATCAATTTGGCGCGAGCGGCGTATAAAACTGCTGATATTTACCTATTAGATGACCCACTCTCTGCCGTAGACACTCATGTGGGCAAACAATTGTTTGATACTTGTATCAACGGGTTCCTTCGCGACAAAACTGTAATCTTAATCACGCATCAGCTTCAATATTTAAAAGAAGTAGACCAAATTGTAATCTTGTCCGCTGGTGCAATAGAAGCGGAGGGAAGTTATAATCAGTTGAAAGAATCTGGATTGGATTTTGCAAAATTACTCGATGATCGACGCGCTGAAGAACTGGTGGATGGTAAAACGACAGTGACAAGGCGCAGAAGTTCGACTAAAAGTGTGGCGCCGATAGTAGAATCCAATATGGCCGGACCGGAAGAGGTTAAAGAACAACGAAGGGTTGGAAATGTTTCCGGGCAAGTGTACATGACGTATTTAAACGCTGTGGGAGATGGGTTGATTATATTTGTTGTTGTTCTGTTATTTGTGTTGTCACAAATATTTGCGAGCACTAGCGACTATTTTGTTAGTTATTGGTAAGTATATTTAAATTTAAGGGGAGTTTTTTTTTACATGTTTCGAGTTCATCGGATTTTTTGAGCGCAAAAGCGATTTGAACCAAATTTGCTACACATATTATTTGGCATCCCATTTGAATCTGTTCGCAGTTTAAATCCAATCGCCCGTATACTTTCCGAGTTATAGAGCCCCAAAATTTGAAGCCCATTAAAAATAATTAAAACACCCAAAAATTCTACTAAAAAAGATATTTTATATCTACAACATATTTTCATATTCTTAACCCAAAGGCCATAATAATTAACAAGAACTGGCGCTAGCGCCAGTGCTAATAGCTCGCCCAATCGCAATAAATACAATACTAAAAGCGATAGCAATTCATTATTGCAACATATTCAAATTATTGTTGTATACAATAACTAGGGTCACCCGTAGGCACCATGTACCCATATGGTGTACAGAACATAGGTCAGGGTACCTATTCTGAGTGTCTCAACTCAATATATTGAAGTGAGATCTCACTCAAAAACGCTGTTACCATCTATTGGATTCATTGCGTAAACATGATATGACGTCATGGATCTCAATCAATTCGTAAATTTATCTCACTACCTCGGTAGGTAGTGAGACCAGAAAAGTTACTAGTGAGAAAATTGACAGATTATTAGTTGTGTGCCATGACATCTTTGTACAAGCGCAGAGATTAATGAAATCGCTTGAACTGACTGTTACCCATTTATTACTTGTAAAATCTTTTGCTGGTCTCTTTGGGTTTTTTGTATTTTGTGTTTTCCTTGTTTTGTGTTGTTTAAAACTCCCCACATAGCACAAAACAAACTGAAAGACGTCTTTAAGATGTCAAAGTCTTTAATGGTATGAAGCCCGAAGTCATACAAAGCGACGTCCTCTACACGTCTAACTTCGCTCGTTTAAGACCAATTTAAGACGTGTCGAAAAGACGTCTTAAAGACGTAATTTAAAGACTTTAAAAGGATAACTATAAGTCAACAATAAGACGTCTATAGGTCGTTCAAAATGACTACTATTAGACTCTTATAGGTCTAAATAATGACGTCCAAAATTGGACATTTTGTGGTCTTGCGGGAATAGGTAGTGATTTTTATAAGGCTAGAAAATTCTGGTATTACATTTGTTTTACTATCTACACAAAATACACATTTGTTTGATACTTAATAGTACATCCAAATGTGTTGTTTTTAGATAGCAAAACAAATGTAATATCAGAATTTTCTATAAATAACCAACAAATTCGAATTAAAATACAATAGTATAATACATTATTAAACATATAAATATTACAAATAAAGAGTAGTTGATTTATTAACTGGAATTAATTATAATTTGCTTGTATACAGTCATATACTTCATTTAAGATAGATTTCTAGTTTACATACGTCGCAACCGTAGCATTCAAACTAAGAAGTCTGGGCATATGTATACAATGTATTATTTAGGTTGTCCGCTACGGTTGTGAAGCACGGAACATATTGAAACTGAAGAGAACATATTTAAAATCACAGTGTGTACGGCAAAATAGTATTTTTATTTGCCAGGTTTAGCCGTTTGCTGAACGCTAACATGCCTCATCCATTCTCGTTCTCGTTCAGTTTTTGTTTCATCATTGGCAGTTACAGTAATCTGTACGCAGCGCTTCTGAAATATACAAAAATTATACTATAATATTAATGAGAATTGAATGATTCAATTGTTACCGGTTATAATTTTCATTACGGGGGCGTTTCCTAATGGCCATATATTGCATCTGTCCACGTTCTTTGTTTCTTCCTCCAATACTAAGAATTTTTTGTTTCTGTAAAATAAAAATATATAACACTAACGTTGTGAGGTGTTATCCTCTTTGTTCTATAATATTTTGTTACTTGTACTTTTAATGAGGTTTTGTTTTATGAACATTGCATAAAAACTGTAGAACATGCATAATATATACATTTTAAATTAATAACTAATGCACAAACTTGTTACACAGCAAATAATTGTTTGTAAAATACTTACTTTTCTTACTTGTTTGCATTAGCTGAAACTACTTGTAGAATGCTCTAGAACGTTTGTTTGTTGGACCTGCATTTTTTGCTCTGTTCATAATCTGTCCTTATTCATCATTATAAGTGGAAGAAAGACAAATCATGAACTGATCAGTCAGTGCAGGACAAACGAACAAAGCTAAGTATAGGTTCTGAAAATTTAATATAGGTGGCAGCATATCTCCGCATTTGTTTGGTCTTGTAGACCAAAAAAAGACGTCTGTACGACCACCTAAATTTGTCTGGATGGAAGTCGTTAAGTTGTCTTGTGGACGACATTTACAAGACGTCTTATTTAAGTCCAACTTAAAGACGTCTTGAAGACTTTGTAGAATGTTGTCTTATTTATGTATGTCATTAAGACGTCCTAACTAAAAGTCTTAAAGACGTCATATTTTTGGACGTCTTTATTTGGTCTTACGGGATTTGGTGCTATGTGGGTCACTTACAAACATTTCCAGCCTATTATATATATAATATTTGTATTTACTGTAGTTTTAAATCTTTTTAAAATAATAATTGTAACAAGTGTTGTAAACTTGAAGTCAGAAAAATCCCTAAAGATCTCACATGCGCGCCTCACTAGTGGTACGTCATCGTTATCTCAAATCTCACTTCAATATATTGAGTTGAGATACTCAGAATATGGGTCCAAGTTTGACTGATGGCGAATTTTCATGTAATTTAATAATAATTACACAATACAAATTTCCACATCGCAAATAATAATAAAGAAAAAATCAAGTCCTTCTTTTGAACGCTATTTTGTTTTTAGATCACAATGCTGAGATTAACTAATCGATCACTTATCATACACTGTTTAACATCCGATTAATTTAAACTAAGTTTTGTTAAACTTTGATTTTAACCTTGTATGGTGCAACTGGCCATAATTGTTGTATCATTTAGACAGTTTCCTTAATTGTATTATTACACAAAAAAACAAGATTATAAATTTACTTACGATTACGGTTTATTATTTGATTCGATTATTCAAAAAATATGTATTACAAACTCTTTTTACACAACATTTTTAATGATTTGACATTTGACTCATTTTTAAATTAAATAATTAGGCAAGATTCTGAATTTTGCAGTATTAAACGGCAGTTTTAAAAGTGATAATTAGTTATATGCTAAAATACAATCGATTGTGCCATCAAAAATAAAAAATAAAATTGTCAACCAATCATGTTTCTAAATATGTTTGAATTATATCTTCAAGATTTTATTTCTCTAATAATCAGAATTATAAATTTACTTACTTGCAGTTATTATAATTTGACCAACTATAGAATCTTACATATTTTCAAAAATCACTGCTTTTTAGCCATTCCGTAACTCGTACATCACTAATTCATATTGCAATACTGTATTTGACGCTCACGTGGTAGCACTTTTATTTATATTTGTTCTTTGGTCGGTCATTTCAACATAAATGCATAATAGCGACTCACAAACTTCAAATTAGAATAAATAAAACTTAATTTTATTAATTATCAATTATTTATATATCTCATTGACATACAATATCAATATAATATAGCAGATGCCACTCTGTGTAAAGTACACAACAAACTAAATACACTTCAAATCATCAAATTAATTGAAGATTTATCACAAAAACTTTTTTGACTGATTTCATTCAGACGTTTGATTTGTTTTTGTTTATTTCAAAGCAGACTGAACTTCAGAATCGTAGTGATTGTTTTATTTCAGTATAAACTATTTGATTATTTTTTATAACAATATTAACAGTCGCCACGGTGCAGTGGCTACGTGTCATGCCTTTCACCCTGGAGGTCGTGAGTTTCGATCCCCGTCTATGCCAATCTGCATTTTTACAAAAAAGCGTTTTACACATACATATATACATACATACATTTCTGGGTTATTATATTAATAATTTTTCGTTTGTTTTTATATCGATTTAATATACTAGCTTGTATTATTATAAATAAAGTGTTCTACACACACATTCACGCATGCATCTGGAGGTTTATATATTAAATCGTCAATCTAACATTAAATCATTCTAGTTTATGATACTTGGTATAGACTCGACCCATTATATTAGGACAAAGTTAAAAATTTCAGGGTAAATTTGGAAGAATATCGCAGCAGAAACAATATAACTACGACAAACGATTCAGACTTTTGGGATTTCTCCCGAGGCTCTTGTATTTATATCTATGCAGGGCTTATTTTAATAACTATCGTCATAACAATTATCCGATCGTTTATATTCTTTAATGCATGTATGCGAGCTTCTACAAAACTGCATGACGACATGTTTACAAGTATTACAAGAGCAACAATGCGTTTTTTCAACACAAATACATCCGGTAGAATACTTAATCGATTCTCAAAAGATATGGGTAACATAGACGAGTTATTGCCAGCTGCCATGATCGAAGTCTTTCAGGTATATTTGTTTTATTCTATTTAATACTAGGGTCACCCGTGGGCACCATGTGCCCATATGGTATACAGAACATGGGTTAGTTTTGACTGATGGCGATTTTTCATGTAATTTAATAATAATAACACGGTTTTTCTTCAGTTTGTATCGTTTGACTATAATAGTATTACAAATTTCCAGTGTGAATTAAAAAATTGCCAACCAATCATGTTTCTAAAGATGTTTGAATTATCTCTTCAACATTTTATTTCCCTTATAATCAGAATTATAAATTTACTTACTTGCAGTTATTATAATTTGACCAACTATAGAATCTCACCGCAACTCATATTTTCAAAAATCACTGCTTTTTTGCCATTCTGAAGTGAAAATATTAACTATGAATTAAAATAAATGGACGGAAACACGTATTTGCCTAAAATATATGTAAATTAGGCAATAATATGCACTTATTTCATAGTAAATACTTCAAAATTGAATAATAACATGTTACTCCCCTACAATTCAAACAATGGTTCCGTAACTCGTACGTCACTAATTCACATTGATATACTGTTTATGACGCTCACGTGGTAGCACTTTTATTTATATTTGTTCTTTGGTCGGTCATTTTAACATAAATGCTTGATAGCGACATTCACAAACTTCAAATTAGAATAAATAAAACTTAATGTTATTAAATAACAATTATTTATATTTCTCATTGACTTACAATATCAACATAATATAGCAGATGCCACTCTGTGTAAAGTACACACACTTAATATACTTCAAATCATTAAATTAATTGAAGATTTATCACAAAACCTTTTTTGACATTTCATTTTGACGTTTGATTCGTTTTTGTCTATTTCAAAGCAGACTGAACTTCAGAATCGTAGTGATTGTTTTATTTCAGTATAAACTATTAGATTATTTTTAATAGGGTCACCCGTGGGCACCATGTGCCCATATGGTATACAGTTGGTATGTGTTGTATCATTTAGACAGTTTCTATGATTGTATATAAAAATCAGGATTATAAATTTACTTACGATTGCTGTTTATTAACGCAATTTGAATTGATTATTCAAATAATAACAAATCCTTTTTACACAACATTTTTAATGATTTGACATTTGATTCATTATTGTTTTTGAATTAAATAATCAGGCCAGATTCTGAATTTTGCAGTATTAAACTGCTGCAGTGTCACAACGGCAGTTTTAAAAGTGATGATAATTAGTTATATGCTAAAATACAATGGATTGTGCCATCAAAAATAAAAGAATAAAATTGCCAACCAAACATGTTTCTAAATATGTTTGAATTATCTCTTCAACATTTTATTTCTCTAATAATCAGAATTATAAATTTACTTACTTGCAGTTATTATAATTTGACGAACTATAAAATCTTACCGCAACTCATATTTTCAAAAATCACTGCTTCTTGGCCATTTTGAAGTGAAAAATATTAACTATGAATTAAAATAAATGTACAGAAACACGTATTTGCTAAAAATATATGCTAATTAGGTAATAATATGCACTTATTTCATATTATATACTTAAAAATTGAAATTATAACATGCTACTCCCCTTAAACTTAAGATTAAACTTTGAATTGAAGATTTATCACACAAAAATCAATTTTGACTGATTTCATTCTGACGTTTGATTCGTTTTTGTCTATTTCAAAGCAGACTGAGCCTTCAGAATCGTAGTGATTGTTTTATTTCAGTATAAACTATTTGATTATTTTTTATAACATTATTAACAGTCGCCATGGTGCAGTGGCTAAGTGTCATGCCTTTCACCCTGGAGGTCGTGAGTTCGATCCCCGTCTATGCCAATCTGCATTTTTACTATAAAAAGCGTTCTACACAAACACACTCACATACACACTCACATACAAACATTTCTGGGTTATTATATTAATGATAATATTATTAACAGTCGCCATGGTGCAGTGGTTAAGAGCCTTGCCTTTCACCCTGGAGGTCGTTAATTCGATCCCCGTCTATGCCAATTTGCATCATTACATACACACTTACTCACATACATACATACATTTCTGGGTAATTATATGAATGATAATTTGCATTGTATTTCTTTCTAGATTGGTTTATCTATGATTGGGGTAATAGTGTTGATTACAACAGTTAATCCTTGGTTATTGATCCCAACTGTGCTCTCATTTGTTATTTTTTATCTATACCTAATTGTGTATTTATCGACGAGCAGAAGTATTAAACGATTGGAGGGAATCAGTAAGTGAATTACGCTGCATTCACAGTATGCCAATTAGTAATTAAAATTAGAAATAATAATTAAGTTTGTTTTATATAAAGCAATACTAGTTGGATATTATTTAAACATAATTATATCCCACTTCTGAAAATATTGAGTTGTAATAATGAATGATATTTTTTGTAGCTAGTAGTCCAGTGTTTGGACACTTGGCTGCGTCATTTCAAGGTTTGAGCACAATCCGAGCATTTAAGGCCCAACATATCTTAGAGAAAGAATTCGATGATCATCAAGACCTGCACAGTACTGCTTGGTATATGTATTTCGCTTGCGCTAGAACGTTCTCTATTTGGTTAGACACTGCTTGTGTTTTATATATGGCAGCGGTTACTATGAGCTTTTTCGTCATTGGATCAGGTAAACATTTATTTATTTTCCATTTGCATTTCATCATAACAGTTTATGTAAAGTTATCGTGGTTTGTATGGCTACGATTACGTATTCTTAAAACACTCACAAAATAGACCCAATTACATAAATGACATTTCAGAATATTTCTGTAGAGTATTGGTTAGTTTTGATAGCTAGTACTTCAAAACCATTACAAATTGGTATTGGTATCATTTTCCACCCATTCATTTATATAAGAAGCTTGGTTTTCGGGATCCGCACAGAATGCCCAATCGGCTTTTGCCTACCCGACCATTGTACCTAAACGAAAAATGTTCGTCTCTCGTCGTCATTCGGAATGTATGCGGCCCATACATTCCGAATAATTCCGAAGTACGTTTGACGAAATTGCCAAATAACGAAAGGATAGGCGACGAACATTTTTACTTTCTTTTACAGAGTAATAAGTAAGTATAGGGATCACCAAAAAAATCGAACTCGAGATTTCAACGGATATACACGTTTTGAGCTTCCCTGAATCGAATGTGACTATTTTCGGAGTGATGTCTGTGTGTGTGTGCGTGTGTGTGTGTGTGTGTGCGTGTGTATGTGAACGCTCTAGAGCCGAAACTGTCCAACGTAAAATTATGAGACTTCAAACTTAAGACTTGTATATGGTCTAGTTGTGCACCTCCTATTTTTGAAAAGAATATTCAAACCGGCAGTGCATGTTTACTCTATGCATTTTTTGTTCTATCTCCAATATCACTAGAACGGCTGCACTTACGGCAAAAATAGTTATGTTCATAATGAAAGATATTAATATTTCGCACAACTTTTGTTTGAAAAGTTTCTTCAATAAATGTACCAGTTACGAGAAAACCGCTACCGAAAATTTTGAGATTCTTGTTTACGTTGTCATGGATTTGAATGTAGCTTAATTAATCGGATCATCTGCGCCTGTCAATATTTCGACAAGAAAACAAAATGGTCTGAATTAGATAAATGACATTTCAGAATATTTCCTAGAGAATTGGTTAGTTTTGATAGTTAGTACTTCATAACCATTACAAATTGGTATTGGTATAATTTTCAACCCATTCATTTATATAAGGTAAGCTTGGTTTTCATATTGTTTTTGTTGGATTATTATTTCCTAATATTATATTTTTATAATCAATAAACATTGATGAAAACTACGTAAAAGAAAGTCCCGCGTTGGCCACAACCCATTTTTCGTTTAGATAGGATCGGGTAGGCAAAAGCCGATTTGGCATTCTGTGCGGATCCCTTGGTTTTCATATTGTTTCTGTTGGATTATTATTTTCTAATTTTATATTTTTAGCTCGCCGTACGTAGTACCGAAGAGGCTAAAGCATTCGGTCGTGTGTCTGTAGCATTCTCGGATCAAAAAATTTCATTAAGAAAAAGTTCGTCTCGTCGCCCTGATTCCGAAAATGTATATAACTTATATACTTGGATGTTAGTCGTCGCTCGCTCGTAAGACCAAATTTGTGCCCTCTACTCCTCTGAAGGTACCGGAGCGATTCACTCCAAATTTGGTACACATATTATTTGGCATCCCATTTGAATCCGCTCGCAGTTTAAATCCAATCGCCCGTATACTTCCCGAGTTATAGGGCCCCAAAATTTGGAGCCCCCCTTAATACTGCCCTTATAAAAATAATTGAAACACTTAAAAATTTTACTAAAAATTCTAAGATATTTTACGTCTGGAAGATTTTTTCATTTTGTTAACCCAAAGCCCGAAAAAAATTATTAAATATTATAATTTTGAATTTTAAAATATGCACTAAAATATTTTTTTATCAATATAATCTAAATTTGGTAAACATATTATTTGGCATCTTATTTGAATCCGCTCGAAGTATAAATCCAATCGCCCGTATACTTTCCGAGTTATAGGGCCCCAAAATTTAGAGCCCCCCTTAATACTGCCTTTATAAAAATAATTAATACACTTAAAAATTCTACTAAAAATTCTAAGATATTTTATATCTACAAGATTTTTTCATTTTGTTAATCCAAAGCCCGAAAAAAATTATTAAATATTATAATTTTTAATTTTAAAGTATGAACTAAAATTTTTTTTATCAATATAATCTAAAATTAAATGTAAGACTTTTTACACCTATAACATATTTTCAAATTGTTAACCAAAAGGCCATAATAATTAAAAACCACTGCTCGCAACGCATATTTTACCTAAGGGCGAGCTCTGCGCGTTGGTGCGTTCTACGCGTACCAAATCTTGTTTTTTTAGTAAATAGATTATATACGTTAAGTTATGTATTATTACAGAGGAATATGGAGGAAATGTTGGCTTGGCAATAACCCAAGTAATGAGCTTGGTGAGACTGACTCAATGGGGTATTCGTCAGGTTTCAGAACTAGAGAACCAAATGACGTCAGTGGAGCGCGTCAATGAGTACAGCCAAATAGAGCATGAGCCTCCATTAGAGTCAGAACCACAGGAAAAACCACCACCAGATTGGCCAACATCAGGCTGCATTGAATTCCGAAACATATATCTAACATACGTAGCCACTGATCCGCCAGTACTTAAAAACTTAAGTTTTACAATTAAATCGAAAGAGAAAATAGGCATAGTCGGCCGGACAGGCGCTGGCAAATCTTCGTTGATTGCCGCACTTTTCCAGCTGACAAACACCGACGGCCAGATCTTAATTGATAATCGCGATATTAAACACGTCGGTCTGCACGATCTGCGATCAAAACTGTCAATTATTCCTCAGGAGCCTGTATTGTTTTCTGGAACAATGCGCTCAAATTTAGACCCATTCGACGAGTACAACGATGAGACGTTGTGGCGGGCGCTGGAAGATGTTGAGCTGAAGCAAGCGGTTTCAGATCTGGCAGACGGTCTCAACAGTAAGATGTCTGAGGGTGGTACGAATTTCAGTGTTGGTCAGCGGCAATTGGTGTGTTTGGCGCGTGCAATCGTGCGCAGTAACAAGATTTTAGTGCTGGATGAGGCCACTGCGAACGTAGATCCACAAACGGATGCTTTGATTCAGCAAACGATTCGGTATACGTTCGCGGAATGTACAGTACTGACAATCGCGCATAGATTACATACGGTTATGGATTCGGATAAAGTGTTGGTGATGGATGCTGGCACCATGGTTGAGTTCAACCATCCACATTTGTTGCTGCAGAATCCCAGTGGTGTTTTGTATAAGATGGTTGAAAAGACGGGGGCGGCGATGCAAAATAAATTAACAGCCATCGCACAAGAGGTAATTGATATGTTTACGTTGGTTGTGTGTTTAATTAATTATGTTTTGTTGGTGTTTCAGAGTTATAGAAAAAGCGGACATCAACATGTATCTTAATTTTATTATGTTGAATTTGTTAGTTATTATCATTTATCTATATTATGTCTTCTGTTGTAGTACGAAGTACAGAAGAAGCTAAAGCATTCGGTCTTGTGTCTGTAACATTTTCGGATCAAAAGCTTTCAATGACAACTGTTTGTCTCGTTGCCCTGTATCCAAAACTATACATAACTCATATACTTGGATGTTAGTCGTCGCTCGCTCGTAAGACCAATTTTGTGCCCTCTACTTCTCTGAAGGTACCGAAGCGATTTGAACCATATTTGCTGCACATATTATCTGACATGTCATTTGAATCCGTTTATATGTATAACATTTTCTCAAAGTGTTAATCAAAAGGCCATAATAATTAAAAACCGGTGCTAGCATCGCATATATTACTTATAATGCGAGTTGGACGCATAGGTGCGTTCTACCTAAGTTTGTCTATTTAGGTTTCTACAAAAATAGTACAATATTATATTACAATTAAAACAAAATTATATACGTTTTTTTTTTCTGTTTATCGCAAATACTTGTACTTTTTACTTTCTGTTACAGAGTAATAAGTAAGTATTGTAATCGTGAAAAATTTCGAACTCGAGTTTTCAACGGATATACACGTTTTGACCTTTTCTGAATCGAATGTGACTATTTTCGGAATGACGTCTGTGTGTCTGTGAACGCTCTAGTGCCAAAACTGTCGAACCTAAAATTATGAAACTTCAAACTTACGACTTGTATATACCCTAGATATGCACTTCCTATTTTAAAAAGAATATTCAAACCGGTAATGCATGTTTACTATTTGGGTAAAATCAATCGCACGTCACTGAGTCCAAAATGGCTGAGCGCATTGCATATTATTGGCCTTTTAGGAGGAGCAATACTCAAATGTGTCTTTCGCGCATGCACATTTCTATTTGGCACGGGCTCTAGTTAGAATACGAGAATGGGAATACTAACCGACAAATTACCAGAAAAATAAATTACAAACATTTTACGTTTTGAGTAATATATATATATAATTCAAATTATGTTTCAATAACTACTAAATGCATATATGTATATACTAGGGTCATCCGTGGGCACCGTGTGCCCATATGGTACACAGAATATTGGTCAGTTTTGACGGGTGGAGAATTTTCTTGTAAATCATATAAAAATAAGAGATTACCCTTACATGGTTTTTCCTTCAGTTTGTTTGGCAAATCTAAAAGAAATTAAATATTAATAATTTGATATATTTTTCCAGCCAATCAGGTGTCTCAATATGTTTGAATTAACTCTTCAAGAATTTGTTTATTACATAATTTATACATTTATTTACTGCATTTATTTGTAGTTAAATATATTGTACAATGCACATTTAATATTATTGAATAATTTGATGCATGGTTTTTTATTTCATAATTTGTCTATTGCTTTTATTAAATGTTGTACCTGCGGTATTACTGCGAACTGAATAATACAAACAATATTTTGAACATTTGTACACGTGCATGAAAACAGTCTCCATGCATGTATTGTAATGTACAGCACACCAGCTTAAGGAGCAGTAAAAATGACTTAGTTCTTCTAACACTCAACCTACGCTCTCCCGTGCCGCCACTAGTACTTTCCGTGATGTGAGTTTCTGCACAAATTTAGTATCAAAATTAACTTCTCAACTGAAGTAGCTACATACATACGTTTCGTTCTGTCGGTAGGTTGTAAAGGCGCGGGGAAACCAATCAAATAACAATGTTGTATTTAAAAAATATTATTTATTTATCTTGTTCCGGTTCAAAACATTTGAGCCCGCGTGGAATTCTTCTTCTAACTATTTCTTGCAGAATACATTCATTATAGAAATGTATTAATTTATCCTGAATTTTATTTTGCCAGAAATCACTTTCTCTCTCAATTTTTTCAATATGCAAGTCAACTTCATCATTTCTGTAAATTATAAAATAACAATATTCCCTATCTGATATGTGAAACTGACCTTGTATCTAAAAGTAAATGCGACAAAATAAAAATTTCAACAATTATGTGATTTATCTTACTTGGAAGTAATAGTCGTGGCTCTTTTTTAATTTAACTTCATTATTTCTTAATTCTAAACAAATATTTTTGTTTTTTAATTCTGCCTTCATCGGCAATTTAGAGCCGGCTAAACTATACATGCATTTAATTTCAATGATGCCATTGTCATTTATCAAGCCTGTAATATGTGTATGTATGTATATATAAATGTGTGTGTGTCTGTATATATATATATATATATATATATATATATATATATATATATATATATATATATATATATAATAATTATAAATTTGTGTGTATCTGTATATCATAGGGCTATTTGCTAACCATCCGGAAAAGCACCCAAAAATCCATATTTAGTATCTATAAATATTCCACTTGGTGCACTCACTTTTTCAATACATAATTTGTGTTTTTGTATACTATAATTATGAATTTATATATATATATATATATATATATATATATATATATATATATATATATATATATATATATAAATATATAAATACATATATATATATATATATATATATATATATATATATATATATATATATATATAAATATATATATATATATAAATATATATATATATATATATATATATATATATATATATATATATATATATATATATTTATATATATATTTATATATTTATATATATATATATATATATATATATATATATATATATATATATATATATATATATAAATATATAAATATATATATAAATATACATATTTATATATATATATATATATATATATATATATATATATATATATGTATTTATATATTTATATATATTTATATATATATATATATATATAAATATGTATATTTATATATTTATATATTCGTACATTCGAAATTCTTCCTCCGTTCCCCACGCATTACTCAAATCATCAATTGAATCAAGTGTCATAAGTTTTGGACTAGCTTCAAATTGCGTCTCATTTCTTTTTGGACAAATTATAAGATAAACAATAATTCGAACAATGTTATTATACAAATTAACTTTAGTTTAGTTAATTTTAAGGTATAGTAGGAATACCTGTTCGAAATATCTATCGCTTCTAAAACATCAAGTTCTAAATCTATAAGTGGCCGTGGTGGTGAATAAGTATTAATAATACTTATCACTGTTAGTAAGAAATTTTTTCCATCTTAATTTCGCAGCTTTCGAGGCTTTAGAACGTTTAATTCTACGATTCAAACGTCTTCGAGTCGGGGCCATAATTATTAAACTGCGCTACACTGGTCTATGCTTTGATATTAGCAAGCGGAAGAAAGTTTGATATCTAATACGTACAGCAGAGCCTCTCACGGACAAACCCTGAAACTTTTAACATTGAGTCTTATGGACGATTCTTTTATCATTGTTTTTGTCGATTATATATAATTAAGAATACAATAATTAGACTCATTTTAAAGATTATGACTACCTTAGAGCTCTGAGACATGATTCCGCTCAATTCGGTTCTATTAAACCAAATAAAATGAGGTTCAAAGTAGCAGCTAAAACATGCCATGGTTAATAAACACTTATATTATTTATAATAATGATTTAGCAGTTCATTTTCTATTCAGAGCAATCAAGATACATCATAGAATCAGTGTACCAAAGGAATTATCATTTGATTACTTGTGTGTTGAGATAATTATGGAAATATTTCACTCATTTGTATCAAGACTTAAATTGACATTTTTACGCGACCTTAATAATAATTCGTAAGTACATCAACGGTAGGTCACCCGCAACACAGGAGAGTATTCGTGTAAACGACGCAACGAGATCAGCTAACTTATAATTCTTAAGTACATCAACGGTAGGTCACCCGCAATACAGGAGAGTATTCGTGTAAACGACGCAACAAGATCAGCTAACTTATAATTCTTAAGTACGCCAACGGTAGGTCACCCACAACACAGGAAAGTATTCGTGTAAACGACGCAGCAAGATAGCCGAATTCAGATAACAACTCAGAATAGTCGACTCAGCAGAATCAACCGCGCACGTGCGATGACGTCATTTTATAAACAAACTATGCTTTCTTTCTGTTGCACTCCCGGGTGCACGATAGTTGTCTTTTAGTCGCTATCCGTATAAAAGCCCTGATCCCGATACGAAGAGCATTCAGTCCCTGGATCACCAGCCAACCAGCCAAGCAGAACCAGCCAGCCAAGCAGAACCAGCCAGCCAAGCAGAACCAACCAGCCAAGCAGCCGATCGATCCACCAGCAGTCAGTCCGCCAAACCGGGACCGAAGGGCCAACCGACCAGAGACAGAGTCCGTCGAGCCGAGCCAGAGCCAGAGTCCGTGGGATCGACAGCCAAAGCAGAGAGGGACCGAGGACCGATCCGCCAGAGCCTGAGTCCGCAAAGCAGAGCCAGAGTCCGTGGGATCGAGGGCCAAGCAGAGAGGGATCGCACGTTGGGAACCAGAGGACGTTTCCACCAGTAAAGATAGACAACACTTGGAAGCCGGAGACAACACTCGCAGAGGCCAGAAGACGAAAGAAGCAGAAGGCGACACTCTAAGATTCCCAGACGACCCACGGCGAATCGCTGCCCAAATTCCCAGCGGAGGATACGCTGTTAGAAGCGGCTCGCGCCGCTGAAGTAATCGTTGGCCTACAGTGCCGCTGCACTTGCCGCCAGACGCACGCCGTACTGCCGGTAACCGTCGTCCGATACCTGGGAACTATCCACGTCGTCACTCATGATTTTTACACTCTAGCTCCACGTAACTTACTACAAACACGTAACTTCTAACCTACATATTAAAATATGAATTTAACGTCCAGAAATAATATATATTTAATAACTGAACAATAATATGAAACAACAATGATAAAATTAACTTCAAAATAATGAACAAAAGTAATAATAAAATTGAACCACTTTACGAAAGAAAGGAACGTTGTATGCGCATCGGATCCCGATCTCAAAGTACACTCTCGCTGATAATACAGAATAAATAAATATTACCAAAGTTGACTTATATCGAGTACAACGCAAACACTCTGATGCCAAGATGCTACCAGCCCCAATCACACCTATCTAATTATCGTCGATGTGTTCCAACTAGTAGTATATTTTCTCCCATGGCCGAAACGGGTCGAGATCGTGTACAAAACTTGGACACTAACCCTGGGGTAGCATTATTCAGAGATTAAATGTGATGTTGGTTATTTTTGGTATAGAAAATCCAGTAACTTAACTATCAGAGACAATGTTCTGGGGGAGCGAGCTACCGATGCTATTAAATCGTTTTCCAACTTATCAAACAAATTTACACAATAATCATTGTTGTTAAATACACCTACATAAATGAGTTCGGCTGGAAATAAAATGATAATGAAAGATATTTATTTGTATATGATTTATAATATAACCCATTCCTTCCAATTTTGTGGTGACTTCGTAACGAGACCGTAAGGGGTTAACATACACAACAGGGGTTCTTTTCACTAGATTCGATCACGCCAATACACATACCACCCACATTACATGTACGCATTTACACGGACAGACATTACACTACAGACAAACACAGGACGCGTTACAAAATTTGGTGCCGTGACTCGGACCCCTATTCTGCAATATAACAACTGTTGATGCAAGTTGATGTTGCTGCAGTTGATGACGTATAACAACAACTAACCACAAACTATGCATCAAGAAAACCGCGAAGAAATGAGACAAAAATATTCAAAATAGCAATACCACACCAATGCATCAACACCTCGACCATGGTTGATGCATGCAGCAACACCTCGACCACTGTTGATGCAGAATATCAAAAACAATGACGTCATATAGCTCTGTTCCGTAAACAAACCGCTAGATGGCAACCTAAAAATAGCAACTGTTGTTGCATAACAACTGTGGCTATTTGCTACAGAATAGGGGTCCAGGATACGAAGTTTTTCGAAACCACAAATTGGAGGGGAAGGCGTTGTATTTATGTTTAGTTATAATATTAATCAGTATTTCTTATTTTAACAGCAGGACCATTGACATTTTATATAGGTTAACAAACAGTTTGATATGCGACCTAAACGAGCGGTAGTAACTACGATGACTTCACCGAGTAAGAGCACAGACCTGGGGGACAACAACGATATTCCGGCAACAAGAAACCTCACAGACAACCTACAAGAATGGCGGAATGAACAACTAGAGAACCAGAGAGTACACCAGGAAACCATACAGAAAGTTTTGGGGGAGTTGAACAAATCAATTCAAGAAATGACTGAGCGCGTCACCACAGCTTTGACTCAGAGACCACCAGAAACCCATGCACTAGGTCCCGTGGAAGTCACACCGAGGGAGAATGAGACACCTTCTTCTGAGACTTCGTCACTTCCAAACCTTGTGGAGACTGTCCAAACAACTCAGCATACCGTAAACCTAAATTCAGCACTCCACCAGCTCCCAGCACCACCTGCAGCTATGCCATGGACGTGGACAACAACTCCGGAGCGTAACCAACCGGTGCTACCTAAATTCAGCGGCAATTCAAGCGACTTACACCCGGTACGATTCTTGGACACATTGGAGCGATATTGTCGTAGACTACATGTTCCACCAGAGCATCACCTGGAGGTCGTCAGAGACTGTTTGACCGGAGAAGCTACCAACTGGGCTGAGATTTACGCAGGGTATTGGAACAGTTATGAGGATTTTAAGGTTGATTTCCTCCACACATATTGGTCTGACACCATGCAAAACCGCCTAAGACATCAAATCAGCACGTCACGATGGGATTCTCGACGGTACCCGCGTATGATGGACCACCTCGCATACTATGCCAGCCAGGCCAAACTATTGAAGACTCCGATACCAGAGACAGTTTTCACTTCAGAAATGATTCGACACTTCCCAGTGCATTTACAATCATTATGGAACGCTAGCGATAAAACCACCATCACCGAGCTCGCTGACTTCGTTCGGAAGCAAGAAATCACCACTAAAATTATTCAGGATCGTAAGAAAACTTCACAGGCAGGTAACCAACGAATGAGCGCACACATGAGCGTTGAACAGGGTCAGGATACGGAACCGTCACCAGCGAAACGACCGAGGCCAGAGCCTCCTTCACGTCAGAACTACGTACATGACACGGACCGTTCGTACCGGACAGTACCACCAGCTCAACCGAGAATACCATCCCTTACGGAAAACTTCCAACCAGAGAATTGAGAGGCCGACAGTTCTCACCAGAAGGTTCTGCGGCCGTAACTAGGTTCCTACACATTTCACCGACGGCAGTAAAGATATTATTCAATATGGGTTGGCGATTGGGGTTAGGTTTAGGCAGGATACACCAAGGTATCATCGAACCTGTACGTACATATTTACAAGAGCACCACGTCAAGGAACTCAACTACCACGCCAGCGAAGATGAGGGACAATTGTACCCCTTCCAACTAGATATTGCCTCCATGTACCAAGATCTATCTGACGAAGAAGAAGGTCCACCATCTTCACAGACTACAATTCTACCGGAAGTATTGCTGGAAGTACCAACAGGTGCAGTACAAGCCCTCATTGACACCGGAAGTGAGGTAACGTGCTTGTCAGAGAACTTATGGCTCACCATGAAATCACAGGGTTACCACCAGCTAGAATTACCAGTCACCGCAATCCAACTACGTGGAGCAATGGGACAACGTAGCCAACGGATCACCAGGCAGGTATATTTAAAAGTGAAACTAGGTCAACAAGAGGTACACTTCTGTTGTCTAGTAGTGAGACAACTGATTCGACCAATCATCATCGGTGCCGATTGGTTACAACAACACAACGCCAAATTAGACTTTAGTAATAATACTATGGTCTTCACGAACAAAAATATTAGCGAAACCATACAGTTTCAGCCCCGAGTCTTGGTAAATAAACCAGACGTCACCACCAAGACATGTCAGCACCTCTCCCAAGGAGACGGTCAACTCCAACCCCAACTCACCTTAAACGCACCGGAATCATTAGAAAGTCTGTTGGCGAAAACCAAAGAGACAAATTTAAACGAAAAAGATAGAAACCAATTATTCGACATTTTAAAATCATATCGTGAAGTGTTTTCTACTCGACCGGGGTTAACCACATCGTACGAGCACCGAATCAAACTGCACGATTACACACCATTCGTCCGAAGGTCGTATCCAATCCCATTTGCCCTCCGAGAAGCCGTGGAGGCCCAGATACAAGAAATGGTTGCCGATGGCGTCATCAAGCGAGAAGCGTCTGCATTTTCTAGCCCGATGACGGTAACTAAAAAGAAAGATGGTTCCGTACGTATTTGTCTAGATGCTAGAATGTTAAACGAACACATGATCGCCGACTGCGAAGCTCCACCAAGTCCACAAGATATTTTACAGCGCTTCCACAACGCACGCTTTCTAACTTCCATAGATTTACGTTCTTCCTACTGGCAAATACCACTACACCAAGACAGTCGACAATACACCGCGTTCCTCCACAACGGTAGAAGTTACACTTACCAAGTGTTACCTTTTGGACTTAAAACCGCCGTGGCCAGCTTCTCCAGATGCATGGACCAGATATTGGGGCCAGAAGTAAGAGAATATACGGTAAATTATATTGACGACCTATTGATAGCATCGCCAGACCTGGAGACCCACTTCCAACACCTGGTGCAAGTCCTGGAGCGCCTCCGGCAGGCCAAGTTTACGATCAATCTCAACAAGACCAACTTCATACGGAAACAGGTAAAGTTCCTAGGCCACGTATTGTCCGCGGATGGAATATCTCCGGACCCAGATAAACTTGCAGCCATTCAGAAGTTCCCCACACCCACGAAAGTGAAACATCTGCGAGCTTTTCTAGGATTATGCAACTTTTACCGTCGCTTCCATGGGAAATACAGTGAGAACACACGCCCTCTGCTACATTTATTACAGAAACAGACGAAATGGCAATGGGGAGCAACGGAAGAACAAAGTTTCCACGCCGTAAAGAAACTATTCTTAGACCTAGTGATATTGAAACATCCTCGCACCGACAAACCGTTCATCCTACAGACAGACAGCACCGGTTATGGTATCGGCGGTGTGCTCGCACAGAGAGATGACAATGGAGAGATGCAACCAATCGGATTCGTCAGTCGCTCACTTCGGGGACCGGAACTCAATTATACAACCACAGAGAAAGAACTATTGGGAGTCATCTTCAGCTTGCAGAAATTTCGGACAAATATACAAGGAACGCAACTTTTGATACGGACAGATCACCAAGCTCTCACATTCTTGAAACAATGTCGTCTTCTGAGCGAACGGCTTACCAGATGGATTCTGTTCATCCAACAATTCAACTTTACCATCGAGCATGTACCGGGACGGGATAACATCGTCGCGGACACACTGTCACGGTATCCAGCTGACGCACCGACTGCGGGCGAATACGGTACTAAGAGTCCGATCGTGGCTACATTTAAAGTGGAGGGGACTGCAGAGACACGGCGCGAACTATGTTTGATTCAAGAAAAACAAGAAGAAGACGAAGAACTTAGTATCATCATCAAAGTTCTCAAGAATGAACTACCACCAGAAGAAATACCCAACAAGTTAAGAAGAAATATAAATTTATTTAAAATAGACAACAATATCTTACTACATCACAATAAATTCCACCATAGAACAACTATTGCCGTACCTCAATGTTTAATAACTCGATTAATCCTCCATTACCACCACGAACTTGGACATTTCGGACCAGCGAAAGTATACGCCGTGATGAAAAACCTCTTTCATTTTTCCAGCATGGACCGTACTATCCGACGTACTTTGAGCTACTGCGATATTTGTCAGAGAACAAAATGGCCCAATAAACACACCGACGGCCCCATGCGCCCTATTTTAGCTACACGAACAGGAGAGCTAGTGGCCGTAGACCTCTACGGACCGCTGCCAGCTGGACGAGCCGGCGTACAATACGTATTTGTCGTGATAGATATTTTCTCCAAATTTGTCAAACTTTACCCCTTAAAGAAGGCAACCGCAGTAACATGCGTGCATCGTATTCTAAAGGACTACCATACGACTATCCCTATCAGCACGATCTTAAGTGACCACGGAACACAATTTACGGCCAAAATCTGGAAGAGTCGATTGCAAGAAGCGGGTATCAGAGTTATTTATTCAACAATACGGCATCCGAAATCAAATCCATCCGAACGCGTTATGCGAGAGTTGGGAAGAATGTTCCGAACATACTGCCACCAGCAACACACCAAGTGGGCTGAAAATTTAAATAACATCGAAGAATGTTTTAATACCATCCCTCACTTGAGTACAGGATACACGCCGTATGAACTACTGACAGGGAAAACACCACCACGTCTTCTAGAGAAAGAAATTATTCAACATATACCTAGAACTGCAGGTATTAGTCACAAAGAAAAACTAGAAGCCGCACTGGCTAACCTACGCCGTCAAGCTGAACAGCGAGTACAAGGACAACGGCGACGCCATGGAGAAGGTACAGTTTACCAGGTGGGAGACCAAGTCTTACTTAAAACAAACCCTGTGGCGAACCCAGCGAACAAAAGAACGCCCAAATTTGAACTTCTCTTCGAGGGACCCTATGTGATTAAAAACATCCCATACTTAAATGCTTACGAGATCTACGACGAACCTAAACGTTTAACGAAGGGTCTATACAACGCCGCTAATCTACGTAAATATATTAATAAAAAAGTGTTAATATAAACAAACTCAGAAGAAAAAAAAATGCTACATCAGCCGAAATACAGAAATATCGTAAACGTTATCACCGAAAAACGGTCCACAAGACATCGCGACGGAGCTACGCGACATAATCGGGATCGTTCCACAAAACCCCGGCAAAAGTGAAAAAAATATATAACGATAATCAAATTAATAACCTCTAACTATAATTATATTAGTAAAATAAACAGTAAATTAAGTACTCATAATTTTAAGTCCATATAATCGTTTAAGTTTAATTATTCTTTCTAGATTTCTACGTTAAGTATTTGAGATTTTTACATAAATAAATATTATAATGGAGTTGAGGCAGTGTGCTTTATTTCAAGGAATTTTGTCTTTGTTTCTCTATTTAGTTCAACCAACACAAAAGGGGGAGATTGTAATGTACAGCACACCAGCTTAATAATAATTCGTAAGTACATCAACGGTAGGTCACCCGCAACACAGGAGAGTATTCGTGTAAACGACGCAACGAGATCAGCTAACTTATAATTCTTAAGTACATCAACGGTAGGTCACCCGCAATACAGGAGAGTATTCGTGTAAACGACGCAACAAGATCAGCTAACTTATAATTCTTAAGTACGCCAACGGTAGGTCACCCACAACACAGGAAAGTATTCGTGTAAACGACGCAGCAAGATAGCCGAATTCAGATAACAACTCAGAATAGTCGACTCAGCAGAATCAACCGCGCACGTGCGATGACGTCATTTTATAAACAAACTATGCTTTCTTTCTGTTGCACTCCCGGGTGCACGATAGTTGTCTTTTAGTCGCTATCCGTATAAAAGCCCTGATCCCGATACGAAGAGCATTCAGTCCCTGGATCACCAGCCAACCAGCCAAGCAGAACCAGCCAGCCAAGCAGAACCAGCCAGCCAAGCAGAACCAACCAGCCAAGCAGCCGATCGATCCACCAGCAGTCAGTCCGCCAAACCGGGACCGAAGGGCCAACCGACCAGAGACAGAGTCCGTCGAGCCGAGCCAGAGCCAGAGTCCGTGGGATCGACAGCCAAAGCAGAGAGGGACCGAGGACCGATCCGCCAGAGCCTGAGTCCGCAAAGCAGAGCCAGAGTCCGTGGGATCGAGGGCCAAGCAGAGAGGGATCGCACGTTGGGAACCAGAGGACGTTTCCACCAGTAAAGATAGACAACACTTGGAAGCCGGAGACAACACTCGCAGAGGCCAGAAGACGAAAGAAGCAGAAGGCGACACTCTAAGATTCCCAGACGACCCACGGCGAATCGCTGCCCAAATTCCCAGCGGAGGATACGCTGTTAGAAGCGGCTCGCGCCGCTGAAGTAATCGTTGGCCTACAGTGCCGCTGCACTTGCCGCCAGACGCACGCCGTACTGCCGGTAACCGTCGTCCGATACCTGGGAACTATCCACGTCGTCACTCATGATTTTTACACTCTAGCTCCACGTAACTTACTACAAACACGTAACTTCTAACCTACATATTAAAATATGAATTTAACGTCCAGAAATAATATATATTTAATAACTGAACAATAATATGAAACAACAATGATAAAATTAACTTCAAAATAATGAACAAAAGTAATAATAAAATTGAACCACTTTACGAAAGAAAGGAACGTTGTATGCGCATCGGATCCCGATCTCAAAGTACACTCTCGCTGATAATACAGAATAAATAAATATTACCAAAGTTGACTTATATCGAGTACAACGCAAACACTCTGATGCCAAGATGCTACCAGCCCCAATCACACCTATCTAATTATCGTCGATGTGTTCCAACTAGTAGTATATTTTCTCCCATGGCCGAAACGGGTCGAGATCGTGTACAAAACTTGGACACTAACCCTGGGGTAGCATTATTCAGAGATTAAATGTGATGTTGGTTATTTTTGGTATAGAAAATCCAGTAACTTAACTATCAGAGACAATGTTCTGGGGGAGCGAGCTACCGATGCTATTAAATCGTTTTCCAACTTATCAAACAAATTTACACAATAATCATTGTTGTTAAATACACCTACATAAATGAGTTCGGCTGGAAATAAAATGATAATGAAAGATATTTATTTGTATATGATTTATAATATAACCCATTCCTTCCAATTTTGTGGTGACTTCGTAACGAGACCGTAAGGGGTTAACATACACAACAGGGGTTCTTTTCACTAGATTCGATCACGCCAATACACATACCACCCACATTACATGTACGCATTTACACGGACAGACATTACACTACAGACAAACACAGGACGCGTTACAGTATTATTACACACAAATCAGGATTATAAATTTACTTACGGTTTCTGTTTTCTAATTGAATCGATTATTCAAAACATATGTGTATTACAAACCCTTTTACACAACACTTTGAATGATTTGACATTTGATTCGTTATTATTTTCGTATCAAATATTCAGGCCAGATTCTGAATTTTGCACTGCCACGGCAGTATTAAAAGTGATAATGGGTCCTATGCTAAAACACAATGGCACAATGTCCACAACTCGATAAGCATTTTGAAGATTCGGAATATATTTAAAATTGACATTTGAATTATTCTGACGCATAACCTTTTATTTTTACGTAGGGCAGATTATTTGATTAGAAATTTATTCATTGCTGTTGTTTTCAGTATAAACTATTTGATATTATATACAAAATTCTTATCTGTTGCCATGGCATGGTGGCTAAGACACTCGCCTCTTACCCTGGAGGTCGTGAGTTCGATGCCCGTCTATGTCAATTTGATTTTTTTCAAAAAAAGCGTTCTACACACACTCACTCACATACAAACATTTCTGGGTTATTATATTAATGAGATATATATATATATATATATATATATATATATATATATATATATATATATATATATATATATATATATATATATATGTATATCTATTTATTACAATATAATTAGTAAATAATTGCAATCACTCCATATATTTGAGACCCTCTGAAAATCGTCGTAGTAGAATTTCGGATAACACAAAATTCAAATAAAATCATTTTAATTTGGGCAACAATTCTTCCGACCAAAGTTTGGAATCTATTGGTATTTTGTTCTATTACGTACTTTTCGTTAGAAATATATTTTCCATACAAACTGTCAAAAAATACCAATACTCCACAGTAATGCCATGAAATTATACCAATTAGCTTATTATTTTATTATGTTACCAAGTCGATCTATTTGTGAGCAAAATGATATACAATATTACTACGATTCTGAAGTTGAGTCTGCTTTGAAATAGTCAAAAACGAATCAAACGTCAGAATGAAATCAGTCAAAAAAGTTTTTGTGAATCTTCAATTAAATAGATTTGAAGTTTATTTAGTGTGTTGTGTACTTTACACAGAGTGACATCTTCTATATTATATTGATATTGTATGTCAATGAGATATATAAATAATTGTTAGTTCATAAAATTAAGTTTTATTTATACTAATTTGAAGTTTGTGAGTCGCTATTAAGCATTTATGTTTAAATGACCGACCAAAGAACAAATATAAATAAAAGTGCTACCACGTGAGTGTCAAGAACAGTATTTCAACGTACGAATTACGGAAACATTGTTTGAAGTTTAATCTTAAGTTTAAGGGGAGTAGCATGTAATAATTTCAAATTTCAAGTATATAATATGAAATATGTGCATATTATTGCCTAATAAGCATATATTTTTAGAAAATACGTGTTTCCGTACATTTATTGCAATTCATAGTTAATATTTTTACTTCAAACTGGCCAAGAAGCAGTGATTTTTGAAAATATGAGTTGCGGTAAGATTCTATAGTTCGTCAAATTATAACAACTGCAAGGAAGTAAATTTATAATTCTGATTATTAGAGAAATAAAATGTTGAAGAGATAATTCAAACATATTTAGAAACATGTTTGGTTGGCAATTTTATTCTTTTATTTTTGATGGCACAATCCATTCTATTTTAGTATACAACTAATTATTACTTTTAAAAATGCCGTTACACTGCATCAGTTTAATACTGCAAAATTCAGAATCTAGCCTGATTATTTAATTCAAAAACAATAGTGAATCAAATGTCAAATCATTAAAAATACTGCGTAAATACGGTTTGTAATACATATTTTTTGAATAATCGATTCAAATAAGAAACAGCAATCGTAAGTAAATTTATAATCCTGTTTTTTATATACAATCATGGAAACTGTCTAAATGATACAACACATATGCACCATACAAGGTTAAAATCAAAGTTAAACAAAATTTAGTTTAAATTTATCGGATGTTACACAGTGCATGATAAGCGATCGATTAGTTAATCTCAGCATAGTGATCTAAGAACAAAATAGCGTTCAAAGAAAGAACTCGATTTTTTCTTTATTATTATTTGTGATGTGGAAATTTGTATTACTATTATAGTCAAACGATACAAAATGAAGAAAAACCGTGTTATTATTATTAAATTACTTGAAAATTCGCCATCAGTCAAAACTGTCCTATGCTCTGTATACCATATGGGCACATGGTGCCCACGGGTAACCCTAGTATATTAAATAATAATAATAATTATTATTAAAAAGCGCTGCTCGCATCGCATATATATATTACTCATAAGGCGAGCTGGACGCATCGGTGCGTTGTACGTTATAATGGTAATTGCATATGAGTGGCAATCTAACCTTCAGTTTGCTGCTGACCAAATCTTGTACAACTTGAAATTCCCCTTGCAAATATGAATTATTACTAGGAAATATATGTAAAATTATATCCTGCAGTTTAGATTCTTTGGATACTTCCAGCGCGTCTGCTCTGTCATATATTACCCTCAGCGACTACAGTACCAAAATTAAGATAATATAAGCGATGCTCGTCATATTTTCACTTCTTACAAAACTAAAGCACACATAATTTTCAATACAATTCACGAAATTAATAATTA
Organism: Leistus spinibarbis; assembly: GCA_933228885.1. Taxonomy (NCBI): domain Eukaryota; kingdom Metazoa; phylum Arthropoda; class Insecta; order Coleoptera; family Carabidae; genus Leistus; species Leistus spinibarbis. The sequence continues at coordinate 649,807 of OW121812.1, read as the reverse complement.
CATCGGTTAATGATTTTCTATTTGAAACAATTGCATTATTTTATATAACATTTGTAACAATACTAAAGATTTTTTGTGTACGTTCTTATTGAATAAAGGCATAACTTGCAATTAAAAAGAGGACATACATGTTTTATTGTAAGAAGCAAAACCCGTGTTGTAATTAATTGTGGCAGGGAATGATTAAGTGCCGTGCCATTCGAGATTGTGATTCAGTGATACCAGAGACTAGGATATCCTAGTCTCTGGTGATACCAATTCTAAGACTTGAATTCCATTTGAGTTTGGAATAAGTGTCAGAGCTTAAGTTGAAAACGCGTATACATATTTTTGTACTCGAAATAATAATGAGTATCCGCTAGTATAGTGATAAAAAGTAATGAGCACTTACAGCTATTGCTTGATCCTGGTATAATACTAAGTAAAGCATAATAATTATTGTAATTCTGCTTTTCATTGTAGAATTTGCAGGACAATAAGATATTTGGAATGAACTCAAATATTTGATTTTTTTAATGATAAATTATACGATTCTATGCGTTCAACGAATAAGTAGATACTCCAACAAAAATTTATATGATTGTATAAATGAGCTGTAGTCATTATTATATCATTAGCATAACAAATCGTTTATATATTGTTGCAAAATATCGTTTACATCTATAATGGTCCATTTTGTAAATTACTGACCTCCAAATATTTATCTAATAAATGATAACAAATGCTATTGTTCAAAACGACAAACACAAAAAGTTAACAATAGTTAAGGCAACAATATGATCATAACCAGTGGCGGCTCGTGGCTTTAAATCTTAGGGGTGCGTACGACTGGCGTCCAGAGTATTTGATTATTTATCTCAATAATAATAATAAGACAAGATTAGGTATAGGCACCTATGCCTACAGCTCGCCTTATAAGAATGCAGTGCGAGCAGCGTATAAAATGTTAAATTTAAGAATAATTGTGTTTAATTATTATGGCCTTTTGTTAACAATTTGAAAAAAATTATAGATATACAATCCTTTGTAGATTATTTTGATTATTTTTATTGCATATTTTAAATATCTAAATTATAGTTTATAATATTATTTTACAGCCTTTGGGTCCTCAATATGCAAAAATCTTGTAGATATAAAATATCTTAGAATTTCTAGTGGAAATTTTGGATGTTTTAATAGTAGTATACGGCCGATTGGATTTAAACTCAGAGCGAATTCAAATGGGATGCCAAATAATATGTTTAGCAAATTTGGTGTGAATCGCCATATTGGATCCGCCATATTTTTAGCTCGCCGTACGTAGTACCGAAGAAGCTAAAGCATTCGGTCGTGTGTCTGTAGCATTCTCAGATCAAAAAATTTCATTTAGAAAAAGTGTTCGTCTCGTCGCCCTGAATCCAAAAATGTATATAACTTATATACTTGGATGTTAGTCGTCGCTCGTAAGACCAAATTTGTGCCCTCTACTCCTCTGAAGGTACTGGAGCCAAATTTGGTACACATATTATTTGGCATCCCATTTGAATCCGCTCGCAGTATAAATCCAATCGTCCGTATACTTCCCGAGTTATAGGGCCCCAAAATTTGGAGCCCCCCTTAATACTGCCCTTATAAAAATAATTGAAACACTTAAAAATTCTACTAAAAATTCTAAGATATTTTTTGTCTACAAGGATTTTTCATTTTGTTAACCCAAAGCCCGAAAAAAAAAATTAAATATTATAATTTTGAATTTTAAAATATGCACTAAATTATGTTTTTATCAATATAATCTAAATTTGGTACACATATTATTTGGCATCCCATTTGAATCGGCTCGCAGTATAAATCCAATCGCCCGTATACTTCCCGAGTTATAGGGCCCCAAAATTTAGAGCCCCCCTTAATACTGCCTTTATAAAAATAATTTAAACACTCAAAAATTCTACTAAAAATTCTAAGATATTTTATATCTACAAGATTTTTACTTTCTTTTACGAAGTAATAAGTAAGTATAGGGATCACCAAAAAAATCGAACTCGAGATTTCAACGGATATACACGTTTTGAGCTTCCCTGAATCGAATGTGACTATTTTCGGAGTGACGTCTGTGTGTGTGTGTGTGTGTGTGTGTGTGTGTGTGTGCGTGTGTGTGTATGTGAACGCTCTAGAGCCGAAACTGTCCAACGTAAAATTATGAGACTTCAAACTTAAGACTTGTATATGGTCTAGTTGTGCACCTCCTATTTTTGAAAAGAATATTCTAACCGGCAGTGCATGTTTACTCTATGCATTTTTTGTTCTATCTCCAATATCACTAGAACGGCTGCACTTACGGCAAAAATAGTTATGTTCATAATGAAAGATATTAATATTTCGCACAACTTTTGTTTGAAAAGTTTCTTCAATAAATGTACCAGTTACGAGAAAACTGCTACCGAAAATTATGAGAATCTTGTTTACGTTGTCATGGATTCGAATGTAGCTTAATAAATCGGATCATCTGCGCCTGTCAATATTTCGACAAGAAAACAAAATGGTCTGAATTAGATAAATGACATTTCAGAATATTTCTGTAGAGAATTGTTTAGTTTTGATAGTTAGTTAGTTCAAAACCATTACAAATTGGTATTGGTATAATTTTCAACCCATTAATTTATATAAGGTAAGCTTGGTTTTCAAATTGTTTCTGTTGGATTATTATTTCCTAATATTATATTTTTATAATCAATAAATATTGATGAAAACTACGTAAAAGAAAGTCCCGCGTTGGCCACAACCCATTTTTTCATTTTGTTAATCCAAAACCCGAAAAAAATCATTAAATATTATAATTTTGAATTTTAAAGTATGAACTAAAAATATTTTTTATCAATATAATCTAAAATTAAATGTAAGACTTTTTACACCTATAACATATTTTCAAATTGTTAACCAAAAGGCCATAATAATTAAAAACCACTGCTCGCAACGCATATTTTACCTAAGTGCGAGCTCTACGCGTTGGTGCGTTTTACGCATACCAAATCTTGTGTATATTGTTTCTGTTGGATTATTATTTCTTAATATTATATTTTTATAATCAATAAATATTGATGAAAACTACGTAAAAGAAAGTCCCGCGTTGGCCACAACCCATTTTTTGAATAATCAAATCAAATAATAAACAGCAATCGTAAGTAAATGTATAATCCTGTTATTTGTGTAATAATACAATTAAGGAAACTGTCTTAATGATACAACACTTATAGCTAGTTGCACCATACAGCCGTGTAATTATTATTAAATTACATAAAAATTCGCCATCAGTCAAAACTGACCTATGTACTGTATATTATATGGGCACATGGTGCCCACGGGTGACCCTAGTTTTAAAAAATTTACATCTATGTTGCATATTGATGCAACATAATAAAATAATAAACTAAATGGTACAATTTCAGAGTATTACTGTGGAGTATTAGTATGTATTGACAGTTTGTTTGGAATATATATTTCTAATGAAGATTACATAAAAGAAAATCGAGTGCAGGTCACTCCTAATTTTCTATTTTAGGTTCGATCCGATCATATTATAGGATTGATTACTAAAAACAGAAACAAATCACTGCATACTATAATTTGACAAAAAATAAAGGAGTAATTCTTACAACTCCAACAATTTATTAAGGTTGTATTATCGGAATATCCACCGTTTCCCTTTTAATTTAAATGTAAAATTAATTTATTTCAAGTTTTTGCATACATTGAATCGTATTTGAATATATCGTTTGGATAAAATATATCCATAAAATATTGAATTATTATCACTTTGAGGTGAAAGGTGAAATAATATACAGTGTTTGTAGAATGAATTGTAAATATTTATTATTCATATTTCAATATTGTATCGACATAGTTCATATTATTTAGAATATATACTTCACTCGCCAAATAGATAGAAGTAAATAGATTGTTTGCTGCGTAAAAATTTCACATTACACAAAAATGACAGAATTTCATCAAAGTAATGGTCCATCATTTACAAAAAAACCCCAAGAGGAACCCAGTAATATTCAAAAATTTTACTCTGGTTCTACGATTTTCATTACTGGAGCATCTGGTTTTCTTGGACATTTGTTGCTAGAAAAACTGTTACGGTCATGTCCCGATTTGGCCCATGTTTACTTGCTAATGCGCGAGAAAAAGGGGAAAAATATTAACGAACGTCTAGATACTATGTTCAACAATGAGGTAAGTGCAAATTATACGAATCGTTCTGGAGAATCTTCAATTTTTCATTACTTTATTCTATTATTTCTTTGATTTGGTTTGACGTAATTCTAATTTTAATCTCTTGTACCCTTCCACAGGCCTTCGAGAGGCTTCGTCTTGAACAACCGAAGTTCATTGCTAAAGTTTCTATAATGTCAGGTGACTGTGAATTACCCAATATGGGTCTCTCTGAGTTAGATCTAGATTTAATTCGATCTAAGGTCGATATTGTTTTTCACGTCGCCGCAACCGTTCGCTTCACCGAACATTTGCGTAAAGCTGTGTCCATTAATGTGAAATGTACGAAAGATATGCTGTGCTTAGCAAAAACCATGCCAAAGCTGAAGGTATCCATGAAATGGCTCAATCTCTTAACTCCTTTCTACAACAAGCATTGTTTCAGGCATTTGTTTATGTATCCACCGCATACTCGAATTGTGTTCATGCTGAAGTCAAAGAAGGATTCTACGAAGTGCCAATTACTTGCGATAAATTGATTGATATTTGTGATACTTTGGACGACTCCCAATTAGAAATGCTTACGCCTCAGTAAGTGTAAATGTTTAAGTTAATATTGGTTGCTCAATAATAACTGTGTTTTTTCCGAAAGACTTGTAGGAAAATGGCCCAACACTTACTCGTACACTAAGGCCATCGCGGAAAATGCGGTTGAAACATATGGTCAAATGTTGCCCGTTACAATTGTACGACCATCTATAGGTAAGCATATGTGGCTATGTGAACAGCTGGTGTTTACATTTGCTATTTATTGTTTCCAAAAGTGATATCTACTGCAAAAGAACCCATATCTGGATGGGTCACTAATATTGTTAGTGCAACTGGAGTATTTGTTGGTGCCGGGTTGGGATTACTTCACGTTATGCCCGGTGACGCCAATAACGTAGCAGATTTAGTTCCGGCGGATTACTGTATTAACTCGGCGATAGCAGCTGCTTGGCAGGTGGCCACAGTCAAGTATATAAAAGTAAAGAAATATACGTATACACATTAATATTAATAATTGCCTTTGGTAACAGCGATCACTTAAATGAACAAATACCAAATGATGCAGACAATTTCAATGGTATTGTGAGTGATAAAAATATAACAATATATAACTATGTTAGTTCACCCGAGAATCCAATAACCTGGCGTAAGTGTTAAAACATTATTGAACTTAAATGCGTTTTAAGAAAGACTATTCTGACATTTGAATTTAAATTAAAACAGTTCATTAGGTATAAATTTGTATTCGCATTTGACACATAAATGGAGTCATGGGCGTTTTGGGAAACATTTAAGGGGTAACACCACTTTGGCCTCTTCAAAAATTTCAAATTTTCTTCATATTTATATATATATATATATTTCTGACACAACCAGGAGCTACAATACTGTAGTGCCAAATATCTCCACGTTTCATTTTGGGATCGGTCCAATGCGAGTAGCATAAGTCCTACAAACATGTTTTAATTTAAATCCAAGTAAAATGTGAACAAAGTTCAATATTAAGAAACTTTGAATTCATATGTTGATGTTCAGTGACAAGTTGTTCAATGTTGCAGGTTGTTTTAGTAATTTCTTTAAAAGTCTTGAAGATAAATTGCAAACCTTTATGTCAATTTGGGTTCCATTTTGTGTGTTTGTTCAAAATCGATTTATATATTTGCTATACATTGTATTTCTGCATTATGTGCCAGCCATCATAGTTGATGGTGCTTGTATCTGCGTGGGCAAGAAACCTGTGTAAGTTGTAATTGTTATCCTATCATATAATTTTTAATATATGTACTTGTATTCTATATACTTAATTTCAGCATGTTAAAAGCTTATAAGAAAATACACGCTCTCACAAATTCGCTGAATTATTTTACAAGTAGACAATGGATTTTTCAAAACAATAACACGCAAGCATTATGGAAAACGTTGAGCGAACGCGATCGTCATCTGTTTGAATTCAATATGGCGGCATTGGATTGGAGAACATATATATGGGCATTTGGCAAAGGTGCCCGTGTATACATTGTCAAAGATCCATTGGACACGGTACCTCAGGCGCTATCTAGACTATTTAAATTAAAAATTGCCCATTACTCTATAGTGAGCTTAGTGATATTTGCGGCAATTAAATTTGCTGTAGTTGTACTTAGATATTTACTGTCGGCACTATTTTAATGAAATCATTGATACCTATAACAATTTTTCTGTACTACACTGTTTAATCAAATGTTTATATATAATTAGTTCAAACATTCATCTATTGAGGAAGAATTATTAGATGCCACCGGGATTCAAACCCAGAACCTTCGGATCTACGCTCTGAGCTCATTTGAGCTATGTCATCCACGGCGAACAACTGATTAATATTCCTCAAATGTAAATGAATGTTTGAAAGGGGTTTTTTAAGTGACCTTTTTGCAAATTATAGATCTTAGGCATCGAATTCCCGGTGGCACCTGATAATTTTTCCTCAATAGTTGAATGTTTGAACTAATTATTTATGTTAATAATGAACCATGCAACCAATATATATATATATATATATATATATATATATATATATATATATATATATATATATATCATTGTTCACATTCTACTCTTTATATTCTTAAAATACATACATACAATCTTAAAATTTGGATGATGTCTACATCATGTTCATATCTATATAACTTTTAAATGCTAATAAATATTTAATGTACATGTTATATGTTGTATATCGTGGTTGTTGTTTTAAAAATGTTTTATTCAAGTACAGTTCGTTTAAACAAGTTAATTCTATGGAAGCTAACAGTATTCTAATAAGATTAAATGTATGAGCTGTAGGCACTTGTTGAAACATGATTATTTAATAAAGGAATATTTGAATAAAACACACTTGGTTGTTTCAAAATTTAATATAATATAACTTAATACGTATTTCGGCTTTTACACCATCGTCAGAAGTGACAAAAAGAAGGAAACTGTAAGATATATATACATACAAATAATTATAACAGGTATAAGGTTAAAGTCTAAAATTAACTTAATTCTAGAATAATCTAAGTTAGGTAAAGGCACAATTGTTACATTTTATTTCATAAATTCCGCTGTTATCCAGCTTGTCATTGATTTTAAGTTTATTATTTACTAGTATATTATTTAATGTGCAATTATTATAAAAAGCAGCGGAAATATTTGCATCTATTGCAATTGCTTAGAAATTTTATTGCTGATATGGTTAATGTAAGGTATCTTCCTATACAGTTTAGGTTCCGTTATAGGAGGAACTGTGTACCATAAACTACTAGTTTCAGACGCCATCATTTGCAAAGCAGATAAAGGTAACACTGTTACCATTCTGGACAAAACTGATTATATTTTTAAAGTCAATAATTTTATTAATAATAACAACTTAATCAAAGTCAAGTCTGATCCAACAGCTATGCATCAAAAACAGTTAAAGGATAACCTTAAGAATTGTAATAATATTTTCACCGAATTTGAAAAACGTAAATTAATTAATATGAACCCTTCAGCCCCCATTCTCTATGGTCTGCCTAAAATTCATAAAAATGATTTTCCAATTCGTCCCGTAGTATCTTACGTTAATGCTCCCTCATACAATTTATGCAAATAACTAAATTCTGTTCTTCCATTTCATTTAGGTTTTAAAATAGTCTAGATTTAATTCACAAAATTCAACATATGGAACTACCAAAGAATAGTAAACTAGTTTCTTTCGATGTTTGTAGCTTATTCCCTTCCATACCTATAAATAAACTGCAAAACATAATCAAAAGTCTATTAAACCTTAACTCCAAAAACTCTTTGATCAGCAATAACTTAATAACAACAAGTAATATTTGCCTCGAATAAAATTATTTCCAGTTTAATAATCAATTTTATAATCAACAAGATTTGGTACGCGTAAAACGCACCAACGCGCAGAGCTCGCCCTTAGGTAAAATATGCGTTGCGAGCAGTGCTTTTTAATTATTATGGCTTTTGGTTAACAATTTGAAAATATGTTATAGGTGTAAAAAGTCTTACATTTCATTTTAGATTATATTGATAAAAAACAATTTTAGTTCATACTTTAAAATTCAATATTATAATATTTAATAATTTTTTTCGGGCTTTGGATTAACAAAATGAAAAAATCTTATAGATATAAAATATCTTAGAATTTTTAGTAAAATTTTTAAGTGTATTAATTATTTTTATAAAGGCAGTATTAAGGGGGGCTCTAAATTTTGGGGCCCTATAACTCGGGAAGTATACGGGCGATTGGATTTATACTGCGAGCGGATTCAAATGGGATGCCAAATAATATGTGTACCAAATTTAGATTATATTGATAAAAAAATAATTTAGTGCATATTTTAAAATTCAAAATTATAATATTTAATAATTTTTTTCGGGCTTTGGGTTAACAAAATGAAAAAATCTTGTAGACAAAAAATATCTTAGAATTTCTAGTAGAATTTTTAAGTGTTTCAATTATTTTTATAAGGGCAGTATTAAGGGGGGCTCCAAATTTTGGGGCCCTATAACTCGGGAAGTATACGGGCGATTGGATTTAAACTGCGAGCGGATTCAAATGGGATGCCAAATAATATGTGTACCAAATTTGGAGTGAATCGCTCTGGTACCTTCAGAGGAGTAGAGGGCACAAATTTGGTCTTACGAGCGACGACTAACATCCAAGTATATAAGTTATATACATTTTCGGAATCAGGGCGACGAGACGAACACTTTTTCTTAATGAATTTTTTTGATCCGAGAATGCTACAGACACACGACCGAATGCTTTAGCCTCTTCGGTACTACGTAAGGTCTGCCTATGGGGTCTCTTTTGTCTCCCCTTTTTGCAGATATTTTCATGAATCAATTTGAAATATTTATTTAACTCGAAAAATAATAATCACATCAAAAACATTTATTTTTGGTATAGATACGTGGATGATATTCTTTGTTTATGTACAGGCACAGATAGACAATTAGATTCCTTTTTAAATTCTTTAAATGCTATTGAACCCAGAATTCAATTTACCATAGAAAAAGAGATAGACTATTCCATTAATTTTTTAGATTTAAAAATCACTCGCTCCGATCAACGTTATCACAATCATAATAAGATAAGGGTTTCCTGTATATATGGTGAAAGGGCACTTAAGTAAGCAGTTTTAAGGACAAAGGATGGTTCATATAACTCCTCCATCACTAGATTCGAGCATCGTCAGATAGGTGGATTTCTTCAATGGGGATGACAACAATTTCTTTCTATTTATTAATTTTACAATATTTCTTACAAATTATTACAATTAGTATAATTAATATTACAGTTATTAAGTAGTATTTTATAATATGATATTAATTTATTTCTGGGATTTGAACTTTATTTCATTCTTTAATATAAGGTTTGACAAATGTCATTTCTTTAATATTTTTAGTTTCAACAGTTAAATTATGTTTCTTCTAATTTGTGATGTTAAATTTATAATTTGTTATAATAATTGGTTCACCCTTTTCGATCTCATTATTAAATGATTTATCATTAATTCTACACTTATGATTTGCTAATAAATATATTCCTATTGTGTTTAAAATTTCTTCATGCTTATTTTCACATTTAAGTGTTATCTTATTAAAATTATTATTAAACAATATTATATAGTTTGTGTTACTTATTTAAAAACTTATCAAAAAAATACTTGGATGTTAGTCGCTCGCTCGTACGACCAAATTTGTACCGGAGCGATGTGTACACATTTACTGTGTCTATTTAAATACTTCCGTATTTTAAATTCAATCGCCTTTAAACTTCCGGAGTTATAGGACCCTAAAATTTACTAACCACAGTGTACATCTTTTTGACTAATTTCTCGTCATTTAACGTTCTAAATTTTATATTGATGTTGTAGAATTAAATATATAATAATTGTTTATTTGTCCAGTTGAATCAAAAAACATATAGGATATGGCATAATTACAAAAGTGTCTAAATATTTTTAAACGGAATAAATAAATAATGTTTTCGTAAACATACTACAAAAAACGAGTCATAAAATATGTACGTAATAACCATGGAATCCCTTTTGTGTGAATACGATTTAGTTTGTAACGTTAAGAACTATATATTTATTTAAAAAAAAACAACTTTGAATAGTATATTTTGTTTTTTGATTGATTTCGTTGAGTTTTTAATTTGCGTCGGGTCCGGACGCACGTAATTGTGACGCGTTTATGTTCCGGGGTCCTGTTTGTTTGATTTGTGTATGATTTGTTTGGTAGAACGCAGTGCGACACAACCTGTCACTCCACAAATGTTTCATGCTCGTGGAGAACGTTAAAGGTGCCGATGGACAGTCGACGAGCTGGAATTTTACAAAAGGCGCCCGCAGAGATGCTCGTCGGGCGCTGGGGCGGCAGCCATTGGGGCCGGGCTTGCCCAGGTCGCTGCTGGGGCCGGGTACGTCAAAATACAGGGCCCAGGGGCCGACGGCGTCTCATGCGCCTACCCTGCCGTCTCTCTATATCTTTATTATTATTATTACTACTTTTTTAACTCTACATTTATATATAAAAGGGTATGCCGTATGACGCTTCATAAGGTATACGTAGGTAATTCACATGGTAATTCAGTTTTTATCAAATTGCTTCCCTCAATATGAACATACAATCATATTTATAGTATCACCGGAAAACTAGAAAATTCGCGAATCTAATTATATTAAATAAATACCATTGAAAATAAATTATTAAACACTGCAAACACCCATAAATTCTACTACTATTTTATGTAATCCAAAGGTTATAACAAATGATTATATATTATAATTTTAATTTACAAGATTTTTCATATTGTTATTCTTAAGTTCGTAAAAAATTATTAAATATAATTTTAAATTTTAAAATATGCACTAATATGTATTATTTATCAAATTAATTTACAAATTTTTTATATCTATAATATTTTTTCAAATGTTTAACCAAAAGACCATAATAATTAAAAACCGCTGCTCGCTACTCATTAGCTGGAAGCATAGGTGCGTTGTACCTAAGCTTGTTTTTACAATTTTTAAATATTTTTTTCAAAAAATTATAACTAATTAAAAATATCTGGAGTGGCCTGCACTCAACTTTCTTTTACGTAGTTTTCAATAGATAGATATTAATATACATATATATATATATATATATATCCCAAACAAACTGTCTACATATATATATATATATATATATATATATATATATATATATATATATATATATATATATATATAATCTCAAACAAACGGTCAAACTAACCAATACTCTACAGGAATACTCTGAAATGTTTATTTTGTTTTCCGGGCAAAAACGGGCGCAGATAATATTTATTATTATTAAGTGATAACAAAATCTTTTGCTGACCAATATAAAATGAAAATTTTAATTAAATTACTATAACTTAATAATAACTGGATAATTATACCAATTTATAATCTGAATTTGAAGTACTTATCGTATTCACTCTTAAACTGTCAAACTCCACACTAAAACTCTGAAATTGTTATTTAATTGTTAGCAAATATGTAATATAAATTGATTCTATAATAATTTACCTGATACAATTTATTCTAATAAGAAATCAATATTTTAAATATTAATTTATACAGTTAACTGTCAATGTAATGCTTGTTTGTTTTCAATAAACAAGAAACAAATGATGTAACTCATGGTTGATCCGATATAAAATTAATAAAAATTTTCACAAGTGTAGGTATCACTATGGCAACGTAAATAAGATATTTAAGTTTTTTCGTAGCAGTTATCTCATAACTGGTACAATTTATGAAGAAACTTTTCAAACAAAAGTTGTGCGAAATATTAATATCATTCATTATGAACATAACTATTTTTGCCGTAAGTGTAGCCGTTCTAGTGATATTGGAGATAGAACAAAAAATGTATAGATTAAACATGCACTACCGCTTTGAATATTCTTTTCAAAAATAGGAGGTGCACATCTAGGGTATATACAAGTCTTAAGTTTGAAGTTTCATAATTTTTCGTTCGACAGTTTTGGCTCTAGAGCGTTCACAGACAGACAGACGTCATTCCGAAAATAGTCACATTCGATTCAGGGAAGGTCAAAACATGTATATCCGTTGAAATCTCGAGTTCGTAATTTTTCATGATTACAATACTTACTTATTACTCTGTAAAAGAAAGTAAAGAGTCGAGTGCAGGTCACTCCAGATATTTTGTCTACAATTGTGTATTTTATTTGCATTTTAATAATTTTACATATTTATAGTAAATTATTAATATTAGTTAATTTTATTAAAAAATTAATATGTTTAGGTACATAAGTTTAACATATTAATTAATTAATCATAAATGAATATCGTATACATAAAATCGTTCTTACATAAAATTAAAATTAATAGCGTAAAAAAGAGTAGAAAGACACTGTAATTTAACACTAACAATTTATAATTACAATTAATTATTTAAAACAACATTTTTTATAAATACCTTATTCAATGTTTTTTTCATACGATCGCTGCACACTGGGTGAATTTTACCAGGCTCCAATGTAAAGCACGTATAACTTCGAAACAAAACAAATGATGGTAATGATTTAACACGATGTTGATAGTGCTTGGCACAGCGCTAAATACAAACCAAAAGCTTGGAGCTAGTGAGTAAACTGGCACTGAATCAAAATCATGTTCCTATTCTGCTCGGCTAATAAAACCGTTCAGTTGAAATAAAAACAGTTGCAACTCTCATTGTATTATTATATTTTAACCAATTGTACTATTGTAATTACGTATTTTACATGCAGATAATACAAACATATATTTTATTAACTTTGTATTACAAATCCAACTCCATCTGCGTTCAATGCATCAGAATTAAGTTATTTAAATATAGTAATATTTCAGATATATTACAAATTATATATATATATATATATATATATATATATATATATATATATATATATATATATAATATATATATATAGTTGTAATATTACGTAATATAGACAACCCTCCTATAACGGGATTAATTCGTACCGCGTTATATGGAAACGTGCTATAAGAAACTCGAAATGAGCGCACTCACTACAAAAAGGGATTTTTCATTAATTTCAACAGCAAAAATGTGATATATCGAAAAATTAATGCAATAGCCATTTAAGTTGTTCAAATGTTGTCTTGTACAAAAAAAAACAAGCTTAGGTACAACGCACCTATGCGTCCAGCTCGCCTTATAAGTAATATATGCGATGCGAGCAGTTTTTAATAATTATGGCCTTTTGGTTAACTAATTGAAAAAATGTTATAGATATAAAATGTCTTACATTTAATTTTAAATTATATTAAAAAAAAAAAAAATTGTTCAAAATTTGAAATTCAAAATTATAATATTTAATAATTTTTTTCGGGCTTTGGGTTAATAAAATGAAAAAATCTTGTAGACAAAAAATATCTTAGAATTTCTAGTAGAATTTTTAAGTGTTTCAATTATTTTTATAAGGGCAGTATTAAGGGGGGCTCCAAATTTTGGGGCCCTATAACTCGGGAAGTATACAGGCGATTGGATTTATACTGCGAGCAGATTCAAATGGGATGCCAAATAATATGTGTACCAAATTTAGATTAAATTGATAAAAAAAAAATGTGCAAATTTTAAAATTCAAAATTATAATATTTAATAATTTTTTCGGGCTTTGAGTTAACAAAATGAAAAAATCTTGTAGACATAAAATATCTTAGAATTTTTAGTAGAATTTTTAAGTGCTTCAATTATTTTTATAAGGGCAGTATTAAGGGGGGCTCCAAATTTTGGGGCCCTATAACTCGGGAAGTATACAGGCGATTGGATTTAAACTGCGAACGGATTCAAATGGAATGCCAAATAATATGTGTAGCAAATTTGGTGTAAATCGCTCCGGTACCTTCAGAGGAGTAGAGGGCACAAATTTGCTCTTAAGAGATACCGAGCGACGACTAACATCCAAGTATATATGTTATATATATTTTTGGATTCAGGGCGACGAGACAAGCACTTTTTATTAATGACATTTTTTGATCCGATAATGCTACAGACACACGACCGAATGCTTTAGCTTCGTCGGTACTTCGTACGGCGAGCTAAAAACGCGTTATAAGAATTCCGAAGTATAGGAGAGTTTTAGCAATTTTCGGAAACCGCGTTATAGAAGGGTTGACTGTATATCATATATATTACATATATATATATATATATATATATATATATATTCACTGCTGTCAAATATTGCTACTTTAAACGTAATCGTTTCTTCGGTTTTAACATCGCGATTTCATCTGTTTCTTAACATTTCAATTGGAATATATGAATGCGCTTTAGTTCTCGAACACACTTGCGACACATGTGAGCTGGAAGGCCATCGTTTTCGTAACACTAGAAACATATTTACAATCAACCCATTATTAAGTACAATTTTTACTTTCTTTTACAGAGTAATAAGTAAGTATTGCAATCATGAAAAATTTTGAACTCGAGATTTCAACGGATATACACGTTTTGACCTTCCCTGAATCGAATGTGACTATTTTCGGAATGACGTCTGTGTGTGTGTCTGTGAACGCTCTAGAGCCAAAACTGTCGAACGAAAAATTATAAAACTTCAAACTTAAGACTTGTATATGCCCTAGGTGTGCACCTCCTATTTTTGAACAGAATATTCAAATCGGAAGTGCATGTTTACTCTATACATTTTTTATTCTATCTCCAGTAACACTAGAACGGCTGCACTTATGGCAAAAATAGTTATGTTCATAATGAAAGATAATAATATTTCGCACAACTTTTGTTTGAAAAGTTTCTTCATAAATTATACCAGTTATGAGATAACTGCTACGAAAAAACTCAAATATCTTATTTACGTTGCCATAGTTACAGTTACAGCATTTGTTTCTTGTTTATTGAAAACAAACAAGCATTACATTGACAGTTATCTGTATGAATTAATATTTAAAATATTGATTTCACATTAGAATAATATGTATCAGGTAAATTATTATATATTTGCTATCATAATTAAATAACAATTTCAGAATTTTACTGTGGATTTTGACAGTTTAAGAGTGAATACGATAAGTACTTCGAATTCAGAAAACTACGTAAAAGTTGAGTGCAGGCCACACCAGTTATTTAAATGTGGTTAAACTCGATCATTTAGTAAATTATTTAAATTTACACCGAGTACTTGATATAATTATATAAATATTTGATATGTGCAATGGAAACTACATAGTAAAATAAACATAACCTACTTTCAGTTTAGTGCAAGACATTAACATAACATCTAAATGAATGTTTGTTGTACTGCAATAATCATTATACAATGATTTCATCTTTGTTGGGTTGGAAGAAGATAAACACGTTCTGCACACTCTCTTTGAAATTATATCATTTATAGACATATTTGAAACTAACAGTTTAATGTGTTGATCAGCGAATGAACTACAATAGTGTGACAGACGCACTGTTGCCAACCATTTTAAATGAATATCCCTACCACCTCCCATTAAATATCCCTACATATCCCTATTCCTTGATTATAACCGTATTTTTTCGAACTCTGATTCGCAATCTAACTAATCATGATTATAAGAATCACGTTTCTTCGTTCGTTATTATTTATCCCTACTCTTCCATTTTGTGATTAGAAACTGACAGTCCCCTTCCCCTTGCGAATCATTCATGATTTCATGGATTGAATCACAAAACTTGCGAAGAAACACGCCTTATATCAAAATGTCTAAGTTCTTTAGTTTTAATTTTGACCGTTAAATTAAATGAAAACGATTTAGGTAATTTAATTGCGACTATAAAAGACAAATTTTAAATATATGTTCCTAAATCATCGGTAAATTATCAATGCCTGCCCCTTAATCCCTACAATAAGAAATATGATTGAATTGTCCCTATGTTTGGGGACAAATTACTACATATGGCAACACTGGTGTGACGGCAAAAAATTTAAACGTGGCCGCTTTGATATTTTAACTTAGAGGTGAAGTTTGTATGTTTGTTACGATCTTAATAAGAAGCTGGTGGATATGCCATATTTTTTTAGTAATAGGTTGCACATTCAACTATAGATTTATGTATTTAAAGTAGGGCGACCATGATTAATTAGTTTGTAATTAAATATTAGCTATATTATGTGAACATATCTTGGTGTGGCTGAATAGTCCTTGTATATTCTTAATAGATTTATAAAAATACGACTTTTAGTCATATCTATCAACATTATTCAACATATATTTTAATACAATATAAAAATAACACCCAAAGTGTTTTTTAAGATATTTGATTGAATTCAGGGAAATTTTATGTTAATATATTGGCATAATTTCACAATGCGTAACCAAGGCCATTGGGATTAAAAATCAGACAAATTGAGAATTGTCAGAAAGCAGAAATGTATGAATTAAATTTGCGATATAAAAATAAAGTAGAGTGGTCTGCACTCGACTAGAAACTGTCAAATTAACCAATTTTTCCAAATAATACTCTGAAATTGCACTAATTAGCTTATTACTTTATTATGTTATCAAATACTGTTTCTTTAATATAAAATATATATTGTCTCTTTAACATTCACCTTTATAATATTTTAAAATATAATATTTATTATGTACAGTTTTTCAATTTCTGTATTTCGTATTTCTGTTTAAATCTCGTTTTTAAATTATTCATAATTACAAGACTTATTTATTTGTTCACATAAGAAAGTAAAAAAATAATATTGAAAAATTTTAATTTCAAAATTATAACTTGAACTATTTATTTATATTTGAATTTTCGGGCTCAAAATTTTGTTGGTAATAAAATATATTTGTAGAATATTTTGATAGTTTCAATTTTCTTAAGGGTATTATTAAGGGGGCCTCCAAATTTTGGGGCCCTATTTCTCCGAACCTGGACGGAAATATTATTTTCAAAAATAGAAAGTTTACTTCCAGGACATATACAAGTCGAATAAGTCTAAAGATTCATAATTTGTTTCAATAATTGCATTAAAATCGTCCAAATCGTACTTTATTTTAATAAACATATATAATAATAATGGTTACCAACTTTACAGTGTATAATAATTAGTAAAGAGAAAATATTTCCTATTACTTTTATAGGCAATACAATTTGGTTCCACCTAAAGAAATATTTACATTTACACACAATGAGTCCTTAATAATAATATAAAAAAATATTCCGTTTAGTCAATGTTTATTTTTCGAAACGTTCCTTCCGTTCCAAATACTTCTATGTTCAGCGGAGTTCCAATCCGGAGTTTCTCATTAGATTTCATTTCAGCCCTTTTTAAAATCCAGTCATTTTTGCTTTCCATAAATTTCACCCAATTCTCTATAAAAACAAGCATAGGTACAACAATGTCTTCAACGTGCCAGATAATTACTTTCGTGAAAATTAATGTTGCTATGCTAAAATACTTACTGTGTAATTCTATTAGTGTAGGTTCATTGCCACCATAATCTTTTGGTAAAATCTCTTTTGGTATTACGTTATATATGGATTCTATATTCGGATGTACGTAAATCTGAAATTGCTTGGATTATTTTCTAGTCTTGTGACTGAAATAATTGAATATTTGGTTGAATAGTTTACCCTGTTTCCCATTTTAGTTGATAGCACCCGCTTAAGTAATTTTATCAATCCCGTCGCATACGATGGCGCATTCAGTATATGGATGCCTTTGATTCTATCCGAATAAGCTTTCTACAAATAGATACAGATTAATGTTGCGTAATATTTCTTTATATAATTAAATTAAACCACATCCAATCAGCAGGGGAGCATAAACAGTGCATATCTGTTAACTGTTGAGGTCCTTCACTTGCTAAAATATATTATATATATATATATATATATATATATATATATATATATATATATATATATATATATATATATAAACTAGGAATACCCGTGGGCACCATGTGCCCATATGGTATACAGAGCATAGGTCAGTTTTGACTGATGGCGAATTTTCAAGTAATTTAATAATAATAACACGGTTTTTCTTCATTTCGTATCGTTTGACTATAATAGTAATACAAATTTCCACATCGAAAATAATAATAAAGATAAAATCGACTCCTTTTTTTGAACGCTATTTTGTTCTTAGATCACTATGCTGAGATTAGATTAACTAATCGATCGCTTATCATGCACTGTGTAACATCCGATAAATTTAAACTAAATTTTGTTTAACTTTGATTTTAACCTTGTATGGTGCATATGTGTTGTATCTTTTAGACAGTTTCCATGATTGTATATAAAAAACAGGATTATAAATTTACTTACGATTGCTGTTTCTTATTTGAATCGATTATTCAAAAAATATGTATTACAAACCGTATTTACACAGCATTTTTAATGATTTGACATTTGATTCATTATTGTTTTTGAATTAAAAAATCAGGCTAGATTCTGAATGTTGCAGTATTAAACTGATGCAGTGTCACAACGGCAGTTTTAAAAGTGATAATTAGTTGTATACCAAAATACAATGGATTGTGCCATTAAAAATAAAAGAATAAAATTGCCAACCAAACATGTTTCTAAATATGTTTGAATTATCTCTTCAGATTTTATTTCTCTAATAATCAGAATTATAAATTTACTTCCTTGCAGTTGTTATAATTTAAAGAACTATAGAATCTTACCGTAACTCCTATTTTTAAAAATCACTACTTCTTGGCCATTTTGAAGTGAAAATATTAACTATGATTTAAAATAAATGTACGGAAACACGAATTTGCTAAAAATATATGCTAATTAGGCAATAATATGCACTAATTTCATATTATATACTTACAAATTGAAATTATAACATGCTACTTCCCTTAAACTTAAGATTAAACTTCAAACAATGTTTCCGTAATTCGTACGTTGAAATACTGACGCTCACGTAGTAGCACTTTTATTTATATTTGTTCTTTGGTCGGTCATTTTAACATAAATATGCTTAATAGCGACTCACAATCTTCAAATTAGAATAAATAAAACTTAATTTTATTAACTAACTAAATTATTTATATATCTCATTGACATACAATATCAATATAATATAGAAGATGTCACTCTGTGTAAAGTACACAACACACTAAATAAACTTCAAATCTATTTAATTGAAGATTCACAAACACTTTTTTGACTGATTTCATTCTGATGTTTGATGCGTTTTTGTCTATTTCAAAGCAGACTGAACTTCAGAATCGTAGTGATTGTTTTATTTCAGTATAAACTATTTGATTATTTTTTATAACATTATTAACAGTTGCCATGGTGCAGTGGCTAAGTGTCATGCCTTTCACACTGGAGGTCGTGAGTTCGATCCCCGTCTATGCCAATCTGCATTTTTACAAAAAAAGCGTTCTACACACAATTACTCACATACACACTCACATACAAACATTTCTGGGTTATTATATTAATGACAAATTCTGGGTTATTATATTAATGATATAAATACTCAATTAAAACAAGTAGAACTGCAGGTACCAATGCCTTTAGCTCGCCGTATTATTTATTCAACGAATGTTTTATATAGAAAACATTTTTTCCCTTATTGATATTTAAGGGGGAATACAACCAAGAATGGAATTTAATTATTTTGCATAAATTATTAGTACAATTGTTAACGGCATTTTTTGATTCGAGAATGTTACAGACATACGCCCGATCATTATAGAACTCTTGTACATTCTCTACGACGAGCCAATGATAGAAGCATAAATAAATTCTTTGCCATTTTCAATATAAATTTTGATTTCACTTATTTCATATAAAAATAAATAAATTACGATCTTTCCCCGAAACATCATTTGGTTATTTAACGGATGGATTTAACACCCGTTTTAGCCTGGGCCCTTGATTAGTATAACAACTTACTTCAAGTAGAGCATATCCTTTGATAATGTCAGTTGGATGAATCGACATCGCATTTACGAAGTTTATGTTTATCAAATCCAAGATAATTGCATCATGCATTTGATTGTCAAACTTCCATCGAATTTCAAATTGTGTCATTATTGCCTTCATGTATTCAGTACTTGAAAATTCTGGACAGTCTTTGGAGAATAGTTTAGTTATTGTAATTCGCTCAAAGGCTGGAGACAATTTTGGCAATGGTACATAACACCTTGAAACATTTATCATCTTTATTGTTTTACATTGACCTATCTTTTACATATAGGTATACTCAAAGCGAGTATTTCTAATAAAATGTCGAGGTTGACTTTTTTGTGATGGCTCTAGAGCAAAAACTGATTGATACTAATTGATTAACTTACATATAACCATGAACTTTCCGTATAGTTGGATGTAATGGATGCATATCTTGCAATAATTCTGGTGCAAAATTCCTAGCGGCATAATAATAATCGAATTTTTGTTTCGTTCGTTCCACACTAAACTTATTAAATTTTAAAGCACGTTCAATTATCTCTACATCTAAAATAATATTGAAACTTAATTTTCATTATTTTTCTACACGATGTCGTCGATATTTATTCAAATTTGTTATTAGAAATATAAAAATGTTTGACTGATTTATACATTTAATTTCCAAATGATACATATTTTTTCTTTCTTATCCGCAGTAATAAGTAAGATTTGTAATCCTGAAAAATTTCGAACTCGAGATTTCAACGAAAATACACGTTTTTATCCTCCTGAATCGAATGTGACAATAAATTCAGCCGTTCTAATGATATTGGAGAAAGGACAACATTTTTAGCTCGCCGTACGTAGTACCGAAGAAGCTAAAGCATTCGGTCGTGTGTCTGTAGCATTCTCGGATCAAAAAATTTCATTAAGAAAAAGTGTTCGTCTCGTCGCCTTGATTCGGAAAATGTATATAACTTATATACTTGGATGTTAGTCGTCGCTCGTAAGACCAAATTTGTGCCCTCTACTCCTCTGAAGGTACCGGAGCGATTCACTCCAAATTTGGTACACATATTATTTGGCATCCCATTTGAATCTGCTCGCAGTTTAAATCCAATCGCCCGTATACTTCCCGAGTTATAGGGCCCCAAAATTTGGAGCCCCCCTTAATACTGCCCTTATAAAAATTATTGAAACACTTAAAAATTCTACTAAAAATTCTAAGATATTTTTTGTCTACAAGATTTTTTCATTTTGTTAACTCAAAGCCCGAAAAAAATTATTAAATATTATAATTTTGAATTTTAAAATATGCACTAAATTATTTGTTTATCAATATAATCTAAATTTGGTACACATATTATTTGGCATCCCATTTGAATCCGGTCGCAGTATAAATCCAATCGCCCGTATACTTCCCGAGTTATAGGGCCCCAAAATTTAGAGCCCCCTTAATACTGCCCTTATAAAATAATTAATACACTTAAAAATTTTACTAAAAATTCTAAGATATTTTATATCTACAAGATTTTTTCATTTTGTTAATCCAAAACCCGAAAAAAATTATTAAATATTATAATTTTGAATTTTAAAGTATGAACTAAATTTTTTTTTATCAATATAATCTAAAATTAAATGTAAGACTTTTTATACCTATAACATATTATCAAATTGTTAACCAAAAGGCCATAATAATTAAAAAGCACTGCTCGCAACGCATATTTTACCTAAGGGCGAGCTCTGCGCGTTGGTGCGTTTTACGCGTACCAAATCTTGTTTTTTCAAAAATAGGAGTCTTAAGTTTGAAATATAATTTTAGGTTCGACAGAGCGTTCACAGACGTCATTCCGAAAATAGTCACATTCGATTCAGGGAAGGCCAAAACGTGTATATCCGGGGATCTTATTATCGCATGCATATTTCAGTAAGTAGGCTTAACCATTTAAAATTAATTCGTGTAAATTATGTAATATGACTGAGCGCCATTTGTTATATAGTCACAAACGTTTCTGATAAATTAACAATGGAAAACTTACTGTAGGCCCTTAAAACTTGCCTTCGTTCTGTGGTAAATGTGGTTGTTTCCTAACCCAATCTTGTATCAATTTGATATCTTTGGAAATGTCTTCTTCAGTTCTTTCGTATAATTTTTTCATGTGTTCTAATTCAGCAGGTGTCACAATTAGCACCGATTCAACTGACATCTTTCGAATATTACTGAAACAATTGTGTGCGACAGCGAATTGGCTTTCTTGAAAATATAAGTAAGAATGAGCAATTGTTAACATGTATTAGATAAATAAATATATTTCAAGGCGAAATTTAACCTTCGGTCCAAACTGCATTATGATTAATTAATCAATTGCATAATATTAGATAAACAATTTGTTACTTTCTTGGACAAAAACCATAAAATAAACTACAAATTTTAACCATCTTCGAATCGAATTTAACTGTATTCAGAATGACATCTGTAAGTGTGTGTGTGAACGCTCTATAGCTAAACCGTTGAATGTAAAATTATGAAATGATAATAATATTTTGGAAATGGCATAAGTTAGAGAAATAGTGTTTCTTATATAAATTGAAGGTATTAATTTTTTTAACATTTTTTGTTAAAAACCTTTTCCGGAACTATTTATTGAAAAATCGCCTTAGTAAATTGGCATTTTATATTTACGTTTCCCCCGTTAAAAATATTTGTGGATTTTGTTTCATAGTTATCGTATTGTGAATTTAAAATAAAATATAGCATTATTGTAAATACAGATTATGATTGGACAAGAAAGTCGAGTGAAGGCCACACCAACTGCTTATTAAAAATTAAAACAATTATTATATACTTCTTTTGAGTATTTTTATTTTTAAACTGTTTATTACATTAAATCTCCTATATATGGGTATGATTTGTGTTGCGTGATCACTGATCACAAACAAAAACTCAAAAAGGATTTGAAGCCTTTTTGACAATTACAAACCTTGCATGTGATTTTTATAAATCAAAAATCAAAAGGAATTAGAAATATTATAATATATGACTTAAAACCTTCAGCCTATTTAAAAATTATTAATTTTGATTGCTTGAAGCGTTTTTGAGGGTTTGAAACCTATTTGAAAGTTTGAAGCCTTTTTGAGGGCTCAAATTAATTCAATACAGCTTCAAGTAAATTGATTTGAATCCCAAAATGAATTAATTCCTTTTGATTCGAATTCCTGCCTAGCCCTGTATTATTAATATAATTACCCAGAAATGTTTTTTTGTGAGTGTGTATGTGTAGAACACTTTTTTTGTAAAAATACAAATTGGCATAGACTCACGACCTCCTGGGCGAAAGGCAAGACTCATAACCACTGCGCCATGGCGACTGCTAATAATGTTATAAAAAATAATAAAATAGTTTATACTGAAATAAAACAATCACTATGCTTCTGAAGTTCAGTCTGCTTTGAAATAGACAAAAACGAATTAAACGTCAGAATGAAATGTCAAAAAAGTTTTTGTGATAAATCTTCAATTAATTTGATGATTTGATTTGTTTTTAGTGTGTTGTGTACTTTACACAGAATGGCATCTGCTATATTATATTGATATTGTATGTCAATGAGAAATATAAATAATTTAGTTAGTTAATAAAATTAAGTTTTATTTATTCTAATTTTAAGTTTGTGCATTTATGTTAAAATGACCAACCAAAGAACAAATATAAATAAAAGTGCTACCACGTGAGCGTCAAAAACAGTATTTCAATGTGAATTAGTGACGTACGAGTTACTGAATGGCCATAAAGCAGTGATTTTTCAAAATATGAGTTGCGGTAAGATGCTATAGTTGGTCAAATTATAATAAATTTATAATTCTGATTATTAGAGAAATAAAATCTTGAAGAGATAATACAAACATATTTAGAAACATGATTGGTTGGCAATATTATTCTTTTATTTTTGATGGCGCAATCCATTGTATTTTAGCATATAACTAATTATCACTTTTAAAACTGCCGTTGTGACACTGCAGCATTTTAATACTGCAAAATTCAGATTCTAGCCTGATTATTTAATTCAAATATCTGGAGGAATACTCTGAAATGTCTATTTTGTTTTCCTGGCAAAAACGGGCGAAGATAATAATTATTATTATTAAGTGATAACAAAATCTGACCAATATAAAAAATTACACACTCTTTAAAAATAAATTAAAATTTTATGTTAAGGAAAATGTATTTTAGTTGTAGTTAATGTATTGATGTTCTATTTATATTTTATTTTCTATGTTTATTTTCTATGTTTATTTTGTTATATATTTGTATTATATTTTATTATTAATTGTTTTACTAAAGGTTCCTTATACCATGTAAATGTTTGGAGCTTAAATAAATAATAAATAAATAAATAAAATTCAAATGAAATTACTAGAACTTAATAATAACTGGATAATTATACCAATCTATAATGGATCTGTATTTGAAGTACTTATCGTATTCACTATTTAACTGTCAAACTCCATAGTAAAACTCTGAAATTTTTATTTAATTATGTTAGCAAATATATAATATAAATTGATTCTATAATGATTTACCTGATACAATTTATTCTAATAAGAAATCAATATTTTAAATATTAATTCATACAGTTAACTGTCAATGTAATGCTTGTTTGTTTTCAATAAACAAGAAACAAATGATGTAACTCATGGTTGATTCGTTTTAAAAATAATAAAATTTGTCACAAGTGTAGGTATCACTATGGCAACGTAAATAAGATATTTGAGTTCTTTTCGTAGCAGTTTTCTCATAACTGGTACATATTATGAAGAAATGTTTCAAACAAAAGTTGTGCGAAATATTATTATCTTTCATTATGAACATAACTATATTTGCCGTAAGTGTAGCCGTTCTAGTGATATTGGAGATAGAACAAAAAATTCATAGAGTAAACATGCACTTCCGGTTTGAAAATTCTTTTCAAAAATAAAAGGTGCACATCTAGGGCATATACAAGTCTGAAATTTGAAGTTTCATAATTTTTCGTTGGACGGTTTTGGCCCTAGAGCGTTCACAGACACACACACACACATACAGACACACACACACACACACACACAGACAGACAGACGTCATTCCAAAATGGGGAAGGTCAAAACATGTATATCCGTTGAAATCTTGAGTTCGAAATTTTTCATGATTACAATACTTACTTATTACTCTGTAAAAGAAAGTAAGAACAATAATGAATCAAATGTCAAATCATTAAAAATATTGTGTAAAAAGGGTTTGTAATACATATTTTTTTGAATAATCGAATCAAATAATAAACAGCAATCGTAAGTAAATTTATAATCCTGCTATTTGTGTAATAATACAATTAAGGAAGCTGTCTACATGATACAACACTTATGGCCAGTTGCACCATACAAGGTTAAAATCAAAGTTTAACAAAACTTAGTTTAAATAAATCTTAGTTTAAATTTATCGGATGTTACACAGTGCATGATAAGTGATTAGTTAATCTCTGCATAGTGATCAAAAACAAAATAGTGTTCAAAAAAGGACTCGATTTTTAATTTATTATTATTTGCGATGTGGAAATTTGTATTACTATTATTGTATTGTATTTGTATTACTATTACTATTATAGTGATATCCCAGGATATACAAATCTTAAATTCAACACATCATATATTAGCTGTAGATCGTTCACACACACACAGATACACAAAAATACAGAACTCAGAGACGTCATTGAGAATATAGTTAATATTGATTCAGGAACCCTCAAAATAGCTTTTTCCACAAATATTTTGATATAGTTATAATAAATAAAATCATTTTCGACATTTGAATAATCAAAAAAAGTATTTCTATTAAAATGTCGATGTTGACCTTTTTTGTGAACGTTCCAGAGCAAAAACTGATTGATAATTAATGATTTACTTACCCATAACCATGAACTTTCCGTATAGTTTGATGTAATAGTTGCATTATCTTGCAAGTATTCAGATGCGAAATATCTAGCGGCATAATAATAATCAAATTTCAGACTAAACTTATTAAATTTTAAAGCACGTTTTATTAAATCCATGTACTTTGAACCAAATTAAAGCTAATTACAGTAGCTTAAAATAGTTTTTTGTAAAAATTTTATATCTGCAAAATCAAAAATGATGCAAAGAAAATAAAGGCAAATTTTTTAAAATTTACACACAATTGTGCTCGTTTTGTGGTTCCAGTAAATTCCAAAATGAAAAAAAAATTGTGAGTTCTAACTACTATGTATACGCTCAAATATTTTTGATCGTGCTGGATGTATTATCTAAATGATTTTACACTTAATGTGTTTTGGAGAATATTGTAAAATTTAATGTTTTTGGCTTTAAGGATAAATAACTTAGCAGGAAGCATCTTAAGTGAATGTCACTAGAGACAAACAATTATGGTAATAAACTAATATAAATGTTGTTTTTTTAAAATGTTTGATAAAGATAATAGCTTAGGAAATAGAAGTGTTTGCAGTTAACTCATGTTCTTTTTTTTAATTGACGCAATTAAGATAAATATAGAAAAACTAAAAACCTCTGAACTGTTTTAACCTAACAGAACCTAAAGAAGATTAATAGATCTGTTTTAAAATGATAATTAGCGTTAATTACAAAAGAGGTATGACCAGGGGCGTTTCCAGCCAATTGGCTTAGAGGGGGTAATTTAAAAAAAAGAAAAAACTTTTATTTTTATTCCATAAATACAAAACAATCAACATCAAAGAATATAATTTGTATAAAAATTATCTGGAGTGGCCTGCAATCAACTTTCTTTTACGTAGTTTTCAATAGATATATATATATATATATATATATATATATATATATATATATATATATATATATATATTGTAACGCGTCCTGTGTTTGTCTGTAGTGTAATGTCTGTCCGTGTAAATGCGTACATGTAATGTGGGTGGTATGTGTATTGGCGTGATCGAATCTAGTGAAAAGAACCCCTGTTGTGTATGTTAACCCCTTACGGTCTCGTTACGAAGTCACCACAAAATTGGAAGGAATGGGTTATATTATAAATCATAAACAACTAAATATCTTTCATTATCATTTTATTTCCAGTCGAACTCATTTATGTAGGTGCATTTAACAACAATGATTATTGTGTAAATTTGTTTGATAAGTTTGGAAACGATTTAATAGCATCGGTAGCTCGCTCCCCCAGAACATTGTCTCTGATAGTTAAGTTACTGGGTTTTCTATACCAAAAATAACCAACATCACATTTAATCTCTGAATAATGCTACCCCAGGGTTAGTGTCCAAGTTTTGTACACGATCTCGACCCGTTTCGGCCATGGGAGAAAATATACTACTAGTTGGAACACATCGACGATAATTAGATAGGTGTGATTGGGGCTGGTAGCATCTTGGCATCAGAGTGTTTGCGTTGTACTCGATATAAGTCAACTTTGGTAATATTTATTTATTCTGTATTATCAGCGAGAGTGTACTTTGAGATCGGGATCCGATGCGCATACAACGTTCCTTTCTTTCGTAAAGTGGTTCAATTTTATTATTACTTTTGTTCATTATTTTGAAGTTAATTTTATCATTGTTGTTTCATATTATTGTTCAGTTATTAAATATATATTATTTCTGGACGTTAAATTCATATTTTAATATGTAGGTTAGAAGTTACATGTTTGTAGTAAGTTACGTGGAGCTAGAGTGTAAAAATCATGAGTGACGACGTGGATAGTTCCCAGGTATCGGACGACGGTTACCGGCAGTACGGCGTGCGTCTGGCGGCAAGTGCAGCGGCACTGTAGGCCAACGATTACTTCAGCGGCGCGAGCCGCTTCTAACAGCGTATCCTCCGCTGGGAATTTGGGCAGCGATTCGCCGTGGGTCGTCTGGGAATCTTAGAGTGTCGCCTTCTGCTTCTTTCGTCTTCTGGCCTCTGCGAGTGTTGTCTCCGGCTTCCAAGTGTTGTCTATCTTTACTGGTGGAAACGTCCTCTGGTTCCCAACGTGCGATCCCTCTCTGCTTGGCCCTCGATCCCACGGACTCTGTCTCTGGCTCTGCTTTGCGGACTCTGGTTCTGGCGGATCGGCCCTCGGTCCCTCTCTGCTTTGACTGTCGATCCCACGGACTCTGACTCTGCTCTGCTCGACGGACTCTGTCTCTGGTCGGTTGGCCCTTCGGTCCCGGTTTGGCTGACTGACTGTTGGTGGATCGATCGGCTGCTTGGCTGGTTGGTTCTGCTTGGCTGGCTGGTTCTGCTTGGCTGGCTGGCTGGTTGGCTGGTGATCCAGGGACTGAATGCTCTTCGTATCGGGATCAGGGCTTTTATACGGATAGCGACTAAAAGACAACTATCGTGCACCCGGGAGTGCAACAGAAAGAAAGCATAGTTTGTTTATAAAATGACGTCATCGCACGTGCGCGGTTGATTCTGCTGAGTCGACTATTCTGAGTTGTTATCTGAATTCGGCTATCTTGCTGCGTCGTTTACACGAATACTTTCCTGTGTTGTGGGTGACCTACCGTTGGCGTACTTAAGAATTATAAGTTAGCTGATCTTGTTGCGTCGTTTACACGAATACTCTCCTGTATTGCGGGTGACCTACCGTTGATGTACTTAAGAATTATAAGTTAGCTGATCTCGTTGCGTCGTTTACACGAATACTCTCCTGTGTTGCGGGTGACCTACCGTTGATGTACTTACGAATTATTATTAAGCTGGTGTGCTGTACATTACAATCTCCCCCTTTTGTGTTGGTTGAACTAAATAGAGAAACAAAGACAAAATTCCTTGAAATAAAGCACACTGCCTCAACTCCATTATAATATTTATTTATGTAAAAATCTCAAATACTTAACGTAGAAATCTAGAAAGAATAATTAAACTTAAACGATTATATGGACTTAAAATTATGAGTACTTAATTTACTGTTTATTTTACTAATATAATTATAGTTAGAGGTTATTAATTTGATTATCGTTATATATTTTTTTCACTTTTGCCGGGGTTTTGTGGAACGATCCCGATTATGTCGCGTAGCTCCGTCGCGATGTCTTGTGGACCGTTTTCGGTGATAACGTTTACGATATTTCTGTATTTCGGCTGATGTAGCATTTTTTTTTCTTCTGAGTTTGTTTATATTAACACTTTTTTATTAATATATTTACGTAGATTAGCGGCGTTGTATAGACCCTTCGTTAAACGTTTAGGTTCGTCGTAGATCTCGTAAGCATTTAAGTATGGGATGTTTTTAATCACATAGGGTCCCTCGAAGAGAAGTTCAAATTTGGGCGTTCTTTTGTTCGCTGGGTTCGCCACAGGGTTTGTTTTAAGTAAGACTTGGTCTCCCACCTGGTAAACTGTACCTTCTCCATGGCGTCGCCGTTGTCCTTGTACTCGCTGTTCAGCTTGACGGCGTAGGTTAGCCAGTGCGGCTTCTAGTTTTTCTTTGTGACTAATACCTGCAGTTCTAGGTATATGTTGAATAATTTCTTTCTCTAGAAGACGTGGTGGTGTTTTCCCTGTCAGTAGTTCATACGGCGTGTATCCTGTGCTCAAGTGAGGGATGGTATTAAAACATTCTTCGATGTTATTTAAATTTTCAGCCCACTTGGTGTGTTGCTGGTGGCAGTATGTTCGGAACATTCTTCCCAACTCTCGCATAACGCGTTCGGATGGATTTGATTTCGGATGCCGTATTGTTGAATAAATAACTCTGATACCCGCTTCTTGCAATCGACTCTTCCAGATTTTGGCCGTAAATTGTGTTCCGTGGTCACTTAAGATCGTGCTGATAGGGATAGTCGTATGGTAGTCCTTTAGAATACGATGCACGCATGTTACTGCGGTTGCCTTCTTTAAGGGGTAAAGTTTGACAAATTTGGAGAAAATATCTATCACGACAAATACGTATTGTACGCCGGCTCGTCCAGCTGGCAGCGGTCCGTAGAGGTCTACGGCCACTAGCTCTCCTGTTCGTGTAGCTAAAATAGGGCGCATGGGGCCGTCGGTGTGTTTATTGGGCCATTTTGTTCTCTGACAAATATCGCAGTAGCTCAAAGTACGTCGGATAGTACGGTCCATGCTGGAAAAATGAAAGAGGTTTTTCATCACGGCGTATACTTTCGCTGGTCCGAAATGTCCAAGTTCGTGGTGGTAATGGAGGATTAATCGAGTTATTAAACATTGAGGTACGGCAATAGTTGTTCTATGGTGGAATTTATTGTGATGTAGTAAGATATTGTTGTCTATTTTAAATAAATTTATATTTCTTCTTAACTTGTTGGGTATTTCTTCTGGTGGTAGTTCATTCTTGAGAACTTTGATGATGATACTAAGTTCTTCGTCTTCTTCTTGTTTTTCTTGAATCAAACATAGTTCGCGCCGTGTCTCTGCAGTCCCCTCCACTTTAAATGTAGCCACGATCGGACTCTTAGTACCGTATTCGCCCGCAGTCGGTGCGTCAGCTGGATACCGTGACAGTGTGTCCGCGACGATGTTATCCCGTCCCGGTACATGCTCGATGGTAAAGTTGAATTGTTGGATGAACAGAATCCATCTGGTAAGCCGTTCGCTCAGAAGACGACATTGTTTCAAGAATGTGAGAGCTTGGTGATCTGTCCGTATCAAAAGTTGCGTTCCTTGTATATTTGTCCGAAATTTCTGCAAGCTGAAGATGACTCCCAATAGTTCTTTCTCTGTGGTTGTATAATTGAGTTCCGGTCCCCGAAGTGAGCGACTGACGAATCCGATTGGTTGCATCTCTCCATTGTCATCTCTCTGTGCGAGCACACCGCCGATACCATAACCGGAGCTGTCTGTCTGTAGGATGAACGGTTTGTCGGCGCGAGGATGTTTCAGTATCACTAGGTCTAAGAATAGTTTCTTTACGGCGTGGAAACTTTGTTCTTCCGTTGCTCCCCATTGCCATTTCGTCTGTTTCTGTAATAAATGTAGCAGAGGGCGTGTGTTCTCACTGTATTTCCCATGGAAGCGACGGTAAAAGTTGCATAATCCTAGAAAAGCTCGCAGATGTTTCACTTTCGTGGGTGTGGGGAACTTCTGAATGGCTACAAGTTTATCTGGGTCCGGAGATATTCCATCCGCGGACAATACGTGGCCTAGGAACTTTACCTGTTTCCGTATGAAGTTGGTCTTGTTAAGATTGATCGTAAATTTGGCCTGCCGAAGGCGCTCCAGGACTTGCACCAGGTGTTGGAAGTGGGTCTCCAGGTCTGGCGATGCTATCAATAGGTCGTCAATATAATTTACCGTATATTCTCTTACTTCTGGCCCCAATATCTGGTCCATGCATCTGGAGAAGCTGGCCACGGCGGTTTTAAGTCCAAAAGGTAACACTTGGTAAGTGTAACTTCTACCGTTGTGGAGGAACGCGGTGTATTGTCGACTGTCTTGGTGTAGTGGTATTTGCCAGTAGGAAGAACGTAAATCTATGGAAGTTAGAAAGCGTGCGTTGTGGAAGCGCTGTAAAATATCTTGTGGACTTGGTGGAGCTTCGCAGTCGGCGATCATGTGTTCGTTTAACATTCTAGCATCTAGACAAATACGTACGGAACCATCTTTCTTTTTAGTTACCGTCATCGGGCTAGAAAATGCAGACGCTTCTCGCTTGATGACGCCGTCGGCAACCATTTCTTGTATCTGGGCCTCCACGGCTTCTCGGAGGGCAAATGGGATTGGATACGACCTTCGGACGAATGGTGTGTAATCGTGCAGTTTGATTCGGTGCTCGTACGATGTGGTTAACCCCGGTCGAGTAGAAAACACTTCACGATATGATTTTAAAATGTCGAATAATTGGTTTCTATCTTTTTCGTTTAAATTTGTCTCTTTGGTTTTCGCCAACAGACTTTCTAATGATTCCGGTGCGTTTAAGGTGAGTTGGGGTTGGAGTTGACCGTCTCCTTGGGAGAGGTGCTGACATGTCTTGGTGGTGACGTCTGGTTTATTTACCAAGACTCGGGGCTGAAACTGTATGGTTTCGCTAATATTTTTGTTCGTGAAGACCATAGTATTATTACTAAAGTCTAATTTGGCGTTGTGTTGTTGTAACCAATCGGCACCGATGATGATTGGTCGAATCAGTTGTCTCACTACTAGACAACAGAAGTGTACCTCTTGTTGACCTAGTTTCACTTTTAAATATACCTGCCTGGTGATCCGTTGGCTACGTTGTCCCATTGCTCCACGTAGTTGGATTGCGGTGACTGGTAATTCTAGCTGGTGGTGACCCTGTGATTTCATGGTGAGCCATAAGTTCTCTGACAAGCACGTTACCTCACTTCCGGTGTCAATGAGGGCTTGTACTGCACCTGTTGGTACTTCCAGCAATACTTCCGGTAGAATTGTTGTTTGTGAAGATGGTGGACCTTCCTCTTCGTCAGATAGATCTTGGTACATGGAGGTAATATCTAGTTGAAAGGGGTACAATTGTCCCTCATCTTCGCTGGCGTGGTAGTTGAGTTCCTTGACGTGGTGCTCTTGTAAATATGTACGTACAGGTTCGATGATACCTTGGTGTATCCTGCCTAAACCTAACCCCAATCGCCAACCCATATTGAATAATATCTTTACTGCCGTCGGTGAAATGTGTAGGAACCTAGTTACGGCCGCAGAACCTTCTGGTGAGAACTGTCGGCCTCTCAATTCTCTGGTTGGAAGTTTTCCGTAAGGGATGGTATTCTCGGTTGAGCTGGTGGTACTGTCCGGTACGAACGGTCCGTGTCATGTACGTAGTTCTGACGTGAAGGAGGCTCTGGCCTCGGTCGTTTCGCTGGTGACGGTTCCGTATCCTGACCCTGTTCAACGCTCATGTGTGCGCTCATTCGTTGGTTACCTGCCTGTGAAGTTTTCTTACGATCCTGAATAATTTTAGTGGTGATTTCTTGCTTCCGAACGAAGTCAGCGAGCTCGGTGATGGTGGTTTTATCGCTAGCGTTCCATAATGATTGTAAATGCACTGGGAAGTGTCGAATCATTTCTGAAGTGAAAACTGTCTCTGGTATCGGAGTCTTCAATAGTTTGGCCTGGCTGGCATAGTATGCGAGGTGGTCCATCATACGCGGGTACCGTCGAGAATCCCATCGTGACGTGCTGATTTGATGTCTTAGGCGGTTTTGCATGGTGTCAGACCAATATGTGTGGAGGAAATCAACCTTAAAATCCTCATAACTGTTCCAATACCCTGCGTAAATCTCAGCCCAGTTGGTAGCTTCTCCGGTCAAACAGTCTCTGACGACCTCCAGGTGATGCTCTGGTGGAACATGTAGTCTACGACAATATCGCTCCAATGTGTCCAAGAATCGTACCGGGTGTAAGTCGCTTGAATTGCCGCTGAATTTAGGTAGCACCGGTTGGTTACGCTCCGGAGTTGTTGTCCACGTCCATGGCATAGCTGCAGGTGGTGCTGGGAGCTGGTGGAGTGCTGAATTTGGGTTTACGGTATGCTGAGTTGTTTGGACAGTCTCCACAAGGTTTGGAAGTGACGAAGTCTCAGAAGAAGGTGTCTCATTCTCCCTCGGTGTGACTTCCACGGGACCTAGTGCATGGGTTTCTGGTGGTCTCTGAGTCAAAGCTGTGGTGACGCGCTCAGTCATTTCTTGAATTGATTTGTTCAACTCCCCCAAAACTTTCTGTATGGTTTCCTGGTGTACTCTCTGGTTCTCTAGTTGTTCATTCCGCCATTCTTGTAGGTTGTCTGTGAGGTTTCTTGTTGCCGGAATATCGTTGTTGTCCCCCAGGTCTGTGCTCTTACTCGGTGAAGTCATCGTAGTTACTACCGCTCGTTTAGGTCGCATGTCAAACTGTTTGTTAACCTATATAAAATTTCAATGGTCCTGCTGTTAAAATAAGAAATACTGATTAATATTATAACTAAACATAAATACAACGCCTTCCCCTCCAATTTGTGGTTTCGAAAAACTTCGTATCCTGGTCACGGCACCAAATTTTGTAACGCGTCCTGTGTTTGTCTGTAGTGTAATGTCTGTCCGTGTAAATGCGTACATGTAATGTGGGTGGTATGTGTATTGGCGTGATCGAATCTAGTGAAAAGAACCCCTGTTGTGTATGTTAACCCCTTACGGTCTCGTTACGAAGTCACCACAAAATTGGAAGGAATGGGTTATATTATAAATCATAAACAACTAAATATCTTTCATTATCATTTTATTTCCAGTCGAACTCATTTATGTAGGTGCATTTAACAACAATGATTATTGTGTAAATTTGTTTGATAAGTTTGGAAACGATTTAATAGCATCGGTAGCTCGCTCCCCCAGAACATTGTCTCTGATAGTTAAGATACTGGGTTTTCTATACCAAAAATAACCAACATCACATTTAATCTCTGAATAATGCTACCCCAGGGTTAGTGTCCAAGTTTTGTACACGATCTCGACCCGTTTCGGCCATGGGAGAAAATATACTACTAGTTGGAACACATCGACGATAATTAGATAGGTGTGATTGGGGCTGGTAGCATCTTGGCATCAGAGTGTTTGCGTTGTACTCGATATAAGTCAACTTTGGTAATATTTATTTATTCTGTATTATCAGCGAGAGTGTACTTTGAGATCGGGATCCGATGCGCATACAACGTTCCTTTCTTTCGTAAAGTGGTTCAATTTTATTATTACTTTTGTTCATTATTTTGAAGTTAATTTTATCATTGTTGTTTCATATTATTGTTCAGTTATTAAATATATATTATTTCTGGACGTTAAATTCATATTTTAATATGTAGGTTAGAAGTTACATGTTTGTAGTAAGTTACGTGGAGCTAGAGTGTAAAAATCATGAGTGACGACGTGGATAGTTCCCAGGTATCGGACGACGGTTACCGGCAGTACGGCGTGCGTCTGGCGGCAAGTGCAGCGGCACTGTAGGCCAACGATTACTTCAGCGGCGCGAGCCGCTTCTAACAGCGTATCCTCCGCTGGGAATTTGGGCAGCGATTCGCCGTGGGTCGTCTGGGAATCTTAGAGTGTCGCCTTCTGCTTCTTTCGTCTTCTGGCCTCTGCGAGTGTTGTCTCCGGCTTCCAAGTGTTGTCTATCTTTACTGGTGGAAACGTCCTCTGGTTCCCAACGTGCGATCCCTCTCTGCTTGGCCCTCGATCCCACGGACTCTGTCTCTGGCTCTGCTTTGCGGACTCTGGTTCTGGCGGATCGGCCCTCGGTCCCTCTCTGCTTTGACTGTCGATCCCACGGACTCTGACTCTGCTCTGCTCGACGGACTCTGTCTCTGGTCGGTTGGCCCTTCGGTCCCGGTTTGGCTGACTGACTGTTGGTGGATCGATCGGCTGCTTGGCTGGTTGGTTCTGCTTGGCTGGCTGGTTCTGCTTGGCTGGCTGGCTGGTTGGCTGGTGATCCAGGGACTGAATGCTCTTCGTATCGGGATCAGGGCTTTTATACGGATAGCGACTAAAAGACAACTATCGTGCACCCGGGAGTGCAACAGAAAGAAAGCATAGTTTGTTTATAAAATGACGTCATCGCACGTGCGCGGTTGATTCTGCTGAGTCGACTATTCTGAGTTGTTATCTGAATTCGGCTATCTTGCTGCGTCGTTTACACGAATACTTTCCTGTGTTGTGGGTGACCTACCGTTGGCGTACTTAAGAATTATAAGTTAGCTGATCTTGTTGCGTCGTTTACACGAATACTCTCCTGTATTGCGGGTGACCTACCGTTGATGTACTTAAGAATTATAAGTTAGCTGATCTCGTTGCGTCGTTTACACGAATACTCTCCTGTGTTGCGGGTGACCTACCGTTGATGTACTTACGAATTATTATTAAGCTGGTGTGCTGTACATTACAATATATATATAATATAATGAAAATAACTGGATAATTATACCAATTTATAATGGAACTGAATTTGAAGTACTTATCGTATTCACTCTTAAACAGTCAAACCCCACAGAAAAACTCTGAAATTGTTAATTAATTATGTTAGAAAATATATAATATAAATTGATTCTATAATAATTTACCTGATACAATGTGTTCTAATAAGTAATCAATATTTTAAATATTAATTCATACAGATAACTGTCAATGTAATGCTTGTTATTTGTTTTCAATAAACAAGAAACAAATGATGTAACTCATGATTGATCCGATTTAAAAATAATAAAATTTGTCACAAGTGTAGGTATCACTATGGCAACGTAAATAAGATATGAGTTCTTTTCGTAGCAGTTTTCTCATAACTGGTACAAATTATAATAAATAAAATACATACAGATAACTGTCAATGTAATGCTTGTTTGTTTTCAATAAACAAGAAACAAATGATGTAACTCATGGTTCATCCGATTAGAAAATAATAAAATTTGTCACAAGTGTAGGTATAACTATGGCAACGTAAATAAGATATTTGAGTTTTTTCGTAGCAGTTATCTCATAACTGGTACAAATTATAAAGAAACTTTTCAAACAAAAGTTGTGCGAAATATTAATATCTTTCATTATGAACATAACTATTTTTGCCATAAGTGCAGCCGTTCTAGTGTTACTACAGATAGAACAAAAAATGCATAGAGTAAACATGACTACCGGTTTGAATAATCTTTTCACAATAGGAGGTGCACATCTAAGGCATATACATGTCTTAAGTTTGAAGTTTCATAATTTTATGTTCGACAGTTTTGACTCTAGAGCGTTCACAGACATACAGACACACACACAGACGTCATTCCGAAAATAGTCACATTCGATTCAGAGAAGGTCAAAACGTGTATATCCGTTGAAATCTCGAGTTCAAAATTTTTCATGATTACAATACTTACTTATTACTCTGTAAAAGATAGTAAAAAGGAATATTATATATTAATAAAATAAAATTCTATTCATTTTAAATAATAACAAAATAATAACACATCCAAAACAAAAAATAGGACATATAAAAACATAATAAAATTTGTAACAGATTTATCTAACTAAATTTATTAAAAAACGATTTATAATATTTCTTAAATAATGAAATCTACTTTTCATTGTTTTCCAGCAAACTTGTTAATAATATTGTCAATATTAATATCCATATATCTATGAATATGTAATAAAGCTAACCCGGTTCTTCTTTCTTGAGACATAGTGGCCCGCAGCCACGATTTTAATCTTTTCAGTGCAGAAAAACTTCTTTCTGCAGAAGCAACGCTAACGGGCAGAGTTCATAAAATTTGTAAAATTATTTTTAATGTTGGGTAAATATTGGCGTCACATTCTCTGTATGCATCTAAAGCATTTCCTGGTAATTGTTCTTTAAGTTCTTTTTTCTTTTGCCATTGTAATTGCCATAATTCCAATTCAGACTTAATTGCTATTGCACATGTTGCATTTTCAGGTAAAATTTTATTTAAATATGTTGCAACAGATTCTAATGTGACATCTAAATCTTCGTCAGTTGTTGTCAATAAAACACTAGGTATTATTGTGTTAAAATTGAATAAATTCATCGTGTCTTTATTAAATCTGTATTGCAGAGCCGCAATAATATTATCCAGGAGAGGTAAATATATATTAAATCGATAATAATCCTCTATTATAGGTTGATCCACGTTTGGTCTATTTCTCTGATATTGAAGGGGTTTCATGGGCTTTAAAAGTAAAAATAAAACACTATTTTTCGGATTTTTTTTCACGAAATGAATAAATATGGTTTATTCTAAGTTACGACATATAAAAGTAAATCATTTGAATAAATTATTAAAAAAAAAAAAAAAATTAAGCCATTAAGGGGGCATTCACCTTTTGCGGATTCAAAAAATCGATATATTTTTTTTTGCAGAATAGGACACTTTGAAGTGTTGACTATAAGTCTCTGAAGCCGTTTTTTGAAATTCGAGTTGGAAATATGTGAAATTGCGATTTAAACAAAACAATGTTTTTGCTCAAACACGGCGTTTTCGCGCGCGTCAGTCTGAAGTTGAAACTTTAAACGCGTTTTTCTCGAAACCATATTTTTTAAGTCGCGCGGTAGAATATCTCGACAACAAATTAACCGATTTAACTCTCGATAAGCGTATCTTAAAGGTAATAAAATTCTCTAGGAGTTGATTTTCGACGAAATGTGTCCGACAATTATAAATATTTTTTAAGGCCCGCCAAAGGAGAAAAAAAGTGGCAAAACATAACTTTTTTCGTACGACGGTCGCCATTTTGCTAATTATGGTCCAAATAGACCACCCGAGGATCAATTCCTAGACAATTTAATATACTTTAAAACCCTTATTTCTTATTTTTTTTCAAACAACTGGGACCAGAGTTATGCTACCGCGCGCCTAAATTGAGCTGCCCACTTTGGACCTGGACATCTTCGCCGGGGCTGAACGTACCCGACTTTAAAAAATACCTTATGAAAGAGAAAAGTTGAATAAATACGATACAAAAAACCGCATGCGAATATCTTGAACGTACTTTGAGAAAAAAAATGTTAAAAAACAGCTTTTTTTTTGTGCTCAAAAGGTGAATGCCACCTTAACAGCTGGTTTACGGAAATCGATGTTTTTTTACGGTAGGCAGAATAACTCGTGATATACTTATCTGAAAACAAAAAACAACTTTTTTTCTGTTAGTAGATGCATATGGCTTGTACTTGAGCATAGGGTTTGAAAAAAAGAAAAGATATTTCAATTTTTGACATTGTTTTCAAAAAAAAAAAAAAAAAAATCGGTGAAAAAATTTGATATTTTGGTATTTTTTTATTTCATGTAATGAACGAAAATAAAAATCCTTCGTTCAAGTACAAGCCATAATAAAGTAGTTTTATGGATTCGACGAAACCTTATTTAGCTATGTTTGCAGGGGCCTAGGGGAATCCTCTTAATGGGGTTCCTTCTATAATTTTTTCAAAATGTCGATTTTTTTTTATTACATATATCGAATGCTACAAGTGTGTAGAATATTTGGTTAAAATTATTTGGCGGTCCGTTAATTAGTTCCGTCGCTACACGGCTTTCAATGGACCATTGTCCTGAGCGCGGACGTGCGCTCAGATAGCAAATTCGCCGCGTTGTCCAAAATTCAAACGCGTTTTTCTCGAAACAAGATTTTTCGAATCTGCGGGAATTGTAACTTTTGAACCGTTCAACCAATCGACTTCGCGTTTTGTCTGCCTGAAAGGAAATTGAATTCTCGGGCAACTATACCTATCAAATTGCAACATTTGGATGATTAACGATTTTTTACAGCAGGCCAAAGTGGAAAATTCATGCGACCAAACTGTACCTTATTTTCAATTGGCCGCCATTTTGTTTCTTAAAGGAATTTTACTATGTTTGTTAGGTATAGTTGCCTTCTCGGAATGTAAACTTTAAGTTTTTTTTGGTTTCATACTTCTAGGTGACGAACTGCAGCTTCTATATTTCCCGCAGATAACATATATTTTAAAAACATGACTTCCTGGAGCCGCCATTTTGGACACCATTTTGTATAATTTCATGTTGAAAAAATCACGGTTTGCAGACAAATGATAAATAAACATTTTGCCAAAAACCACAAATGTCTAAGTAATTTCAGTTCTTCAAAAAAAATTTCCAAACATCAGGTAGTTTTGGCCCAATTATAAAAGGACCTCCCCTTACATGGGCATTCACCTTTTGAGCACAAAAAAAAAGCTGTTTTTTAACATTTTTTTTCTCAGGGTACGTTCGAGATATTCGCATGCGGTTTTTTGTATCGTATTTATTCAACTTTTCTCTTTCATTAGGTATTTTTAAAGTCGGGTACGTTCAGCCCCGGCGAAGATGTCCAGGTCCAAAGTGGGCAGCTCAATTTAGGCGCGCGGTAGCATAACTCTGGTCCCAATTGTTTGAAAAAAAATAAGAAATAAGGGTTTTAAAGTATATTAAATTGTCTAGGAATTGATCTTCGGGTGGTTTATTTGGACCATAATTAGCAAAATGGCGACCATCGTACGAAAAAAGTTGTTTTGCCACTTTTTTTCTCCTTTGGCGGGCCTTAAAAAATATTAACAACTGTCGGACACACTTCGTCGAGGATCAACTCTTAGAGAATTTTATTACCTTTAAGATGCACTTATCGAGAGTTAAATCGGTTAATTTGTTGTCGAGATATTCTATCGCGCGACTTAAAATATATGGTTTCGAGAAAAACGCGTTTAAAGTTTCACCTTTAGAATGACGCGCGCGAAAACGCCGTGCTTGAGCAAAAACATTGTTTTGTTTAAATCGCAATTTCACATATTTCCAACACGAATTTCAAAAAATGGCTTCAGACACTTATAGTCAACACTTCAAAGTGTCCTATTCTGCAAAAAAAAAATATATCGATTTTTTTAATTCGCAAAAGGTGAATGCCCCCTTAAGTCGTTGGATATCGCATGCATGTATTTAATTGTGTAAATATTTTATGCCAATGGCGTGTGCCTGTTTATGAAGCATTTGCACGTGTGTTGTGTTTGTTTTTGTTTATTTATGTTTTTGTTGGTCTGGCAAGAGGGAATAAGCATAGATTATCAACACAAACAAAAACTTGACATCGTTCTTATCTGTTACGTTCTGCCTGGTGTATTACATCATATATTATATAACTCGACCTTGCTTGTCAATTTACCATGTGCCGATAATAAAACTAATTGTGTATACCAAGGATAGCCAAAATGTCGATCGCGGAACGATTTTTAGTTGATCTGCGTTATCGGACGACTCTCTTACTGCATAGTGTTCCCATCTCTCCTCTCATCACCAAACAAAAAATTCAATTGCAATTACTTTTTTACAAAATGGTACAGTTTAAGGGCAAAACTTTTGAAATAAAAGTTGTTTAATATTAGAAAATCTTGAGTTCCTATATCTGTACACTTTTCTGTAAATGAAGTCATTGCCCAGATAGTGCTACAAACACACGACCGAATGCTTTAGCTCTACTGTGCTTCGTACGCTGAGCTAAAAACTAGACATACGCACCAAAACCCTTGAAAACCATGAACGATATCATTTTTTCGGACTATTATTGTCTAAAAAATAGTTTTCTTCCCGAACATATACAAGTCATATATATAGAGATTCATAATTCGTAAACACATACACAATAAGTTTTAATAATTCAGTAAAAATCATGCAAATCGCATGTACATTATTTTAATAAACATAAAATAATGGTTATCAACGTTGCAACGTTACAGTGAATAATAATTATATTGTAAAAAAAAACCATTTTCCATAAAAACTTATAGATAATATAATACATTTTAATTACAACCAATAAATCTTAATATATACAAACTATGAGTCCATAATAATAATATAAAACATATTTCGTTTAGTCGATATTTATTTTTCGAAACGTTCCCTCCGTTCCAAATACTTCTATGTCCAACGGGGTTCCAATCCGGAGTTTTTCATTAGATTTCATTTCAGCCCTTTCTAACACCCAGTCATTTTTACTTTCCATAAATTTCACCCAATTCTCTATAAAAACAAGTATAGGTACAACAATATCT
This sequence comes from Leistus spinibarbis, assembly GCA_933228885.1. Lineage (NCBI taxonomy): Eukaryota > Metazoa > Arthropoda > Insecta > Coleoptera > Carabidae > Leistus > Leistus spinibarbis. The sequence goes on along the minus strand of OW121812.1, from coordinate 608,121 downwards.
TCAGCATGTCATATAATTACTTTCGTAAGAATAATAAAATATATATAACCACTAGTGACACTCTATCAAAATGACGGTTTCATATTTATCTGCGCAATCTACTCGCGCATATAAATCTAGAAGATGGCTGCCAAAACGAAAAAGCAATAGATGCCTCTACAATCACCGATCCTGTTGTATAACTGTTTGACTTTGCTGGTTGCTCATATTGTGTAGTCAACAATTACGTTTTTACATTTAATCATTTTTGACAGTCAGTTAATTATGAAATGTGGCAAGTTAGGTCAATTGCGCATTTATGTCAGTGTTTTATTTTTAATTGGTGCAAAAACCAGTGGTAATTTTTTTTAATTCGATTTTATAAATAAATTGCAAATTAGCAATGTTTTTGGGGAACTACACAGAACCCCTAGGCAAATATACATATTCTAACATACTTACTTTGTAATTCTATTAGTGTAGGTTCTTTACCACCATAGTCTTTTGGTAAAATCTCTTTCGGTATTACTTTATATATAGATTCTATATTTGGATGTTCATGTATCTGAAATTGCTTTGATTATTTTCTGTTCTTGTGACTGAAATAATACAATAGTTTGGTTGAATAGTTTAGCTTGTTTCCCAATTTATTTGATACCACGCGTTTAAGTAATTTTATAAATCCCATCGTATAATTTGGCGCATTTAGTATATGGATGCCTTTGATTCTATCCGAATAAGCTTTCTACAAATAAAAACAGATTAACTTTGCATGATATTCGCTTAAATTAGTCTGAAAACTACGTAAAAGAAAGTTGTGTATTGGCCACAACCAATATTTTTGCATTAAATGTTACGACAATTGTTTATGACATTTTTTGATCTGAGAATGTTACAGACACACGACCGATCATTATAGATCTCTTGTACATTCTGTACGCCGAGCTAATGATAGAAATGATAAATAAATCCTTTGCCTTTATAACAACTTACTTCAAGTAGACCATAACCTTTGATAAGGTCACTTGGACGAATCGACATCGCATTTACTAAGTTTATGTTTATCAAATCCAAGAAAATTACATCATGCATTTGATTGTCAAATTTCCATCGAATTTCAGATTGTGTCATTATTGCCTTCATGAGTTCAGTAAATGAAAATTCTGGACAGTCTTTGGAGAATAGCTTAATTATTATAATTCGATCAAAGGCCGAAGTCAATTTTGGCAATGGCAAATAACACCTTGAAACATTTATTATCTGTATTGCTTCACATGCATACATATATATATATATATATATATATATATATATATATATATATATATATATATATATATATATATATTTGTGTGTGTGTGTATCAGTAATATAATAACCCAGAAATGTTTGTATGTGAGTGTGTATGTGAGTGTGTATGTGTAGAACGCTTTTTTTTGTAAAAATGCAGATTGGCATAGACGGGGTTCGAACTCACGACCTCCCAGGGAGAAAGGCATGACACTTAGCCACTGCACCATGGCGACTCTTAATAATGTTATAAAAAATAATCAAATAGTTTATACTGAAATAAAACAATCACTACGATTCTGAAGTTCAGTCTGCTTTGAAATAGACAAAAACGAATCAAACGTCAGAATGAAATGTCAAAATTGGTTTTTGTGTGATAAATCTTCAATTCAAAGTTTAATCTTAAGTTTAAGGGGAGTTGCATGTTGTAATTTCAATTTTTAAGTATATAATATGAAATAAGTGCATATTATTGCCTAATTAGCAAATATTTTTAGCAAATACGTGTTTCTGTCCATTTATTTTAATTCATAGTTAATATTTTTCACTTCAAAATGTCCAAGAAGCAGTGATTTTTGAAAATATGAGTTGCGTTAAGATTTTATAGTTCGTCAAATTATAATAACTGCAAGTAAGTAAATTTATAATTCTGATTATTAGAGAAATAAAATGTTGAAGAGATAATTCAAACATATTTAGAAACATGTTTGGTTGGCAATTTTATTCTTTTATTTTTGATGGCACAATCCATTGTATTTTAGCATATAACTAATTATCATCACTTTTAAAACTGTGTTGTGACACTGCAATTTAATACTGCAACATTCGGAACATAGCCTGATTATTTAAATCAAAAACAATAATGAATCAAATGTCAAATCATTAAATATATTGTGTAAAAAGGATTTGTAATACATATTATTTGAATAATTGATACAAATAATAAACAGCAATCGTAAGTAAATTTATAATCCTGTTTTTTATATACAATCATAGAAACTGTCTAAATGAAACAACACATATGCACCATACAAGATTAAAATAAAAGTTAAACAAAATTTTGTTTGAATTTATCGGATGTTACACAGTGCATGATAAGCGATCGATTAGTTAATCTCAGCATCTAAGAACAAAATAACGTTCAAAGAAAGAACTCGATTTTTTCTTTATTATTATTTGCGATGTGGAAATTTGTATTACTATTATAGTCAAACGATACAAAATGAAGAAAAACCGTGTTATTATTATATAATTATTATATTAAATTACATGAAAATTCGGCATCAGTCAAAACTGACCTATGTTCTGTATACCATATGGGCACATGGTGCCCACGGGTGACCCTAGTGTATATATAATTAGAGTTGGGCAAAATCAATTAATAGTGGAATTAAATTCATAATTCACAATTCAACTTAAAAATTATTTCGATAATTGAAGCATTTTTGACAATTACAAGTCGTTTAAGTGAATTTATCATTTATCAAAACGCTTGGCAGTAAGTTTTGGTATACATAATTGAAACATGTTGTAGTATATCGTTTTGTGATGATTCTTTCGAATCTGTCGGCGGCCTATTTACCAATTACAAATCGGTTGTATTTCAAAAGAAATTGAAATCTGTTTTATATTTAAAAATTAGAAATATTTTATATAACTTTTAACTTGAAACCTTTCAGCTTTTTAAATATTATAAATTTTGATTTCTTGAAACCTTTTTGAGTGTTTGAAGCCTTTTTGAGAGCTTGACGCCTTTTTGAGGGCTTGAAACTATTTTGAGGGCTAGAAAACTTGTTTAGGACCAGCCTTTGATTAATTCATAAGTTCAATTTAATTATTTCAAATTAATTCAAAAGAGCTTCAATTAAATTGAATTAAAGGTGTTTTTAATTCCTGTTGATTTGAATTCCGGCCAGTTATGTATATAATATAGATTTAATTTCAACCCAAAATAAGTATATACAAATCTTAAATTCTACACATATTTTTTTTATGTTCAATGATATTGGCTGTAGATCTTTCACACACACATAGATAAACGCACATATTGACACACAAGAAAGTTATTGAGAATATAATTAAAATTGAGTCAATAACATGCAAAACAGTTCTTTCCATAAATATTTTAATTTGGGATCACAAACAAAAACCATTTCGAAATTTGAATACTCAAAACGAGTATTTCTATTAAAATATCGAGGTTGCCTTTTTTATAATCGTTCTAGAGCAAAAAGTGATTGATAATAATTGATTTACTTACCCATAACCATGAACTTTCCGTATAGTTGGATGTAATGGATGCATATCATGCAAAAATTCTGGTGCGAAATTCCTAGCGGCATAATAATAATCTAATTTTTGTTTCGTTCGTTCCACACTAAACTTATTAAATTTTAAGGCACGTTTTATTAAATCCTCATCTAAAATAAAATTGAAACTTAGTTTTCATTATTTTTCTACTACTTACTTATTAATTCATAAAAGATAGTAATAATTAAATAAAATAATTATGCATTTTGAAATATGCACCAAATTAATTTGTTGAGTATTTTAAATAATATTACAAAAAATTGTACGACTTTTCATATTAAAAAAAATCAAATTGTGAACCTGAAGGTCATCATAATTAAAAATAATTATTTTTAAAGTCTAAAATATACGCAAGCGCGTTTATTTCTTGTAAGGCAAGCTGAAGGCATAGGTGCCTGTACCTAATCTTGTTGACGTAAATAAGTTACTTTTTAAATTTACGAATTTTTTCAATGAAGAGAAATTATTTCAAAATGTCCGGATATTTTACATCAGATATTGAAAACGAATAATCGGGGATCTTATTATCGCATGCATATTTCAGTAAGTAGCCTTAACTATTTAAAATTAATTCGCGTAAATTATGTTGTATGGCTGAAGCTCCATTTGTTTAATAGTAACACAAGATTTAGTTAAAATAACCATGCCAAGACTAAGGGATTGTTCACAGCGAAACAATTAGTAATTAAGCTTAGAAAATTACCTAATAATAATCTAGTTTGTATTATGACTAGCAATGTTAACATTCCAAGCAACATAATTTATGATAAATTTTGTTGCTGTGAACGTTAACCTTGTATGTCATACAACAAACTGGAATTATTACTTATAATTTCTAAGCTTAATTACTAATTGTTTCGCTGTGAACAATCCTTTAGGCCCTTAAAACTTGCCTTCGTTCTGTGGTAAATGTGGTTGTTTCCTAATCCAATCTTGTATCAATTTGATATCTTTGGAAATGTCTTCTTCAGTTCTTTCGTATAATTTATTCATCTGTTGTAATTCAGCAGGAGTCACAACAAGCACAGATTCAACTGACATCTTTCGAATATTATTGAAGCAATTGTCTGCGATAGCGAATTAGCTTTGTTAAAAATATAAGTAAGACTGAACAATTTTTAAAATGTATTAGTCTAATAAATATATTTGAAGGCTATATTAAACCTTCGCTCTAAACTGATTTATGATTCATTGCTTAATTTAAGATAAACAATTTTTTACTTAGACAAATTCTAAAAGGAAGTATGGTAAGTTTTTTAAATAAACCATAAAAAACATGTTTCGTTATTGTCTTAAACATATTTTCATGTTTTAAAAAATTTCAATAAAAACGCTTTTAAATCATGTTTATTACAGGTTTTAAACAGTTATCAATTTTAAAAATAACTAAAATTTGTGTAAAATGTATTGATCTATTTTATATCTCCAACAAAAATGTTACAAAATATTGTACGACTTTACATATTTAATAAATAAATCAAATCCAAAGGTCATAATAATTAAAAATATATTTTTTTAATTTAAAATATACGCAAACGCGTTTATTTCTTATTAAATAATATTTTTACTATTCTCTTAAAGAACGAAAAAATAAAAACTAAGTACTTCTTCATAATGTTTCTTGAAAAACATATTTTAATCCTGTATTAAACAAGATTAGGTATCATGCGTCCAGCTCGCCTTATGAATTATATATGCGATCCGAACAGCGGATTCTAATTACTATGGCCTTTTGGTTAACAATTTGAAAATAGTTATAAATATAAGTTTTTGTAGATTATTTTGAAATTACAATTCAAAATTATAATATTTAATATTTTTTAACTGCGTTTGGGTTAACAATATGATAAAATCTTGTTGACATAAAATATCTTAGAATTTTCGGATGTTTTCATTATTTTTATAAAGGCAGTATAAATGCGGGCTCCAAATTTTGGGGCCTAAGATCAGGATCGTTTGTTGGATGCCCAGATGTATGTTTTGGTTCACATTTAGATATTTCGAACGAATTGAACGTTTTAATTAGGTGATTCACATTTAAATGTGAACTTGGAGGAGAATTAACATTTTGTGTATAGGATTTGTAATAAGGTGTCTTTTTCTTTGATAGAAAATATGTAAAGATGAGTTGTTATTTATAAGTGTAACAGATGTGACGTTATTTTCATTAGATATTTCGAAAATATCGGGTTTTTCTTTTGGTTCCATTTTTTCTGTCGCCTTACATGATATTTTATGTTAACAAGATTTTTTCATATTGTTAACTCGAAGGCCACAAAGAAATATTAAATATTGCAATTTTGAATTTTAAAATATGCAATAAAATATTTTTTTATCAAAATACTCTACAAGAAATTGTAAGACTTTTTATATCTTTAACATTTTTTCAAATTGATAACCAAAGACCATAATAATTAAAAACCGCTGTTCGCTTCGCATATATTATACTTATTAGGCGAACTGGACGCATAGATGCGTTGTACCTAAGCTTGTTTGATTTAAATTCGCCCAGCGATTGCTATGTAACAATATCCATATGTATTGTAACTTGGGAAACGTAAATTTAAAATAATTATTTTTAAATGAAATTTTATTTAAACGCACAGAAACCCAATCAAAACGCCCTTGAAAACCATGAACAACATTATTTAAATATGACCATTTGAACATATACCCAAGATAATCTATTTCATACTTTTGGAACATTTTTAAAGAACGGTTAAGATAACTTGTAACAGAAATGTGAAGTGGCCTGCACTCGGCTGATACGTAATTTTCGCTAGATAATCTCAAATTGTACCATTTAACTTATTATTTTATTACGGTATCAAATACTGTTTATTCAATATAAGATATAGAATGTTTCTTTAATATTCACCTTTTAATTATATTCAAATATAATATTTAATATGAACTTGTTATTCAATATTGATATAAATAATAATGTTTAATCCAATACGCTCAGTCGATCTATTGTAGTCCATGTTTACTCTATACATTTTTGGTTTTATCTCCAATATCACTAGATCGGCTACACTTACGGCAAAAATAGTTATGTTCATAATGAAAGATAATAATATTTCGCACAATTTTCGTTTGAAAAGTTTCTTCATAAATTGTACCAGTTATGAGATAACTGCTACGAAAAAACTCAAATATCTTTATTATTTTTAAATCGGATCAACCATGAGTTACATCATTTGTTTCTTGTTTATTGAAAACAAGCAAGCATTACAATAACAGTTATCTGTATGAATTAATATTTAAAATATTGATTTCTTATTAGAATAAAATGTATCATGTAAATTATTATAGAATCAATTTATATTATATATTTGCTAACATAATTAAAAAAAAATTTCAGAGTTTTACTGTGGAGTTTGACAGTTTAAGAGTGAATACGATAAGTACTTCAAATACAGATCCATGTTAAATTGGTATAATTATCCAGTTATTATTAAGTTATAGTAATTTAATTTGAATTTTCATTTTATATTGGTCAGCAAAAGATTTTGTTATCACTTAATAATAATAATTATTATCTGCGCCTGTTTTTGCCAGGAAAACAAAATAGACATTTCAGAGTATTACTGTAGAGTATTGGTTAGTTTGACCGTTTGTTTGATATTATATATATATATATATATATATATATATATATATATATATATATATATATATATATATATATATATAATATACACTATAGGTCAGTTTGGACGGGTGGAGAATTTTCTTGTAAATCATAGTTACAATATAAAAATTAGGGATTACTCTTACACGCTTTTTCCTTCAGTTTGTATCGCTTAACAAACCTAAAAGAACTAACATATTCATAATTTGATATATTTTCTTGACAGATGTACCTTAGTTAAAAAACCGGCGCTAGATTTGCTACCTCTTCAAAAATCTAATATTATTTCATAATTTGTCTATTGCTTTTATTAGATATTGTAACTGCAGTATTACTGCGTATTAAATAATACAAACAATATTTTGAACATTTGTACATGTGCATTAAAACAGTCTCCATGCATGTATTATTACACAAACATCGGGATTATAAATTTACTTACCGTTTCTGTTTTCTAATTGAATCGATTATTCAAAGAATATGTGTAATACATACCTTTTTACACAACACTGTCAATGTTTTGACATTTGATTCGTTATTATTTTTGATTCAAATAATCAGGTTAGATTCTGAATTTTGCGGTGCCACGGCAGTTTTAAAAGTGATAATAAAATATATGTTGAATAATGTAGATGGATATGGCTAAAAACCGTGTTTTAATTAATTTAGTAAATTAAAATGAACTGTCAGAGGCAGCCAATCACAAGGCCGGATAAGGGTTTCACACGTGCCATCTATCGCGAATATGCAAGCTCTTTTCGTCAACACTAAATGATATTTTCCCATAATGTCGCTATTCTTTAATTACAAACTAATTAGTTATGGTCGCCCTACTTTAAATACATGAATCTATAGTTGAAGCTTTTTTTTTTTGGATCACTATCGAAGCTACTAAAATAATCTAACAGGGATTTTGGTGTCCAATTTCTTCGGACCTGTACGGAAATATTGTTTTCTGAAACAGAAAGTTATATAAATCTAGAGATTCATAATTCGTAAACACATACACAACTTGTTTCAATAATTGAGTTAAAATCATCCAAATCGCATGTTTTAATAAACATAAAATAATGGTTACCAACGTTGCAACGTTACAGTGAATAATAATTATATTGTAAAATAAATAATATTCCATAAAAATGTATAGATAATATAATACATTTTAGTTACAACCAATAAATCTTATTATATATACACAGTGAGTCCATAATAATAATATAAAACATATTTCGTTTAGTCGATATTAATTTTTCGAAAGGTTCCCTCCGTTCCAAATACTTCTATGTCCAGCGGAGTTCCAATCCGGAGCTTTTCATTGGACTTCATTTCAGCCCTTTCTAACACCCAGTTATTTTTGCTTTCCATAAATTTCACCCAATTCTCTATAAAAATAAACATAGGAGAATGTCTTCAACGTGCCAGATAATTCCTTTCGCCTTTAGGTAAGATAAGCGTTGCGAGCAGTGGTTTTTAATTATTATGGCCTTTTGGTTAACAATTAGAAAAAAATGCTATAGATATAAAATGTTTTACAATTTTTGTTGATTATATTGATAAGAAATAATTTCAGTGCATATTTTAAAATAAAAAAATAATAATATTTAATAATTTTTTTCGGGCTTTGGGCTAACAATATAAAAAAAAATTGTAGATCAAAAATATCTTAGAATTTATAGTAAAATTTTTGAGTGTTTTAATTTTTTTTATTAGGGCAGTATTAAGGGGGCTCCAAATTTTGGGGCCCTATAACTCGGGAAGTTTACGGGCGATTGGATTAATAATGTCTGTTCTTCTAATACACCAGCGAATAGTTTAGTTTCCTTTGATATTTGTAGTTGATTCATCTCTGCACCCGTATTAGAACTTAGAACTATAATTTCTGAACAATTAAATAATGTTAATCCACTGATTAAAATAGCTTTTATGAAGTTGCTAGATACTTGCTTAAGTCAAAATTATTTTCAGTGTGAAAATACATTTTATAAACAAGAAGATGGCTTCCCAATTGGATCCCCCCTTTCACCACTCTTCGCATATATTATATATTGATGAACAATTTTGAAATCAATTTATTTAACCCAAATAATAAGTCTACTAAATACATAAGTTGGTGGTTTAGATTTGTAGATGATATTATTTGCCTATTTCTATTTCATAATTTCTTAATTACAATCAATAAGAAAATCCAATTTACAATAGAAAAAGAACCAGATACTACACTAAATTTCATAATTTAATTCTGACTCAAGCATTAAGAGTTTGTTATTGAAAAATTGCATGTTTATGTTTTTGAGGTCGCTAATTACGAATCTGAAGTCAGAATTTTAAAATTCGCGATTACACCCTTAATATGGCCGATGCAAAAATTAACATAAAATATTTACACAATTAAATACATGCACTTGATGTCCAACTATTTAAGAAGCTGTGTGTATATCAAAAAAGTATAAAAATTATGATTATGCCTTTAAAACTTTATATATTGTGAGATTTTACCGCCAGGCGCGCTCCTTATTTCGGTCATAACTCCTTTGCAATTTATGCTAAAAATAATTTCAAAACAGCATTTTGAAGGTTTTTTAATCATCTTTAAGGTCAGGTAAGTCAAAATGGTATGAAGGTTGTCAATTTTCTAAGAAAATATTTTTAAGTTATTATCTTTCTCTAAAAATTAGAAAATGCCAAATTTTTCTTAGTTGATTGCCATAATTTAAACGCGATTTTCTCGAAACCATATTTTTTAAATCGCGCGGTAGAATATCTCGACAACGAACTAACCGATTTAACTCTCGATAAGCGCATCTTAAAGGTAATAAAATTCTCTAGGAGTTGATTTTCGACGAAATATGTCCGACAATTATTAATATTATTTAAGGCCCGCCAAAGGAGAAAAAAAGTGGCAAAAAATGACACTTTTCGTACGATGGTCGCCATTTTGCTAATTATGGTCCGAATGCACCACCCGAAAGTCAATTCCTAGACAATTTAATATACTTTAAAACCCTTTTTTTGTTTTAAACAACTGGGACCAGAGTTATGCTACCGCGTGCTAAATTGAGCTGCCCACTTTGGACCTGGACATCTTCGCCGGCGCTGAACGTACCCGACTTTAAAAAATACCTTATTAAAGAGATAAGTTGAATAAATATGATACGAAAAACCGCGTGCGAATATTTCGAACTTACCCTGAGAAAAAAAAAGTAAAAAAAAAACCTAAACTTAGCTTAAAACCTATGAAAAATCTGTATTTACTTTCTTTTACGAAGTAATAAGTAAGTATAGGGATCACCAAAAAAATCGAACTCGAGATTTCAACGGACATACACCTTTTGGGCTTCAGAATCGAATGTGACTATTTTCGGAGTAAAGTCTGTGTGTGTGGGTGTGTGCGTGTGTGTGTGTATGTGTGTGTGTGTGTCTGTGGGTGAACGCTATAGAAGCGATACTGTCTAACGTAAAATTATGAAACTTCAAACTTAAGACTTGCATATGCCCTAGATGTGCACCTCTTATTTTTGAAAAGAATATTCAAACCGGAAGTACATTTTTTGTTCTATCTCCAATATCACTAGAACGGCTACACTTACGGCAAATATAGTTATGTTCATAATGAAAGATATTCATATTTCGCACAACTTTTGTTTGAAACATATCTTCAAGAAATTTACCAGTTTCGAGAACAATGCTACTAAATATTATAAATATCTTGCTTACATTGCTTGGATTCGCATGTAGCTTATAAAATCGGATCATCTGCTATTTTGACAGGAAAACAAAATAGACCCAATTAAATAAATGACATTTCAGAATATTTCTGTAGAGTATTGGTTAGTTTGATAGCAGGTTTTGGTTATATATATAATGATGACATAAAATAACTCGTATATAATATACATATGTTGAGTTCGAGAATGTTGCAGAACAAATACTATAGCCCTTTTGTACTACTGTCTGGTCGGTAGCCTGTTTAGTGTATATTCCATGTCACGCTATTCTAAAATACATACTGTGTAATTCTATTAGTGTAGGTTCATTGCCACCATAGTCTTTTGGTAAAATCTCTTTCGGTATTACGTTATATATGGATTCTATATTCGGATGTACGTAAATCTGAAATTGCTTGGATTATTTTCTAGTCTTGTGACTGAAATAATTCAATATATTTGGTTGAATAGTTTACCCTGTTTCCCATTTTAGTTGATAGCACCTGTTTAAGTAATTTTATCAATCCCGTCGCATACGTTGGCGCATTCAGTATATGGATGCCTTTGATTCTATCCGAATAAGCTTTCTACAAATAAAAACAGATTAATGTTGCGTAATATTTCTTTATATAATTAAATTAAACCACATCCAATCAGCAGCGGAGCATAAACAGTGCATTTCTGTTAACTGTTGAGGTCCTTCACTTGCTTAAATATATTATTATTATATACTAGGGTCAGCCGTGGGCACCATGTGCCCATAAGGTATACAGAGCATAGGTCAGTTTTGACTGATGGCGAATTTTCATGTAATTTAATAATAATAACACGGTTTTTCTTCATTTTGTATCGTTTGACTATAATAGTAATACAAATTTCCACATCGCAAATAATAAAGAAAAAATCGAGTCTTTTTTTTAACGCTATTTTGTTCTTAGATCACTATGCTGAGATTAACTAATCGATCGCTTATCATGCACTGTGTTACATCCGATAAATTTAAACAAAATTTTGTTTAACTTTGATTTTAACCTTGTATGGTGCATATGTGTTGTATCTTTTAGACAGTTTCCATGATTGTATATAAAAAACAGAATTATAAATTTACTTACGATTGCTGTTTCTTATTTGAATCGATTATTCAAAAAATATGTATTACAAACCGTATTTACACAGCATTTTTAATGATTTGACATTTGATTCATTATTGTTTTTGAATTAAAAAATCAGGCTAGATTCTGAATTTTGCAGTATTAAACTGATGCAGTGTCACAACGGCAGTTTTAAAAGTGATAATTAGTTGTATACCAAAATACAATGGATTGTGCCATTAAAAATAAAAGAATAAAATTGCCAACCAAACATGTTTCTAAATATGTTATTTCTCTAATAATCAGAATTATAAATTTACTTCCTTGCAGTTGTTATAATTTAAAGAACTATAGAATCTTACCGTAACTCCTATTTTTAAAAATCACTACTTCTTGGCCATTTTGAAGTGAAAATATTAACTATGATTTAAAATAAATGTACGGAAACACGAATTTGCTAAAAATATATGCTAATTAGGCAATAATATGCACTAATTTCATATTATATACTTACAAATTGAAATTATAACATGCTACTTCCCTTAAACTTAAGATTAAACTTGAAACAATGTTTCCGTAATTCGTACGTTGAAATACTGACGCTCACGTAGTAGCACTTTTATTTATATTTGTTCTTTGGTCGGTCATTTTAACATAAATATGCTTAATAGCGACTCACAATCTTCAAATTAGAATAAATAAAACTTAATTTTATTAACTAACTAAATTATTTATATATCTCATTGACATACAATATCAATATAATATAGAAGATGTCACTCTGTGTAAAGTACACAACACACTAAATAAACTTCAAATCTATTTAATTGAAGATTCACAAACACTTTTTTGACTGATTTCATTCTGACGTTTGATTCGTTTTTGTCTATTTCAAAGCAGACTGAACTTCAGAATCGTAGTGATTGTTTTATTTCAGTATAAACTATTTGATTATTTTTTATAACATTATTAACAGTTGCCATGGTGCAGTGGCTAAGTGTCATGCCTTTCACACTGGAGGTCGTGAGTTCGATCCCCGTCTATGCCAATCTGCATTTTTACAAAAAAAGCGTTCTACACACACTTACTCACATACACACTCACATACAAACATTTCTGGGTTATTATATTAATGACAAATTCTGGGTTATTATATTAATGATATAAATACTCAATTAAAACAAGTAGAACTGCAGGTACCAATGCCTTTAGCTCGCCGTATTATTTATTCAACGAATGTTTTATATAGAAAACATTTTTTCCCTTATTGATATTTAAGGGGGAATACAACCAAGAATGGAATTTAATTATTTTGCATAAATTATTAGTACAATTGTTAACGGCATTTTTTGATTCGAGAATGTTACAGACATACGCCCGATCATTATAGAACTCTTGTTCTCTACGACGAGCCAATGATAGAAGCATAAATAAATTCTTTGCCATTTTCAATATAAATTTTGATTTCACTTATTTCATATAAAAATAAATAAATTACGATCTTTCCCCGAAACATCTTTTGGTTATTTAACGGGCGTCTTACCTGGGCCCTTGATTAGTATAACAACTTACTTCAAGTAGAGCATATCCTTTGATAATATCAGTTGGATGAATCGACATCGCATTTACGAAGTTTAAGTTAATCAAATCCAAGAAAATTGCATCATGCATTTGATTGTCAAACTTCCATCGAATTTCATTTTGTGTCATTACTACCCGCATGAATTCAGCACTTGAATATTCTGGACAGTCTTTGGAGAATAGTTTAACTATAGTAATTCGCTCAAAGGCCGGAGTCAATTTTGGTAATGGTAAGTAACACCTTGAAACATTTATCATCTGTATTACTTTACACTGACAACAAGCATAGATGCATGCAACAATGCATTCAGCTCGCATATAATAAATTAAAAAATCTGTAATATATATCTTTTACATATATATATATAACGCCGTAACTTACAAGCGACCGCTCAAACAGCTTGTAAGTTACGGCGTTATGCCATGCGCAGCGCTTGAGTTAATACCGTAAATTCAAAGTTTGTTTGATTTAAGACTAAGGCCCACATTCAAATTTACATGGGCTCTAGTTTATTATTAAAGCTACATTTTAAGAACATTCGCTATGATAATATGCTGTTAATAATTAAAACATATCAAAATATTCACACTGATAAATATTTTTTTGTTTTCTCTGTCATATTTGCAGCAAACTTTGCACTGAAGATTTTCTTCTACATTTGTTTTTTATTGGTGTGAAATATGATTGAAAAATGACCAAAGCGCGTGAAATAGTTTAAAAATGCAATTTTAATGTGTAACACCTCCGAAACTATCCAAAAATTCTGAAAAAGAATCACACGCATTGAACACATCGATGTTGGGCAAAATTAATTAATAGTAGAATTGAATTCATAATTTACAATTCAACTTAAAAATTATTTCGATAATTCACAAGCTTAAATCAATTACAATTGATTTCAAATCATAAATCAAAAAGAATTGAAATATTTTTGACCATTATAAGTCTTTTATGTAGTTTTGTCATGAAACAAAAGAAATGAAAGTCTATTTACCAATTACAAATCTGTTGAAATTCAAAAGGAATTGAAACCTTTTAACAATTACAAATCTGTTATAATTCAAATAGATTTTGTATTATAAATCAACAATCAAAAGGAATTAAAGTGTATTTAATATTTAAACCTTTCAGCCTATTTAGAAAATATAAATTTTAATTGCTTGAAGCCTATTTGAGTGATTGAAGACTTTTTGAGAGCTTGAAAACTTTTTGAGGGCTTGGTCATTTTGAGGGCTATAAGCCATTTTGAAGGCTATAAGCCATTTTGAGGGCTATTCATAAATCTAATTCAATTATTTCAAATGAATTCAAAAGGGCTTCAATTAAATTGAATGAAAGCCCTTTTTAATTCCTTTTAGGATATATTTTTATGTTCAATGATATTGTGTGTAGATCGTTCACACACACACACACACAGACAGATACACAAATAAACACACATACTGACACACAAAGACGTTATTGAGAATATAGTAAAAATTGAGTCAATAACATGCGAAACAGTTATTTCCATAAATATTTTAATTTCTAATCACAAATAAAATCAATTTCGACATTTGAATACTCAAAACGAGTATATCTATTAAAATATCGAGGTTGCCTTTTATTGTGATCGCTCTAGAGCAAAAAGTGATTGATAATAATTGATTTACTTACCCATAATCATGAACTTTCCGTATAGTTTGATGTAATGGATGCATATCTTGCAAATATTCTGATGCGAAATTTCTAGCGGCATAATAATAATCTAATTTTTGTTTCGTTCGTTCCACACTAAACTTATTAAATTTTAAAGCACGTTTTATTATATCCACATCTGAAATAGAATTGAAACTTTTCAGTATTTAAAAAAATATTATAAAAAATTGTATGACTTTTCATATATATATATAAAAAAAAAACAAATTGTGAACCCATAGGTCATAATATGTAAAAATAATTATTTTTAAAATCTAAAATATACGCAAATGCGTTTATTTCTTATAAGGCGAGCTGAAGGCCTATACCTAATCTTGTTGACGTAAAGTTACTCTTTAAATTTACGGATTTTTTCAATGAAAAAGTAAATTATTTCAAAATTAAATATTGAAAACGAATAATCGGTGATCTTATTATCGCATGCATATTTTAGTAAGTAGGCTTAACTATTTATAATCAATTCCCTTAAATTATGTAATATGGCTGAGCGCTTTTTGTTAAATATTAACACACGTTTTTGATAAAATAACCAAGGCAAAACTTAGTATAGGCCCTTAAAACTTGCCTTCCTTCTGTGGTAAATGCGGTTGTTTCCTAACCCAATCTTGTATCAATTTGACATCTTTGGCAATGTCTTCTTCAGTTCGTTCGTATAATTTATTCATCTGTTCTAATTCAACAGGTGTCACAATAAGCACAGATTCAACTGACATCTTTCGAAAATTATTGAAACAATTGCGTTCGATAGCGAATTGGCTTTGTTAAAAATATAAGACTGAGCAATTTTTAACATGTAATACTTTAATAAATGTATTTGAAGGCTATATTTAACCTTCGCTCTAAAAGGTTTTTGTTTAATCACCTCATTTATGCTAAACAATTTTTTTTTTACTAACTTACACAAAGTCTAAAAGGAAGTGTTGTAATCAGGGTTAGCAAAAAAATATGTTCTTTTTTTTTAATAAAACAAAAAACATGTTATTTATTGTTTTAAGCATATCTTTATGTTTTAAACAATATCAATAAAACACGGTTAAATGCTTAATACATGTTTTAAACAGTTATCAATTTTAAAAATAACTATAATTTGTGTAAAATGTATTGATTTATTTTATAACTACAACATAAATTTTATTTAAATAATTATTTTACTAATTTCAGCCTTAAATAATAATTTTACTATTCTCTTATATAACAAAAAGTACTTCTTCATAATGATAACTAATTTTTCGAAAGAATATTTTTAAGACTAAACTCACCGCTGTATTAAAAAATTAACTAATGTTATTCTTAGGGAAAGGGGGGTAGAGAGAATGGTTTTATTTACATCACTACTATGTACTATTTCAGTCTGTTGATAATAGTGCGAGTTTTATATTTATATTGCACCAGAAAGTACAACTCATGTATACTCGCAAATCGGGGAATTCCCTATGAGAAACTATATTATAATAAAATACAGTGAGTGTGGACCCGCTTGTTTAGGTAAAAAGGAATTACGAACAAACATGTGTTGTTGTTTGTTAAGCGAAAAAAAAAAAAAAATCTATAAGCAAAAAGTATTTTGGACTCTCGGATCGGTTTGTAAATGCAGTCAGATGGATCTCATTGTGTTCGTAAAGTGAATCGGACCGAGGGAACCGAGCAGATTTTTTTTGATATCTGACGAGCAGGGTTGCTGTCATATTTGGTGCAAATTTCAAGGAAGTTTAGCGTCATGTAAAATATATCTTTGAATTATCAATTCAATGGGGGTGTGGACAAAATTTAAAATATAATTGGAATAGAATCTCCATATGGCTTATTATTAAAATAATATATAAATAATAAAATGAATCTATTATTATATACGAAAGAAAATTAAAAACTTTCATGACTTACTAAAGAGAGATAGAGCGAGTGTGACTATACTAGCGTTAGTTTTGAATTCGTTTTGATACAAATTCATATTTGTTTCTTATTTCTATGATTTATTTTAAATGTTACATGTAGTTTACGGGTTTCTTGTTCAGTAAATATACGTACTTCGTACATCATGGATGAAGCAGATCCAAGTAGTACTAGTACTACACATTATTATACATATTGTCTTGTACCCCATTGTACTTCCACAACAATAAATAATTATGAAAACTATTTATAAATATTATTATATAAAGCTTAAGGTGTATTCACAGCGAACTAATTAGAAATTACAAATAATATTCAAGTTTGTATTATAACAGGCGCTGTTAGCATTCACAGCAACAAAATGAACACAATTAATTCAAAAAGAAAAATAATTACATTAGAAAAATATTCTTAGGTGTCATAACTCATTTATATATATATATATATATATATATATATATATATATATATCATTAATATAATAACCCAGAAATGTTTGTATGTGAGTGTGTTTGTGTAGAACGCTTTTTTGTAAAAATGCAGATTGGCATAGACGGGGATCAAACTCACGACCTCCAGGGTGAAAGGCATGACACTTAGCCACTACACCATGGCGACTGTTAATAATGTTATAAAAAATAATCAAATAGTTTATACTGAAATAAAACAATCACTACGATTCTGAAGTTCAGTCTGCTTTGATATAGACAAAAACGAATCAAACGTCAGAATGAAATGTCAAAAAAGTTTTTGTGATAAATCTTCAATTCAAAGTTTAATCTTAAGTTTAAGGGGAGTAGCATGCTATAATTTCAATTTTTAAGTATATAATATGAAATAAGTGCATATTATTGCCTAATTAGCATATATTTTTAGCAAATACGTGTTTCTGTACATTTATTTTAATTCATAGTTAATATTTTTCACTTCAAAATGGCCAAGAAGCAGTGATTTTTGAAAATATGAGTTGCGGTAAGATTTTATAGTTCGTCAAATTATAATAACTGCAAGGAAGTAAATTTATAATTCTAATTATTAGAGAAATAAAATCTTGAAGAGATAATTCAAACATATTTAGAAACATGTTTGGTTGGCAATTTTATTCTTTTATTTTTGATGGCACAATCCATTGTATTTTAGCATATAACTAATTATCATCACTTTTAAAACTGCCGTTGTGACACTGCATCAGTTTAATACTGCAAAATTCAAAAATCTAGCCTGATTATTTAATTCAAAAACAATAATGAATCAAATGTCAAATCATTAAAAATGTTGTGTAAAAAGGGTTTGTAATACATATTTTTTGAATCATCGATTCAAATAATAAACAGCAATCGTAAGTAAATTTATAATCTTGTTTTTTGTGTAATAATACAACTTAATGATACAACACTTATGGCCAGTTGTACCATACAACCGTGTAATTATTATTGTCATGTCATGAAAATTCGCTATCAGTCAAAACTGACCTATGTACTGTATACCATATGGGCACATGGTGCCCACGGGTGACCCTAGTATATATATATATATATATATATATATATATATATATATATATATATATATATATATATATATATATATATATATATATATTTAATATTAAGTAACACAAATCAACGTTTCGACGCCAAGTCTTCTTCAGAAGCATGTATGACTTAATAATTAATATTCCGCCATGTTTTTTTATACAAAAATATGGTGAAATAATGATAAATATAAAATAAAATATACCCCAAACTAGTAATATGTATTACATAGTATAATTTATTAAGACTATAATATGCTGCTGATATAGACGCGCGTGGCGTCGAAAAGTAGAGTTGTATTTATTATTTCTAAAGAAAGTACATATTTGACTACTTTCTTAAAATAAAACTACCTGTATAAATCCACAATCAAAAAAATTAACTAAATTCTTTGTTGTAGGTATTATCTTTTCTATTGATCAAATTCTAAAATAAGAATTTAACTGAAACTTACAAATCGGCTTTGACTAAACGTATTTCTATTTCTACAGCGTTTAAACAATCATTGTTTTGCCTGAACTGCATCGGCATACGTATCAACATTTTGGTAATTATCGCTTTGTGCCCTAAAGAAAGCGTGTCCTGCTATTATTAAAAATACTACGAAATGCATTCAAATGTATATTCCATCAATACATGTGCGTAAGCAAAGTTCCTGACATCACGATTGCATCGTGTACTGTCGCAACGTTCGTTCTGTGGTCGGAAATACGACAAATATTTGAATTTTATTATTTAATTAATTACTAATTGAATTAAAACCGAAAGTGTATTTTCACGTTACTAATTAATAAATATGTATCAAATGTATCGTTGAAAAAAATAATGATTACAATATAACGTATTGTCCACACCCCCAATACAAAAAATAAGCTCAAGTTAAATTTTAATCCTCTTTTTGGAAGAGATAAATATTGATTCATTCGCATTGGCAAACAATACACAACAGAATGTAACAATACAATTCAAGGAAACTGTTTGCATTATTTAGTTTTATAAAAATGTACATTAGTATTATTATATCGATGCAGAATAGACTGAATATGATATGGGCACATGGCACTATTAGATATTTAAATTTGCCATTGATTTCACTAACAATAATCTTCTTGGTATTAATCCAGCTTCTGTTATATTGGATCGGGGCCTAAAGAGTTTTCTGTCTGTTTTCGGCAGATGAGGATATTCTTTATAAAATCCTTGACTTGCTTTCCGTGGTAGTTCTTCTATTGATCCATATGTGGAATCAGTAATATTTCGACTAGAGTGAATTGATGCCAAAGACGCGACAACAGCCATTTTATTTGGAATTCCAAAAAATCGTTTGTCGTCATCACCTAAAATATCCTTAAACAAATCATCAACGAGAAAACGATCGGTTATTCTCATACTTCCACCAATCATATTTAATTTGTCAATTGACGCCATTTTTAGATTTTGATCTAAACTTGGGGCTGAATCACTGCGTTGTACAGAATATTGCATTTTTGGACATGTTTCGATGTCCGTTTTATAATCATCGATTGGTAAAGATCCTTCGAGATTTTGGAAAAATTGTTTTGCTCGATTAAATTTTGCTTTGTGAATTACACTTGTGTTTAATTCAGTAAGATCACTATTTATGGATGATATTTTTACTGTTTGTAATAATCGGTTTATTGGGTTTTCAGGCCAGTTTTGTTTCATATGAGGATTGAAGTTGGTATCTGAATAACAAAATTTATATATATATTTATCACATAAACCGGTAGTTATTAATAATACACAACTGTTTACGGTAAATGTAAGGAAAGAAGTGGAATAATACCATACATATTCCGCACACCGTTTTCTGCTGGTTATTTAGATATTTAAATCAACTTAATTGAAGCATTTTGATATTGAAGACTTAAGGCTAAGAAATTGAATTCATTTGAAATCAAGATTTGGTACGCGTAAAACGCACCAACCAACGCGCAGAGCTCGCCTTTAGGTAAAATATGCGTTGCGAGCAGTGGTTTTTAAATATTATGGCCTTTTGGTTAACATTTGAAAATATGTTATAGATATAAAAAGTCTTACATTTAATTTTAGATTATATTGATAAAAATAAATTTTTTGGTGCATATTTAAAAATTCAAAATTATAATATTTAATAATTTTTTTCGGGCTTTGGATTAACAAAATGAAAAAATCTTGTTGATATAAAATATCTTAGAATTTTCAGTAAATTTTTTAAAAGTTTCAATTATTTTTATAAGGGCAGTATTAAGAGGGCTTCAAATTTTGGGGCCCTATAACTCGGGAAGTATACGGGCGATTGGATATAAACTGCGACTGGATTCAAATGTGATGCCAAATAATATGTGTACCAAATTTAGATTATATTTATTAAAAATAAATTAGTGCATATTTTAAAATTCAAAATTATAATATTTAATATTTTTTTTCGGGCTTTGGGTTAATAAAATGAAAAAATCATGTAGACATAAAATATCTTAGAATTTTTAGTGAAATTTTTAAATGTTTTAATTATATTTATAAGGGCAGTATTAAGGGGGGCTCTAAATTTTAATGCCCTATAACTCAGGAAGTATACAAGCGATTGTATTTAAACTGCGAGCGAATTCAAATGGGATACCAAATAATATGTGTACCAAATTTGAAGTAAATCTCTCCGGTACTTTCAGAGGAGGTTATACGATTTGTTAATCATATATGCGTATCTATACAACATATATAACTAATTTAGGATTTTCCGTGACAGTTTTCTCGTAACTAGTACATTTTTTAAAGACATTTTTCAAGCAAAAGTTGTTCGAAGTATTCATATCTTTCATTATGTCATAAGTGCAGCCGTTCTAGTGATATTGGAGAGAGGAAAGCAAGCTTAGGTCCAACGCACCTATGCGTTCAGCCGCCTTATCAGTAATATATGCGATGCGAGCAGCGGTTTTTAATTGTTATGGCCTATTGGTTAACAATTTTTATTTATAGATATAAAATGTTTTACATATTTTTGTAAATTTTTTGGATTAATAAAGAATTTTAGTGCATATTTTAAATACAAAATTATATTTAATATTTTTTTATGGCCTTTGGGTTAACAATATAAAAAAATCCTGTATGTATAAAATATCTTAGAATTTGTAGTAGAATTTTTGGGTGTTTAAATTATTCTTATAAGGGCAGTATTAAGGGGGCTCTAAATTTTGAAGCCCTATATCTCAGGAAGTATACGAACGATTGGATTTAATCTGCGAGCGGATTCAAATAGAATGCCAAATAATATGTGTAGCTAATTTGCTCCGGTACCTTCAGAGGAGTAGAGGGCACAAATTTGATCTTACGAGCGACCGTGCGAGCGACGACTAACATCCAAGTTATATATATATATATATATATATATATATATATATATATATATATATATATATATATATATATATATTTGGATTCAAGGCGACGAACAAAAACTTTTTGTTAAGGGGTTTCTTATTTTCGTTCACTATATGAAATAGAAAACTACCAAAATATAAAAAAAAAACACCGAAAACAATGTCAAAAATTGAAATATCATTTTTCTTTCAAATCCTTTGCTCAAGTACAAGCCATATGCATCTACTAACAGAAAAAATAAAGTTTTTTTATTTCAGATAAGTATATCACCTACCGTAAAAACACATCGTTTTCCGTAAACCAGCTGTTAATGGCTTAATTTTCATTTTTTTCTTATGATTTTTTTTTTATAATTTGTATAAATGATTTCTTTTTATATGTCACAACTTAGAATAAACCATATTTATTCATTTCGTGAAAAAAAAATCCGAAAAATTGTATTTTATTATTATTTTTAAAACCCATGTAACCTCGTAATGAAAAGTTTTGATCCGAGAATGCTACAGACACACGACCAAATGCTTTAGCTTTTTCGGGCAATGGGCATGTTTACAAGCACAAGCGAGTCAGGGTTCCAAAGTAAGAAATTGTCTAATTGTCAAGAAGCTTTCTAGGTTCTTGTCTAGCAAATCAAGATAAAACAAGAAGTAAGTGTCAAGACAAGCAAACTATTTTTGTTCTGTTGGTCAACGTGTAACTTACCTTGTATAGTTTCATTCGATGCAAATTGTTCAAATATTTTCATCTTGTCTTGAACAATACGTGTCCTTGGATAAGAAGTAGTAAATTGTTCAGTTTTAGTAACAAAAGAAGACGGTTGTAACCAAAATGTTTCAGTAGTTATATAATTTTTTGTCGATACCATATTTAATTCAGTACCACTCTCTAAATTATGGTAAATTTTGAGTTTACTACTTTTGTTTGAAAATAACATTAATTCGTACTTCAATAATGATTTTAGATAACATTGGCTCTTATCATACTCCATAGAATTGATTCCATATCTTGTTAAATTGTTTCGTATAATGCCTGAGTGAGAAATTGCGGCAGATGTTGGGTGTCGTGAGATGCCCTGTTTGTGGCATTTCACAAGATCAGGATCGTTTGTTGGATGCCCAGATTTATGTTTTGGTTCACATTTAGATATTTCGAACGAATTATACGTTTGAATTAGGTGATTCACATTTGAATGTGAACTTGAAGGAGAATGAACATTTTGTGTATAAGGTGTCTTTTTCTTTGATAGATTATTAACTTCTGACGTAAAATTATGTTCTAAACTATGCAAAGATGAGTTGTTATTTATAAGTGTAACAGATGTGACGTTATTTGCATTAGATATTTCTAAAATATCGGGTATTTCGTTTCGATCAACATTTGCTGTCGCCTTACATCTTGAATCATTCCAATCATTCGCATTTAAATGCTTAGATTTTTCGAGCAATATTGGATTATTATTGTTGGTGTTATCTAAAACACTAATTGGTAATTTCTCTTCAGGTTTCGTTAGTGCCTTCTCACAATTGACATAAATTATTATCATTTGCATAAGAATAATAATTAGGTATTGTTCACATATCTAGTCGGTAGTCGTATTGGTTTCTTGGGCCATTTATTAGATATTTGACAACCTTTGAATTTAAACTGCAAGCGGATTCATATGGGATGCCAAATAATATGTGTAACAAATTTGGTGTGAATCGCTGCGGTACCTTCAGGTAGAGGTCACAAATTTGGTCTTACGAGCGACGACTAACAAGTATAAATGTTATTCATTCACCGCGACGCACAGTGGGGTCAAATCGCAAAATGCTGGTCAAAAGTCGAAAAATAAAGTATCTATTAAGGGATTTCTAATAATACAGATGGGTAAACTAATATTCATTGCGTCTATTTCCATAATTGGATAATGTCATTAGCTTATACCTGCGCCTGCGCATTGTTTTAAATGAGACGTCGCATGAGCAACAACTATTCCCCTAAGTTAGTGTGAAATTATAGTTCATTTAAAACGCGTGCTATGTGGGTTATAAGCAGTCGATTTTAAAATTGTAAAATGGATCCTCATCATGATGGCATGTACAATATGTATGCTTTAGAAAAATCATATATGATATATATATACATCAACAAATTTACAAATAATTTTGTTCAAAAATCAAAGTATTGAAGTTTCTTTCTTTTTTGTTAAATATCGATAAAGTTATCAAATCCAGTATAATTCCGCAACAAAATTTATAGAGGTTGTAGCCTACTCTATTATCATTAATATAATAACCCAGAAATGTTTGTATGTGAGTGTGTATGTGTAGAACGCTTTTTTTTGTAAAAATGCAGATTGGCATAGACGGGGATCGAACTCACGACCTCCAGGGTGAAAGGTATGACACTTAGCCACTGCACCATGGCGACTGTTAATAATATTATAAAAAATAATCAAATAGTTTATACTGAAATAAAACAATCACTACGATTCTGAAGTTCAGTCTGCTTTGAAATAGACAAAAACGAATCAAACGTCAGAATGCAATGTCAAAAAAGTTTTTGTGATAAATCTTCAATTCAAAGTTTAATCTTAAGTTTAAGAGGAGTAGCATGCTATAATTTCAATTTTTAAGTATATAATATGAAATAAGTGCATATTATTGCCTACTTAGCATATATATTTTAGCAAATACGTGTTTCCGTACATTTATTTTAATTCATAGTTAATATTTTCACTTCAAAATGGCCAAGAAGCAGTGATTTTTGAAAATATGAGTTGCGGTAAGATTTTATAGTTTGTCAAATTATAATAACTGCAAGTAAGGAAATTTATAATTCTGATTATTAGAGAAATAAAATGTTGAAGAGATAATTCAAACATATTTAGAAACATGTTTGGTTGGCAATTTTATTCTTTTATTTTTGATGGCACAATCCATTGTATTTTAGCATATAACTAATTATCATCACTTTTAAAACTGCCGTTGTGACACTGCATCAGTTTAATACTGCTAAATTCAGAATTTAGCCTGATTATTTAATTCAAAAACAATAATGAATCAAATGTCAAATCATTAAAAATACTGCGTAAATACGGTTTGTAATACATATTTTTTGAATAATCGATTCAAATAAGAAACAGCAATCGTAAGTAAATTTATAATCCTGTTTTTTATATATAATCATGGAAACTGTCAAAAAGATACAACACATATGCACCATACAAGGTTAAAATCAAAGTTAAACAAAATTTTGTTTAAATTTATCGGATGTTACTCAGTGCATGATAAGCGATCGATTAGTTAATCTCAACATAGTGATCTAAGAACAAAATAGCGTTCAAAGAAAGAACTCGATTTTTTCTTTATTATTATTTGCGATGTGGAAATTTGTATTACTATTATAGTCAAACGATACAAAATGAAAAAAAACCGTGTTATTATTATTAAATTACATGAAAATTCGCCATCAGTCAAAACTGACCTATGTTCTGTATACCATATGGGCACATGGTGCCCACGGGTGACCCTAGTCTAGTAAATAATAAAATAGCAGCTGTTTCTAACTGCGCTATTGATTCTTTTGCAAGTTTTTGCAACAATAAGTACACATATAAATAGACTTATTATAGCCCTTGCCACAGTCATGATTACTCAAAACTAAATAGTGTATGAATAGCATAATTGAAGCAACATTACATTTTTCTGGTTTTAATTCCAATTGTTTAAACTAATATTGTTTAAATAATGGAACATTTTAAAAATAACTGCTTTCGGCTAAAAATAATAAATTTCAATTCATATATTTTTTCCGAACAACACTTTGTTTATTCTTAAAATTGTTATTAATAATTTTTTTTTCATTTTTTCTTACTTTTACTTTGGTTAATTATGGTTATTGACACACAAAGGAATTCAATTTTGTATACACTTAGATATCAAATTTTAGCTTGATTTAACGACTATATTGGATCCGCTATTTTGTATTTTTGAAATTTTAACTTAGAAATCGTAATCAGTAACATTAAATACACCTAGATAGCAAATTTTAGCTTGATTTAACGTCTTTTGATTTTTTATCCACCATATTGGATCCACCATTTTTTTTAAATTTAAACTTTAGAATCGTAACTAGCAACCTCAAAAACCTCAGTGTACGAAGTTTCATACAAATTGAAAAACATTTTCGACTTTTAACCAGCTTTTTGCGATTTGGCCCCATTGTGGACGAGACAAACACTTTTAGTTAATTAAATTTTTGTTCCGAGAATGCTACAGACACACGACCGAATGCTTTAGCTTTTTTGGTACTTGGTACGGCGAGCTTATAATCTCGAAATTGATGAATAGTAACCTCCTCTTAATGCTTGATATTACATAAACATACGCGAAAGTTTATGTACTCTGAACACATAAATATTTAAACTTATGCCTGTTGTTATGTTTATGTCAATTTTGAAAGTTCACTTACATTCCGCGTCAAATTTGAGTGAATTTGTTATCAAATCATTTCCATATTCGGAATTTTTATTTGGATTCCTGGAATAGGAATCTAATACAGGTTCAGGTAAGTGGTATATATCTTGTGGTAATATTTTCTTTTGTATGTTAGGTACCGAATTATCTTCTGTAATTATTGGTGCACCACTTTTGTTCAATTTTGCTAAAGTATCATCTTGATTTAATAACATTTTCTCATCTACAATTCGTTTCTTTTCGTCAATATCCTCGTCACTTTGAGAGTCATCAGGTTCTACTCCCATCTCTACAGGTATTGAATAAGGGGAGCCATTTACATGAACTCCTTGGGCGACAAGGTGAATATCGTGTATGCCACTTTTTTGTGGAATAAATGAAATTTTTGCTCGTGTTTGGAATATTTTAAATTTAACAGGAATATCATGAAGTTCTTCCTTGATATGATTTAAAGCTAATTTCCTAAAGAATGAAGTTCCTTGAACTGTTGGTGATATGCTGTTTAATTTCCCGCTGATATATAAGGCTCTTTGATAATTTGTAGCTGATTGAAGTTTTGATGGCATCACTGCATGACCAATTGAACCGGAAGGTCCTTTTATAGTTATTTCAACATCACAAGGTTGTTGGAATGGTTTAAGAATTGGGTATATGTAAAAAACAGCCGGACAATATTGTTGAGCAATGATGAGTCCGCTGCCCTTTGCTACGTAGTCTGTAGAAAATTTCATCGTTGTGACTTCGATGTATACACTGAAAAGGAAACGTTTTTGTAGTTAATAAATCTATAAATCTAAAAAGTTTCCAAACATATGCTTCCTTTGCAAAATTTTCTAATTTCAAGAAAATTTTCTTTAATATAACTCAATTTATTTTAATACTAATAAATTAGTCTATTTATTACAAGTATATTATTTATTTGAGATATCTGTCTTTATTATAAGGTAAATTTATTTATTAGTAATAGATTTGCGATTAAGGGGAGGTAACACTTTGAAATTTTATGTAGCATATATGCATTTTTGTATAGTTTAATTCACCACTTCAGCTTTTTAGTTCGCCGTATACTGACAAAGCTAAAGCAATCGGTCGTGTGTCTGTACCATTCTTGGATCAAAGAGATTCTTTAACAAAAAGTGTATGTCTAGTCGCCCTGAATCCAAGAGGCTATAATAATTAAAAACCGCTGCTCGCGTCGCATATATACTCGTATAATACTTATTAGGCGAGCTGGACGCATAGGTGCGTTTTACCTAAGCTTGTTTGATTAAAATACGCCCTACGATTGCTATGAAACAATATCCATATGTATTGTAAATTGGGAAACGTAAATTTAAAATAATTATTTTCAAAAGAAATTTTATTTTAAACGCAGAAATTTTACTGTAAATGCTACAATACAAAAATAAAAACTTTTAAACAAAAATTACTAAAATTTTTTAATATGCTTTCAAGATATGCAAAAATAACAAAAGTTAGCCATGGCTTCCTTTTAAGATACTGTTTTCGAAAAGAGGAGGCTTGGCTAAAGAGTGTAAACACACAGACGTAATCATTAATATAATAACCCAGAAATGTTTGTATGTGTGTATGTGCGTGTGTATGTGAGTGTGTATGTGAGTGAGTTTGTGTAGAACGCTTTTTTTGTAAAAATGCAGATTGGCATAGACGGGGATCGAACTCACGACCTCCAGGGTGAAAGGCATGACACTTAGCCACTGCACCATGGCGACTGTTAATTATGTTATAAAAAATAATCAAATAGTTTATACTGAAATAAAACAATCACTACGATTCTGAAGTTCAGTCTGCTTTGAAATATACAAAAACGAATCAAACGTCAGAATAAAATGTCAAAAAAGTGTTTGTGAATCTTCAATTAAATAGATTTGAAGTTTATTTAGTGTGTTGTGTACTTTACACAGAGTGATATCTTCTATATTATATTGATATTGTATATCAATGAGAAATATAAATAATTGTTGGTTAATAAAATTAAGTTTCATTTATACTAATTTGAAGTTTGTGAGTCGCTATTAAGCATTTATGTTTAAATGACCGACCAAAGAACAAATATAAATAAAAGTACTACCACGTGAGTGTCAAGAACAGTATTTCAA
The DNA here is from genome assembly GCA_933228885.1 of Leistus spinibarbis. NCBI lineage: Eukaryota > Metazoa > Arthropoda > Insecta > Coleoptera > Carabidae > Leistus > Leistus spinibarbis. Next base: position 579,450 of record OW121812.1, on the reverse strand, counting down.
CGTACGAATTACGGAAACATTGTTTGAAGTTTAATCTTAAGTTTAAGGGGAGTAGCATGTAATAATTTCAATTTTCAAGTATATAATATGAAATATGTGCATATTATTGCCTAATTAGCATATATTTTTAGAAAATACGTGTTTCAGTACATTTATTGCAATTCATAGTTAATATTTTCACTTCAAACTGGCCAATAAGCAGTGATTTTTGAAAATATGAGTTGCGGTAAGATTCTATAGTTCGTCAAATTAAAACAACTGCAAGGAAGTAAATTTATAATTCTGATTATTAGAGAAATAAAATCTTGAAGAGATAATTCAAACATATTTAGAAACATGTTTGGTTGGCAATTTTATTCTTTTATTTTTGATGGCACAATCCATTGTATTTTAGTATACAACTAATTATCACTTTTAAAAATGCCGTTACACTGCATCAGTTTAATACTGCAAAATTCAGAATCTAGCCTGATTATTTAATTGAAAAACAATAGTGAATCAAATGTCAAATCATTAAAAATACTGCGTAAATACGGTTTGTAATACATATTTTTTGAATATTCGATTCAAATAAGAAACAGCAATCGTAAGTAAATGTATAATCCTGTTTTTTATATACAATCATAGAAACTGTCTAAATGATACAACACATATGCACCATACAAGGTTAAAATCAAAGTTAAACAAAATTTAGTTTAAATTTATCGGATGTTACACAGTGCATGATAAGCGATCGATTAGTTAATCTCAGCATAGTGATCTAAGTACAAAATAGCGTTCAAAAAAAGGACTCGATTTTATCTTTATTATTATTTGCGATGTGGAAATTTGTATTACTATTATAGTCAAACGATACAAAATGAAGAAAAACCGTGTTATTATTATTAAATTACATGTAAATTCGCCATCAGTCAAAACTGACCTATGCTCTGTATACCATATGGGCACATAGTGCCCACGGGTGACCCTAGTTCTGAAAATAGTCAGATTCGATTCACGAATGAAAAATATTTGGTACCAAACGAAAATGGTCAACAATCGTTGTAACTATTGTAAAAGAATAATTATTACAAAAAAACAACAATATATCATTGTTTTACTAAATTGTTTATACTTGATTAATAATATTATGTTTTACGTTACCTAATAATGTTATTATTTTATTCCAAGTTGATAAGTTTTAGTTTGAAATATGTATTTACAATAAAAACTACTAAATGTTTGTACTTTGAAAGTTCTATTGCAACTAAATTAGTAATATTATCTATGAGAATTGTTCTATTTTAGTGCATACGAGTGTAATCCGTTTATGCATTGCAGGTAATCCTGTAACCGACAAACACATCACGTGATCACCTATTATATGTTTTCATAAATTGCGTTTTTAAAATATACATTAAGCAAATAATTTAAATACTCAAAAATTCTACTAAAAATTCTAAGATATTTTATGTTTACAATATTTTTTCATTTTGTTAACCCAATGGTTGTAAAAAAATATTAATTATTATAATTTTGAATTTTGAGATTGCACATCAATTTAATCTACAAGTAATTGTAAGACTTTTTGTATTTATAACAATTTTTTAATTAATAATTAAGAACCGCTACTCGCATCGTAAGCTTGTTGAGATCTAAACGAGTTTTGTCTGATTTTATTTTAATAAATATAAAATAATGGTTACACAACTTTTCAGTGTATACTTAAAAATATATGTTCTATAAAATTTTATTTCAAACATGGCGAAATATATAATATAATTGTCATATAAAAATTATTTCGTTTAGTCGATGTTTATTTTTCGAAAGGTTCCCTCCGTTCCAAATACTTCTATGTCCAGTGGAATTCCAATTCGGAGTTTTTCATTAGATTTCATTTCAGCCCTTTCTAACATCCAATCATTTTTGCTCTCCATAAATTTCACCCAATTCTCTATAAAAGATAAAAAATTAATTTTGACATGTTAGCGCACAAAAGTTACATAAATTTCACTAATTCTCTATAAAATATATAAAATTAAATTTGACACGTTAGCGCTTAAGTTACATGTCCAAATTATTCTTAAATGTATATTGTGTAAAAAATCCTCAATACTCTACAATTATTATTTTTCAAAAATGGCTTAGAAATAGTTCAGGTTTAAATCCAATTGTAATTGCTACAACATACAAAATCAAAGAAACAATTTATAATAATAAAAAAAAAAAAAAAAAAATTAGACAAATGATATTGCCATAAAATATTGGCAAAATTGTATATTATCGATATAATTAAAATTTACATTATTGACTGTATTCTGTATATGATTGGGCACATGGTGGCCACGTGTGCACTTTGTTTTAAAATACTTACTGTGTAAATCGATTAGTGGAAGTTCATTGCCACCATAGTCTTTTGGTAAATTCTCTTTTGGTATTAGTTTATGTATAGATTCTATATTCGAATGTACAGTGGATCTGAAATTGTTTCGATTATTTTCTAGTCTTATTAAAGAATAATTTAATATATATATCGTCCTCTTAAAAATACAACGAGGTTGCTTGATATTCGTAGTATTTATGAATAGTTTTGAAATTTCCTGATGCCAAATTTGTATAATGGAACGAAAACACATTTCGAGAAATTTCGTAAAAATCCCGAAAATTATATGTTTTTGAATCGGTTTTTATTCAATATGATTTATTTTATGATGAATAAAAAGAAATCACAAAACAATAAGAAATTAAACGAAAAAAAAAAAAAAAATTAAAGGTAGATAAAAATACCAGCAATAAAGTGGATAAAACCCCAAATTTCAATTAAAAATCACCCGCAAACCGGTGCTGTCGGGACTTTTTACAAACAATTTGACAACTTACTATAAGTATAGTGTAACATTTGCTGATGTCAGTCAAAATAATTAATTTAAATAATCATAACGTTATAATAAATTAACTTACCGACAGGAGAAATTTAACAAGTTTCTCCTGTCGGTAAGTTAATTAATTATAACGTTTTGAATACTTAAATTAATTATTTTGCCTTTCTTGTATATTAATCCACCACATATTATATTTTATAATTACATCTATTCACATTTTTTGTTAAAATTTCGTTTCAAAATTTGTAATCATTGTTAAATTTTACTTTTTTTATGTTTACAGAGATTATCTAACATTATATTGTTACTTATTTATGTAATAATGTTTTTTTAATGTTGGTAATAATAGAAGGCTACGATTCGCAACCGAAACGTTAGCGTACAAGAGAAGAATTGAGTTTATTATTTCTATCCTTATCCATCAACCGCAGAACCATCCAACAATATATATATAATTATATATATATATATATATATATATAAATAAATAAACCCAAATGTATCTGTTTGTTTGTGTGGATGTATGAATGTGTATAACGTTTTATACGTACGTGTTTGTGTAACTAAGAGAAATACTTTATTTACATGGTGTACCCATGATAAGGTCTATATTTAGAAGTAATGAAGATTCGCTACCCGTTGAATGAGTTAATTAGACAGATGGAACTGTGAAGAGTGGACTGTATTCTGTATATGATATGGGCACATAGTGTCCACGGATTAACCTAGCATATAAATCTAGTGATATTTTCAATAGATTTACTTACGAATTACTTATAACTTTTTGCATATTTTGATGTAACGGATGAATATTTTGTAAATATTCCGGTGCGACGCTCTTGGCGGCAAAATAATAATCAGTTTTTTGTTTTAATCGTTCGACACTAAACTTATTGAATTTTAATCCACGCTCTATCATAACCACATCTAAAATACAATTTAGGGTAAAGTTCACCACCAGACAGCTAGCATTCTCGGAACAAAAAAAATCATTATCAAAACGTGTTTGTCTCGTCGCCCTGAATCCAAAAATATATATAACTTATATACTTGGATGTTAGTAGTCGCTCGCACGCTCGCTCGATCGCTCGCACGCTCGCTCGATCGCTCGCACGGTCGCTCGATCGCTCGCTCGGTATCTCGTAAGACCAAATTTGGTGCCCTCTACTCCTCTGAAGGTACTTGAGCGATTAACACCAAATTTGGTATACATATTACTTGTTATACCATTTAAATCCGCTCGTAGTTTAAATCCAATCGCCCGTATACTTCCTGAGTTATAGGGCACCAAAATTTTAAACCCCCTTAATACTGCCCTTATAAATATAATTAAAACACTCAGAAATTCTACTAAAAATTCTAATATATTTTATGTCTACAAGTTGTTAACCCAAAGCCCGAAAAAAATTATTAAATTTTATAATTTTGAATATTAAAATATGCACTTAAATTTATTTTATCAATATAATCTATAAAAAATTGTAAAACTTTGTATATCTATAACTTTTTTTCTAATTGTTAATCTAAAGACCATAATAATTAAAAATGCGCGCAACGCATATTTTACCAAAAGGCGAGCTCTACGCGTTGGTGCGTTGTACACGTACCAAATCTTGCTCCTTCTGACCACATTTATAAATTATCAAATCATTTAATTTTAAACCAGCTAAAATTTTTCGAAAATACGAAAATTACTTTAAAAATAAATTAAAATTATATGTATAGAAAAATGTAATTTAGTTAATAATGTATTGTTGTTCAATTTATATTTTATTTTGTGTTCTATATGTTCAATTTCAAAATAATAATTATTTATATTTTTATTATAGATTTCTGGCTCTCAATTTGGAGAAATTTGCTAGATATAAAATATTCATTGTAACATTTTTCGATTTCTTTTTAAAGGGAGTATTAAAAGGGAGTAAACATTTTGGCGCATTATTACTCCAGACCTGTACACACCATTGCATTTAAAATACGACGGAAACTTCTTGGCTATCCAAATTTTATCTATACCAAATTTCGATAAAATCAATTCAGTACTTTGAGAGGCGTTGCGATCCAATAGTCAGATCATATACGACCGACCGAGCGAGATGCAAACATCTAAATATATGAGTAATATATATTTTTGAGACAAAAACTTTTACATTTACACACACAAACGTAAACAACAAAATAATATAAAAAACATGTTTATTCAATTTTATAGTTTGCGAATGTCCCCTTAAATAAGCACGAGATGAATTGTCCCTTAAAACTTGCCTTCATTCTGTGGTAAGTGAGGTTGTTTTCTAGTCCAGTCTCGTATCAATTTCACACCTTCAGCAATTTTGTCGTTACTTTTGCCGTAATATTCATGAATCTGTTCTAATTCAGCAGGAGTCACAATAAGCACAGTTTCAACTGACATCTTAAAAAGAAAACTATGTCTCAAAATTCTGTTTTCTACAAAGGTATTGTAGATTATAATGATATACCGAATAATCTTAAAACAGGTGATGTTAATAATTTTAAGTTAATGTTAAGAAGATATTTACAAAATTGTTAAATTTAAATTGTTTATAATATATTTTATTTAATATATTTTATGGCCTTTGGGTTAACAATATGAAAAATTCTTATAGAAATAAAATATCTTAGAATTATTAGTAGAATTTTAGGGTGTTGTAATTATTTTTATAAAGGCAGTATTTACCCCCTTAATACTCCAAATTTCGGGGCCCTATAATCCGAAATAAAATCATTTAGTTAATGTTCAATGTTTAATTAGTGAAACTAAACACTGTGTTTCACTAATTAAACATTAAAAATTAATTAAATAATTTTAGTTTGTTAATTAAGGGAATATTTTTAGTGTGGCCTCCTGTAGTCCGGGAATGGAACTACACAAGATAGCGCGATGTTGGGTTTGTGCTCTAACGAACAAACCTACTGTGATGTTCGAAACCTGGTTTAGCTTTTTGACTTTGTTGGTTGCTCATAATGTGCATTAGCACAGACCCAGGTTTTTGTAAAGAACAAAACTTTTCACTAGCCCGGTCATCTAAATTTGGTATAAAATAGTTATTATATTATTTTAGTTTTTAAAATTCGCGTTCTATATAATCTTTTCTGCCATCATAATAAGTCTAAAATAGAAACCTGTATCATATTATCGATAATTGCAGATTATAACATTTTAGTTTATACATTGGCAGGTAATAAACTGAACAGGAAAACCAGAAAGAACACACTACGTTGCGCAGACTGATTTTCTTTGAAGACAACTGAACAAAAAGTTAATAGGTGGTCAACTTCTTTAAATTAAATTAAAATGTGCATATATTCTTCTTAAATTTTAATTATATGATATTTCGGGCTCGCTTCAGAAAGATATTAACTGACACGGTACAGGGTTCTGTTAGTCAATTCTAAACTCCCATTTTTGTAATATCTATACGGATATATCGAATAATTTCAATAGAGTGACATATACATATAATAAGAATAAAATTATAAAACATTGAACATGAGAAATTATTCAAATCTGACATTTATTTTTCAAGTGTGCAAATGAATGGATAATGAATTAATTTCCTTTTATTATATCAATCACCATAAAAATTATAATATGTTTTTCTATAATTAAATTTTCTGACATTGGTTGTTTATTATATGCAAAACTTCTTTTTTGGACTTTATCCATTGTCGTAACAAAATATTAATTGCAAACGTTCCGGAAACTCAATCTATACGTCTGTGCTGGCTGACTTGTCATTTTTGTCTTTCTTATAAGTAAATTATTATATATATATATATATATATATATATATATATATATATATATATATATATATGTATATATATATATATATATATATAAAATAAGCATAGGTGCGGGCACTAATACCTTCAACTCACCTTATATTCAATTTGTTGAATTTTTTAATTTATGTAGTCAACCACTGAATTTTGAAAAGATAAAAAAACAATAAGTTCTTGTATTTTCGCCCTGAATCCATAAATATAAATAACTCATATACTTGGATGTATGTATTTCGCTCGCTCGATCGCTCGGTCGGTCGTATGACCTGAGTTTGTGACCGCAACTCCTCTGAAGGGACCGGGCTGATTTTAATGAAATTTGATTTACGTCGAGTTATAAGGTCCCAAAATTTGGAACCCTCCTAAATAGTCCACTTTTATTTTTTTTAGAATTTTCTACTAAACATTCTAAGATAATTTATGTCATTAAAGTTTTTTCAAATTGGGAGCCCATATATATATATATATATTTTGCAGTAAATCAGACATCGAACGCCATCTATAAGTGAAACGAAGAAGTTATGTGACAGTAATTTTTTGGGTTATATTTTCCATTATATAAACTATTTGCTTCTGTGATTTAATTAATAAAATTAGATAATGTTCATCAAATAATTTTCAATATCCTTGGCTAATCACGAAACGAATGATATTAACGTCACCCATGTGTTCAATTTTAAATGAGGGGTTATGGAAATTAAAACTGTTATGGTTGGATTGGTTCAGTCGGCTCTGTGAGTATATTGTCGATGCTTTAGAATTATATACGTAAAGTCAGAAATGCATTAATTTTATATTAAATGCAGAAGCATCAAACATTCAAGACAACATAAACCAAATTTTAAATACTTATCGTATATTAATACATTTTTGTATAAAACGATCATTTGAAAATATTCAATGAATTGCTATCGCTTTTAGTATTGGATTTATTGCGATTGGGCTCCCCGGTTGGTAGCACTGGCGCTAGCGCCAATTCTTGTTTTTCCTGAATTGCATACATTACAATTATTAATGCTTGATTATAACTTCGGATTTCCATTTATCGCTTGAACTGTTAATTTAGATATAATTATATATTAGTAGTTTACATAAATTAATTCAAATGAGTGAAATTTATATTGTATATATGCAAGTCATTGTTAATGTGCACATGTACATATTTGCATAAATTATGAAAACTATAATTTATATAATTTTCGTATATGTTGGTAATCATTTCTGTGTTAGTGTGAGAGCGTGTAATATCTATAACAAATAAGATTTAAAAAAATTAGACCAAATGGCTCTTTTGTTAAACAAAGTCTGGGAAACATTTACCTATTTAAAAGAAGATGTTGCAGGTATATAAATATAATTTATATATAATATTCAAACCCGTTAGTTTTCGATAAATAAATTGTAAAGCGCGGATTATATGCAAATGCATATTTATTTGTTTATGCAATCTTTATATAATACCCGAATTTTGTACATAAATTTGCGTATTGAGTTATGTATCATAAGTGAATTTCTATATTCTACTGCGAAATTTCAATTATTGTTTAGGTAATTATGCTCTCTTACGTAAATCGTGATGAACTTTTTTCACAGGATTTATTATGCATTTACAATCTCTTATATAAATTTATTGGAATTTTTTTAACCCCATTCTATTGATTCATCAGAGTTAATTGGAACATTCCTGAACATGTTAATTAAAGTCGATATGATAATTTAACAAAACCTCTGTTTTAAAGAATTCTTCGCAGTCATCATAAGATAAAAATCATTCTATAACCTACTATAAACATAGCTTATAATTAATTATATTTATATTACTCTTGTTTGCAAATAATATTTATCTTAAAACAATATTAATAATTTATATAGTCGTACAATTTTCATACCAACATAAAAATATCTTCAAATTATTAAAATATAATAATAAATGTGGCAATGAGCCATCTGTTGTCAGTTGAAACAACTATTTCATTAGTTTTGTTTGTGAAAAAAACATAATATTGGAATTAGGACATTTTTCGATTATTTCAAGATCTCACAAAACATGAAATCTAAGCTGACACTCTTTTGTATAAATAAATCCTCAACTTCTCTGAAGGTATCAAAGCGATTTGAACCAAATTTGCTTCATATATTACTTGGCATCCCATTAGAATCTGCTCCCAATTTAAATCTAATCGCCCGTATACTTCCCGAGTTTTAGGGCCCCAATATTTCGAACTCCCCTTAATACTGCTTTTATAAATATAATTAAAACATTCAATATTTCTACTAGTAATTCTAAGATATTTCATATCTTTAAGATTTTTTCATATTGTTAACCCAAAGGCTATAAAAAATTATTAAATATTATAATTTAGAATTTTAAGATATGCACTAAAATAATTTTTTATCAAAGTATTCCACAAAAAATGTAAAACATTTTATATTTTTTTAAATTTTCAACCAAAAAGTCTATAATAATTAAAATCCGCTTTGATAAAATAAAATTTTAGTGCATATTTTAAAATTAAGAATTACAAAGTTTAATATTTTTTTACGGCCTCAGGGTTAACAATATGCAAAAATCTTAGACCTAATATATCATAGAACATTTAGTAGAATTTTTGGATGTTTTGAAAATTATTATAAGAGCAGTATTAAGGGGGGGCTCTAAAATTTGGAGCCCTATAACTCGAGAAGTATACGGACGATTGGATTTAAACTAAGAGCGGATTCAAATGGGTTGCCAAATAATATGTGTACCAAATTTGGTGTGAATCGCTTCAGTACCTTCAGAGGAGTAGAGGCCACAAATTTGGTCTTACGAGCCAGCGACGACTAGCATCCAAGTATATGAGTAATACATATATATTTTGAATCAGGGCGACGATACATTTTTGATCCGAGAATGCTACAAACACACGACCGAATGCTTTAGCTTCTTCGGTACTTCGTACGGCTAATAAAAATATTTCAAATACTGCACGACGTTAAAGTAATTTTAATGATTCTAGATCCCCGCACGAAGGACATGTATCTAATGTCGTCACCGCTGCCTATACTTTTAATACTAAGTATGTATTTATACATTGTTTTAAAATGGGGCCCCGAATTCATGAAAAATCGTAAACCAATTAACATTGATAAAATCCTTATGGTATTTAATGTAGTGCAAATAGTTGCTTGCGCATATGTAGTTATCCAGGTAAGAAGTTAATCTTTATAACAACTAGCATAGGTGCAAGCACCAATACCTTCAACTCGCTATATATTCTATTTGGTAAATCTTTGTATTTATATAGAAAACTTTTTTGTGGCCACTGATGCTTTTAAGGATAATACCTAATTATAAATTTATATTTTTGAAGAGATAAATTGATAAAATACAATGAACACGATAGCAATTGTTAGAATATATAATTTATTGCTGCAATCAACCGAACAATCAATCAATTAATCATATTTATGATTTTCTATATCAGTTTTCACATAACTGGTACATTTTTTCAAGAAACTTTTCAAGCAAAAGTTGTGTAAAATATTATTATCTTTCATTATGAACATAACTATTTTTGCCATACGTGCAGCTGATCTAGTGATTTTGGAGATAAATTAAAAAATGCATAGAATAAGCATGCACTTCTGGTTTGAATATTTTTTATATTAATAGGAGATGCACATCTAGACCATATACAAGTCTTAAGTTCAGAACTAGATACATGTTTGGGGTCTATAGTTTTACCGATGTGTGATGAATTTACGTGGAATCTCCACGTGCTTCTTTCCTTTAGTTGTTTTTCCTTCAAGTGTGTTTTGCAGCATATGGATGGCTGATTTGGTGTCCACGAAGAGGGTGATTGGCTGATCAGTCTTGAGTATCCCCAGTTCGCGTCCAATTCTTTTTAGCCAGCAGATGTCGTCTATTGACGATACAGCTGCTATGTACTCTGCTTCAGCGGTTGAGGTGGCGATGAGTCGTTGTTTTTGCGTGTACCATATGATGGGTTTTCTTCTCATCACGAGTACTCCACTCGTAGAGTGTCCTGTCTCGTTATCTCCTCCGTAATTCGAATTGGTGTAAGCCATTGTGTGGGGGTCTCCGTTGAAAAAGATTCCCAAGTCCGACATCCCTCTCAAGTATTGAGTTCACCATCTTCCAATGACTTAGCATTGGTTTACTGCACTGGCGACTCAGGTAATTCACAGCAAGAGAGATGTCTGGTCGTGAGAAGGTGGCAAGGTATAAAAGGCTTCTGATGGCTTCACGATATGGAGTGGTGACTGATGCCATTTTGTCATTGACTTTATGATCATCGTTTGTAATCATGCTCTTCTCGATCGGTGTAAAGACTGGGTTGCATTCATTGCTGTCAAAACTTTTGAGTATTTTTTCGGTATATTTGCTCTGACTCACCGAGATACCTTCAGACTTAATTTTAATTTCCTTGCCAAGATAGGAAATTTTGTTTTGTATTTTGGGATTGTATGTAATTTTGAATTTTTGGTTGATTTTGTGCAACAGATTGAAGATTTTTATTTCATTCCGTCTAATAATGAGCACGTCATCTACGAAGAGTGTCATGCGCACGGTTATTTTCTCGTCGTAGTATACGCACGGGTCATCATCTGTGCTTTCGGTTAGATAGTTGGTGATTTTCTCGTTCCATTTCTTGGGTGGCTGCTTTAGACCGTACAGACTCTTCACCAACTTGCAAACTTTGTTTGTCCCGTCGTCGAATTCTTCTGGATGCAGTATAAAGATTTCCTTCTCCAGATCTCCATGAAGAAAGGCGGTGGCGACGTCGAAAGAAACAAGTTTCAACTTCTCCGATGCAGCGTGATGAGCATAATCCACTCCTTCTTGTTGATCAAATCCTCGAGCTACGAGTCTCGTCTTTAGTCTTCCATCCGTTTTCTGACGAAGTATCCAACGGCATATCAAGGGTCTGATGTCTGATATCTTCCGGGCATTCAACGAGTTTCCAGGTTCCCATCTTGACGAGTGACTCATACTCCTGTTTCATGGATCGCAACCAGTTCCTGTCCTTGAGGGCCTCTGAGGTTGGGATATCCTCAACTTCGCCATGTTGGCCCTGACCCCTCTGAAACATCCCAAGACGTAGTTTGAATACCTGGCGGGTTGCTGGATGTCACGACGGTTGTGCAGTCCTGGTCGTCTGGTTTCCTGTTCCTCTGGTTGGTCCATATGTCGCGTCATTTCAGCTTCTTGTTCCTCAGATTCGACTTGCAGTTTCTTTGTCATATTGTTATTGATTTCGGTTTCTACTTCGGTTTAATCTGCTTTCTCGACATTTTCGTTGAAGGTGACGTTGTCCGAGGTAATGACATCCCGTTCTTCTGGTAAGTAAATCCAAAAGCACGGTGAGTCTAGGTCATATCCTACAAGTGTTCCTTTCTTAGACATCTTGTCTAATTTGGCTCGTTTGTGGTCAGGCGTGAGGACGTAACAGTCGCATCCAAATTTTTTCAACTTGTTGAAATCAATGTGTCGTCCGAACCATATCTCAGCTGGGCTCTTGTCCTTTTCGGTGCTTGGTCCAGTCTGGTTGATCATGAAAACTGCGTAGTTTACAGCTTCTGCCCAGAGATTCTCGTTCAGGTTCTTTGCATGGATGGATGTGCGAGCTGACTCGACAATGGTTCTCATTTCTCTCTCGATTCGTCCATTTTGTTGTGTGAAACACTCCCAGTTCCTCCAGTAATTTCTTTGTGTTTGCATTTTTAAGTTCGGTTCCATTGTCTCATCTCAGACTTTTTACTCGCCTTCCGAATTGGTTCTCCACCAAATTCATGTATACTTCCAGTTTCCGAGCTGCTTCGTCCTTTGTCTTCAGGAAGTATACAGTTCTGAAATGCGAGTAGTCGTCTTTAAATAGCAGGAAATATTTTGCTCCACCCAGAGACTTCACGTTCATTTCGCACAAGTCTACATGAACTAGATCCAGTGGTTGCTTGGCAACCTCTTCGTTTGCAGGATGAGAAACATGGTGCTGCTTCCCAAAGATGCATTCCTCGTATACGTGGTCGTTCCAGTCATCGACGTACTGAATCTTGTTCCTGTAGAGTATATTCCTCACATACTTAACATTTTGGTGTGCCAGTCGTTCATGCCAGATCCTAATTGAAGTGGTGATCAGGCACTGTCCTGCTTTCTCCTTGCGTATTTTCATTTCCTTTTCCCTCTGCCATTGCCACAATTTCTTTTCGATCTGCTGTCATGAAAATTGATTTCTTGTGGTCGGCAGTCTGCATATATCCCCTGTCTAAAATTTTACCTACAGAGAATAAGTTAAAACTCAATTTTGGTACATACAGAACGTCTTTCAATACAGATTTGTACCAGGACTTCCCGTCAAAAGCCTCAACTTCAACATTTCCTATCCCACATGCCTGTAAACTGGTTGAGTCTCCGCTTGTGATGATCATGGAACTTTTGATTTCGGCGAATGAGTTGAACCAGTTTCTGCGAAAGGTCATGTGTTGGGTTGCGCCACAATCCTGGTACCGAGTCTTGCTTGGAATTTATGCTGTTCATGTTAGCAGCTGACATTCCTATTGTTATCAACGACCTGCGGTTGGTTTGTCTGGATTCATTCCTGTCTGTCGTCTGATGACCACTGTTTTCATTGCGTTTGATGCAGTCCCTTGCGAAGTGCCTTTTTTGACCGCATGAATTGCATGAGTAATTTTCCTTGCACTAGGCGATGTATTTTGCGCACGATTTGTTTCGGCAGTCGCGTTTGATGTTTCCCTTCTGGCCGCATTTGAAGCAATTTCTGGTTGCGTTGTATTGCTTCGATGTTAACTGCTGTCCTTGCTTCTTGTGTGGTTTCACAATGAGTGCGTTGTGACGTTGATTCGCTTAGCTGATCAAACTCGTTCAGACGATCTTCCTCTAGTCTCAGTCGTTCCACAAGCGTGTCGATGGTTTTATCCGCCATTCCTAGGTTGTCCCACGCTGTCCTGAGATGGTGTAGCTTCAGTGGTAGAATGCCAATAAAGCGCGTCATAATCCAGCTGTCCCGCATCCTTTCCCCTGCCGACGATAAGTCCTCAGCGATCTGCAAAATCTCCATGCAGTTCTGGACAGCTGTTTTCGACGTGTCGTACACATATGCGAAAAATCGTCGTTGCAAACCTTCTACTGTTATATCTCACTTCTTACCGTACAAATTATGCAGTCTATCTAACATTTCTTTGGCTGTTCTACAGTTTGCAATTTTTAAGGCAATATGACTATTTACATTTAATCCTACTATTGCCTGAACCTCCAAGTCTTTCTTTAACCATGCTTTTACTAACTCATCTGCGAGGCCACCGGCGGGTCGGACAGTTGCTCCGACAGCAATGTCAAAAATTTCTTTCATTTTCAAAGTTAGGTTCACCTTGAATCACCACGACGCATAATTTACATGACCTTGTGAGTCTTCGACTAGAGTTTCTAAGTGTGACTTAACGGTGTCCATAATTGCCACTTACAATCCTTTCTTTAAAAAGGTTTACTGACTTGACTCGGCGTTACTGACTTGACTGGGCTGACTTACGAAAGTTATTTGCAACCGACTATACGCTCCTTGGTTTACAACATGATCATCATTACACGGCATGAATAACAATAATGTAAATTAAAGTAAAACAAAAACAGGCTTGATGTTAGTAATGACTAACAACAAAAAGTTGCTGGTGCTGGTGATACATAATTAATCCCAACACTCACACAGACCTCATTCTGAAAATAGTCACATACGATTAAGGGAAGGCGAAAACGTTTATATATATATATATATATATATATATATATATATATATATATATATATATATATATATATATATATATATATGCCGGCCAATCAAGTTTGTATACATCCTTGGATTATCTCTTCAATAATCAGTGATTGTAAAATAATTACCTTAATTAAAACAATTGATTAAAAATGTTTCCTTAATATTGATTGTTTATTAGATCAGAATTCAGCTTGCACCTATGCTTGTTTACTTCAAAATGGTTTTTGACTCAATTTATTCTGTCCGTGTATGTTCACCACTTATTACGATTGACAATATGAAGTGTAATTTTAGTTCTTATAATACTGACATGATAATAATAATTTTTAGTTACACCCATACTGTATATTTCAATATAATTGGAGATGTGAACCTGTGGATTATTCATATGAAGAATCACCTATGAAGATAGTTTTTTACACGTGGTTTTATATGTTAATTAAAATTTTGGATCTAATGGATACGGTAAATATCAATTATGAAAAATAAATGTATGAATGGCGACAAGACAAACACTTTTTAGCTCGTACGAAGTACCGAAGAAGCTAAACCATTCGGTCGTGTGTCTGTAGTATTCTTGGATCAAAAAATGTCCTTAACAAAAAGTGTGTGTCTCGTCGTCCTGAATCCAAAAATATATATAACTTATGTACTTGGATGTTAGTCATCGCTCGTTCGTAAGAGCAAATTTGTGCTCCACCGGGATTGCATTGGTACCTTCACCTATTCTTGTTTATTTTCATAATATATATTTTTCCAATAGATATTCTTCGTGTTACGGAAAAAGTTTAACCAGGTATCATTCTTGCATGTGTATCATCATAGTGGTATGGTTATACTGACTTGGATTGGAGTTAAATATGTTCCTGGCGGGCATAGTTTATACATGATTTACATCAACAGCATTGTACACGTCGTTATGTACTCCTATTATTTGTTGTCGAAGTACAAGAAGAGTGTGTGGTGGAAAAAATACGTTACACAACTTCAATTGGTAATCATTCTCTTTTTGCCGATGTTAGACCATTTTGTTAGTAAATAATATGTATCTTTTCATTTTAGCTGCAATTTCTCGTTATATTTATAATATATGCGCAAATATTATTCCAATCTGAGTGTGATTATCCTGAAATGGCTGCTGTACTGGGTCTTCCTCAAAGTGTAATCATGTTCGTCTTATTTGCGAATTTCTACTACAACACATACATAAAAAAGAAACAAGATACCAAACATCAACATTCATTAAATGAAAATGTTAAGAATTTGGAACCTATTAATAAATTAGATTAAAAATGTTTTCAAATACAATAAAATTTATAATAGTTCAGGCTCTCAATTCTAATTTATCCCGAAATTATAATATACAATTACTTTAAAAACTATTTAAAGTATTTTTTGTAATTTAAGTGTAATCTCTACCCAGCTCTCTTTTCGATATCAGCATATTTCAGTTGCACAAATATAACAATTCATAAAATACACAAAAGCCAGATATTGAATTGCTTGCGTTTGAGACTGTACCGCAGTGTTTACAAATGTTACCACTACATTCGATACAGTTTGTTAGAAAATGCTCTTACAATATTTCAAAATATGACTATAAAATGTATTCTTAGTAGATATTTCTGTGAAATAATTGCAAATTAAAAGTTCAATCTAGGCATGTACAGCCGTAAATTGTAAATATATTTCTTCAATTCATAATAAACCTTCTATAAAAATCATCATTTATTTTTATATGTAAAATACATAGATTTTGTAAAATTTCGGCTGTACACCTGTGCAATTGATCATACTTTTTAATGGAACGAATATATTTCAATTTAGGACCAGATAACGTCAATAGCGGAACGATGATTTTTGTTTTCACGCTACTGGGTGAGAGATTCATCTTAAAAAGAATCCCTAAACCCAGTAGCATGAAAACAAAAATCATCGTTCCGCTCTTGACGTTTTCTAATCCGAAATTAAAATATGATCGTTCCAAAAAAATATATGATCTAATGCACGACTGTACAGACGAAATTTTACAAAATTTATATATTTTACATATAAAAGTAAATGAAACATTTTCCAAAAATTGATGATTTTCATAAGAGGTTTATTATGAATTGAAGAACGATATTCGCAATTTACGGCTGTACATGCCTCGATTGAACTTTTAACTTGCAATTATTAACAGAAATATCTTCTAAAAATACATTTTATAGTCATATTTTGAAAAACTGTAAGAGCATTTTCAAGGTAACTGTATTCTAATTAAGCTAGTGTCTCTAGCGGTAACATTTGTAAACACTGCGGTACAGTTTAAACGTAAGCATTTCAATATCTGGTTTTTATGTATTTTATATATTGTTATATTTGTGCTACTGAATAATGTTGATAGCGAAAAGTGAGCTCGGTAGGGATTCTTCTTAATACTTTTTTCAAGTAATTGTACATTTTGTAATTTAAGCAAATATCCTAATTATTCATTAATGAAAACGTAATCAAAATATAAAATTAGCGCTAGCTTGGTGCTTTATTTTACGCTTTCAATATTGATGCATTTCATATTTCTGGAACTGCTTTATTAAGGACCTGCTTTTTAGCAAACCAATTAGCATTTATTTGGCACTAAATATTAATTAGCGTGAATTTACTCCACATTTATATAACTGCGCATATCTTCGTTAATATCGTAATAAGCACTAATCATTCAAAGAAAATATCTGGAGTGGCCTGCACTCAACTTTCTTTTACGTAGTTTTCAATAGATATTAATATACATATATATATATATATATATATATATATATATATATATATATATATAATATATATATTGAAAATAACTGGATAATTATACTAATTTATAATGGATCTGAATTTGAAGTACTTATCGTATTCACTCTTAAACAGTCAAATTTCACAGTAAAACTCTGAAATTGTTAATTAATTATGTCAGCAAATATATAATATAAATTGATTCTATAATAATTTACCTGATACAATTTATTCTAATAAGAAATCAATATTTCAAATATTAATTCATTCAGTTAACTGTCAATGTAAATGCTTGTTTGTTTGAAATAAACAAGAAACAAATAATGTAACTCATGGTTGATTCGTTTTAAAAATAATAAAATTAGTCACAATTGTAGGTATCACCATGGCAACGTAAATAAGATATTTGAGTTTTTTCGTAGCAGTTTTCTCATAACTGGTACAATTTATGAAGAAACTTTTCAAACAAAAGTTGTGCGAAATATTATTATCTTTCATTACGAATATTACTATTTTTGCCGTAAGTGTAGCCGTTTTAGTGATATTGGAGATAGAACAAAAAATGTATAGAGTAAACATGAACTACCGGTTTGAATATTCTTTTCAAAAATAGGAGGTGCACATCTAGGGTATATACAAGTCTTAAGTTTGAAGTTTCATAATTTTTCGTTCGACAGTTTTGGCCCTAGAGCGTTCACAGACACACACACAGACACACAGACACACATACACACAGACACACAGACACACAGACACACAGACACACAGACACACAGACGTCATGCCGAAAATAGTCACATTCGATTCAGGGAAAGTCAAAACATATATATCCGTTGAAATCTCGAGTTCGAAATTTTTCATGATTACAATACTTACTTATTACTCTGTAAAAGAAAGTAAAAAGAAACCTTTCTTTAAATTATTAGATATTCGCAGTTATATAAATGTGGTGCTAAATTCACGCTAATTAATATTTAGTGAATAATTAGTGCTATTTAGTTCCCAAAAAAGGTTCCTTAGTAAAGTAGTTCCAAAAATATCCTTTGGTTCAATTTTGAATACGTTAAATAAGGAACCAAGCTAGCGCTTTAGATTTAAGGTTTAGGTACTTTAGATATAAGGGTCAGACACTCTTCTAATAAAAGTAATATTCGTTTATTAAACGTATACTGAAAAAGTTGTTCTTATAGTGAGTACATTTTAATTTGAGCATTACTTTAGAATCAATTCTTTAATATTACTCAATTTATTTATTATTAATAAACTAGTCTATTAACTACAAAATTTATTTGAAGTTTCTGTCTTTATAGGTAAATTTATTTAATAGAAATGTATTTGAGATTAAATACAGCAAAATATTATATAGCATATTTTGCGCAAGTATTATTTATTAACAGTAAGTAGTAGTAAACTTAAAATGATTAAAGTAAATCATTTTGTCAGTGTATATATTTATTAATATACAACAAAAAATAAACAATCTTTAAAACAGAAACTGAACTAATAAATACAAAAATATAACAAACTTTATCTTACAAATATTTGTTTCGAAAACATTTTTTCCAGGTTTCGTAAATATGTAACGGAAAACTTGTAATGTAACTGTAAATGTTTTTACAACTTTGTAGTCTACTATAATCGATTAATAATAATAAATGATAATTATCCTAGAACAATTGGAAATAAATTATTGTTGTTATTCAGTAGAAATCATGAATTCTGTATAATACTTATTAAAAGAAATGATTTTTACTTTCTTTTACAGGGTAATAAGTAAGTATTGTAATCATGAAAAATTTCGAACTCGAGATTTCAACGAATATACATGTTTTGACCTTTCCTGAATCGAATGTGACTATTTTCGGCATGACATCTGTGTGTCTGTGTGTGTGTGTCTGTGAACGCTCTAGGGCCAAAACTGTCGAACGAAAAATTATGAAACTTCAAACTTAAGACTTGTATATACCCTAGATGTGCACCTCTTATTTTTGAAAAGAATATTCAAACCGGTAGTTCATGTTTACTCTATACATTTTTTGTTCTATCTCCAGTAACACTAGAACGGCTGCACTTATGGCAAAAATAGTAATATTCATAATGAAAGATAATAATATTTCGCACAACTTTTGTTTGAAAAGTTTTTTCATAAATTGTACCAGTTATGAGATAACTGCTACGAAAAAACTAAAATATCTTATTTACATTGTCATGGTGATACCTACAATTGTGACAAATTTTATTATTTTTAAAACGAATCAACCATGAGTTACATCATTTGTTTCTTGTTTATTGAAAACAAACAAGCATTACTTTGACAGTTATCTGTATGAATTAATATTTAAAATATTGATTTCTTATTAGAATAAATTGTATCAGGTAAATTATTATAAAATCAATTTATATTATATATTTGCTGACATAATTAATTAACAATTTCAGAGTTTTACTGTGAAGTACTTCAAATTCAGATCCATTATAAATTGGTATAATTATCCAGTTATTTTCATTATATAGTATATATATATATATATATATATATATATATATATATATATATATATATATATATATATATATATATATATAATGAAAATAACTGGATAATTATACCAATTTATAATATATATATATATACATATATATATATATATATATATATATATATATATATATATATATATATATATATATATATATATATATATATGTATAATAATATCTATCTATTGAAAACTACGTAAAATAAAGTTGAGTGCAGGCCACTCCAGATATTTATTTCACAAAATGTCTCGTAATCTCTTTAGCTCACCCTACGAAGTTTCACAGAGCTAAAGCTATTGGTCGTGTGTCTGTAGTATTCTCGGATCAAAAAATAACCTTAACAAAAAATGTTAGTCTCGTCGCCCTGAATCCAAAATTATATATAACTTACATACTTGGATGTTAGTCGTCGCTCGCTCGTAAGATCAAATATATGCCCTCTACTCCTCTGAAGGTACTAAAGCAATTTGAACCAAATTTGATACACATGCTATTTCCGAAGATATACAGCCCCAAAATTAAAAGCCCCGCTTAATGCTACCTCTAGAAAAATAATTGTAACACCCGAAAAAAAAAAAAGATCTTTGCATATTGATAAGGAATAAAGTTAGTATAATCATTTTTTATTGCATTTCTATTCTATATTTCTTCAGATATTATACAATTATTTCTTATTAAAACTTAGTGAACTCTTTAACACCATTTACTTAAATTAAAAGAAATAATCTTAAATATGTAAATTTCAGTTGAATTGATGTCAATGTGAGCTACAGCTTATTTCTTAATGTATAGATAACTGTTCCACTTAACATTAGAAATAGAATAATAATCCATGCGTAATGCTGAAGCATCAACCTAAAATAAAAGTGAAATAATGTCGCATAAATAATAATTTAATAAATTAAATACAAACAAGTATCGTCTCTTAATGGCTTTGTTTACATTTGCCATGTCTTCTTTTAATGTTATGGTCTTCATGCCATAAGCAAGAACATCTATATATTCATCCCAATCGATGTCGTTGAAATCAAAGTTAAATATTTGTTTATCATTGCGCGATAATCTTTTCCATAGATTTTCAGTATTTTGCATTTGAAATATCAACTTTCTCTTATATATAGCTGATAGAACCTTAAGGAGTTGATTAATTTTATCCATTGAGCTGCTAAGCCTTAAAAAATATTCACATTCTTATTTATAAAACAGTTAAAATCGTTTATTAATATTTACTTGTAGTTAAATCCAAACATTGTAAATATATTATCCCATGCACGGGCAGGTAGCGTATGAAATACGTATAACAAGAAGTCGTAAAGTTTTTCAGATTCAGTAGGAATTATCCAAGTAGATGGATAACGAAATGTCTTTTCTAACGGATATTTTAAATTTGTAAGCTTGCTTACCCACATTTGCACTGTCGCTTTAAAATTATTAATATAATTATAAACCCTAATTCCATTTGGTCTATAAATAAAAATAAAATAAGAACCACAGAAATACAAAAAAGAAACAAGCATTTACATTCAGGCACAAATGTTATAAGCTCGCCGAATTATCTATTCAGTGGAAGTTATAACTTTTTATTTTCTTATACACTGTAATAAGTAAGTCTTGTAATCAGGAAAAAATTTGAACTCGACATTTCACGGATATACACGTTTTAACCTTCCTTGAATCGAATGTGATTATGTTCGGAATGACGTCTGTGTGTCTGTCTGTGATTTGTATATGGTCTAGACTCTAGATATTCACTTCTTATTTTTAAAAAGAGTATTCATTTCGGAAGTGCATG
This sequence comes from Leistus spinibarbis, assembly GCA_933228885.1. NCBI lineage: Eukaryota > Metazoa > Arthropoda > Insecta > Coleoptera > Carabidae > Leistus > Leistus spinibarbis. The sequence continues at coordinate 557,890 of OW121812.1, read as the reverse complement.
TTTACTCCATGCATTAATTGTTCATTCTCCTATATAACTAGAACGGCTGCACTTATGGCAAAAATAGTCATTTTATAATGAAAAATATGAGTATTTTGCATAATTTGTGTTTGAAAAGTATCTCCAAAAAATATACTAGTTACAAGAAAACTGCTACGGAAAATCATTAATATCTTATTTATATTTAAAACATCGTATGCCACATTTTGCCAGGGAAACAAAATAGAATAAAATAAATTGATAATTGTCAATCCACAGAATGTGTTTCGACCGAATTGATCTTTTTTTCTGAACTTTGGGTTCACAATCTGATAATATGTTTTAAAGTTTTATAATTTTTAGCTGTACGAAGTACAGAAAAGCTAAAGCATTCGGTTGTGTGTCTGTAGTATTCTCCGATCAAAATATTTCCTTTACTAAAAGTTCTCGTCGGCTCGTCATTAATCGAAAAATATATTTAACTTATGTATTTGTGTGTATGTATCTCGCTCACTCGGTCGGATTTTATTGAAGTTCGTTCGGCAAGTTAAAAAATAGTTTAGTGTATATTTTTAAATTAAAACGATAATCCGGTACTCTCAGAGGAGTAGAGGACACATATTTGATCTTACGAGCGAACGACGACTAACATCCAAGTATATGAGTTATATATATTTTTGGTTTCAAGGCCACGATGAATTCTTTTTATTCAAATCCTACAGAGACACGACCGAATGCTTTAGCTCTTTTATACTTAGATATGTTATGATATATCACGGGTTCTATTGCGCTAAAAATCTGGACCTAGCATAGCCCCTTGAATATTAAGAATAAATGCGTTTTAATAAAATATCATACTTTTGCGACACTTCCCAACCAATGGCAATAAGGCAATTATTTACATAATCACCAGGAAGAAAGAAACACGCAGTATTTGGTGTTGAATTCAAAACTCGTACCATACCATTTGCTAGACCAAGAGCAATACCATTCATTGCATTTATATAATCTATCCAACCCGGTATTGGTTCTTTGTATAGAGGCCCAACTATAATAAATAATTATTGTAAAATTAAAGTACCCCTAAGGTGTTTGCTTTAACAATATCATTTGTAAATTACCTCCTGATGGCCTAAAGATGCCAACTGGTAACTGTTGGCAACGTTCTTCGATCAAGTTATCTGCAACAGCTTTTGTGTACGCATAAGTATTGATAAAATCATTTTTCAAATTTTGTGCGATCTTGTCGAGGAAATGTTCATCAAAGCCGTTCGCCAAATCCATTAGACTTTTAGCCGAATAATTGACAGGGTAAATCTTTTCCTCGATATGTCCATCAATATACACGGAGATCATAGACGATACGTTAATAAAAGCCTGAATATACAAAAACGTGCTAATTTATTCTTTTTGATATAGAATATATTGAATTCTATTTATAAAATACTGCTTCATGAATCACGAATATACAGAATATAGGTCAGTTTTGACGGGTAGCGAATTTTCTTGTAAATCATAGTTACAATATAAAAATAAGGGATTTTCCTTACACGGCTTTTCTTTCAGTTTGTATCGTTTGACAGAATTTTCAACAAACCTACAAAAATTTAAATATTAATAATTGGAAATATTGTTGCCAGCCAATCAAGTGTCTAAATATGTATCAATTAATTCTTCAAGATTTTGTTTATTATATAATTTATAATTTAAATTATAAATTTTGTTTACTGCATCTATCTGTAGTTAATTTGTACAATGCATATTTAATATTATTTCATAATTTGATGCATGGTTTTATTAATTTTTAAATGACTATAAATTACAGAATATATTAAAAAATTACAGTTTCTTAAACTTGGACAGTTAAGTTAAATTGTTAATAATCATTATTTACATAAAATTATAAAAGTAAAACAATTTATTCTGATAACAAAGTCGGTTAAAATCCCGGTAATTTTGAAATACTACTTGATGGCTCTTCAGACAGTAGGTTCTTTGTGTAACCGGAGTACATCGTTTTGCTTGATTGTACTTGATGTTGCACGTTCGTACACAATCGCGCTATTTGTAGTTTGATCACGGTCTTAAGATAATTTTCCTGAATTGTATTGTAGCATTAGAGTTTGTATTGTTCGTCAATCAATCAATAACATTATAATTTTATCTTTTCAAAAATCTAATATTATTTAATAATTTGTCCATTGATATTGAATAATACAAACAATATTTTAAACATTTGTACACATGCATTAAGACATTCTTCATGAATGAATTATTACACAAAAATCGGGATTATAACTTTACTTAAGGTCTTCTAATTGAATCAATTATTCTAAGAATTTGTATTACAAACTTTTTTACACAACACTTTTAATGATTGGTTTTTTGATTCGTTATTATTTTTGAATCAAATAATCAGGCTAGATTCTGAATGTAGCAGTGCCACGGCAGTTTTAAAAGTGATATGGGTCAATTTCTAAAACACAATGGCTCGAGCCATTAAGAATAAAAATTAATTTACACAACTCGATATGCATTTTGAAGATGCACAATATATTTTTATTGACATTTGAATTATTCTGACGTATAACCATTTATTTTTACGTAGGGCAGATTTCTTGATTAGAAATTTATTCATTGCTGTTGTGTAGTCTTTTATTTTCAATACGAACTATTTGATATAATACATAACATTCTTATCTGTCACCATGGCATGGTGGTTACGACTCTCGACCCTTACCCTGGAGGTCGTGAGTTCGATCCCCGTCTATACCAATTTTCATTTAAAAAAAAGTTCTACACATACACACAAACATATACTTCCTGGGTGTTTACATATATAATTTAATAGTTATAGCAATATATATATATATATATATATATATATATATATATATATATATATATATATATATATATATATATATATATTGCTATAACTAGAAATGTTTGTATGTGTGTATGTGAGTGTGTATGTGAGTGAGTTTGTGTGGAACGCTTTTTTTGTAAAAATGCAGATTGGCATAGACCGGGATCGAACTCACGACCTCCAGGGTGAAAGGCATGACACTTAGCCACTGCAACATGGCGGCTGTTAATAATGTTATAAAAAATAATCAAATAGTTTATACTGAAATAAAACAATCACTACGATTCTGAAGTTCAGTCTGCTTTGAAATAGACAAAAACGAATCAAACGTCAGAATGAAATCAGTCAAAAAAGTGTTTGTGAATCTTCAATTAAATAGATTTGAAGTTTATTTAGTGTGTTGTGTACTTTACACAGAGTGACATCTTCTATATTATATTGATATTGTATGTCAATGAGAAATATAAATAATTGTTAGTTAATTAAATTAAGTTTTATTTATACTAATTTGAAGTTTGTGAGTCGCTATTAAGCATTTATGTTTAAATGACCGACCAAAGAACAAATATAAATAAAAGTGCTACCACGTGAGTGTCAAGAACAGTATTTCAACGTACGAATTACGGAAACATTGTTTGAAGTTTAATCTTAAGTTTAAGGGGAGTAGCATGAAATAATTTCAATTTTCAAGTATATAATATGAAATATGTGCATATTATTGCCTAATTAGCATATATTTTTAGCAAATACGTGTTTCTGTACATTTATTTTAATTCATAGTTAATATTTTTCACTTCAAAATGGCCAAGAAGCAGTGATTTTTGAAAATATGAGTTGCGGTAAGATTTTATAGTTCGTCAAATTATAACAACTGCAAGGAAGTAAATTTATAATTCTGGTTATTAGAGAAATAAAATCTTGAAGAGATAATTCAAACATATTTAGAAACATGTTTGGTTGGCAATTTTATTCTTTTATTTTTGATCACAATCCATTGTATTTTAGTATACAACTAATTATCCCTTTTAAAAATGCCGTTACACTGCATCAGTTTAATACTGCAAAATTCAGAATCTAGCCTGATTATTTAATTCAAAAACAATAGTGAATCAAATGTCAAATCATTAAAAATGCTGCGTAAATACGGTTTGTAATACATATTTTTTGAATAATCGATTCAAATAAGAAACAGCAATCGTAAGTAAATTTATAATTCTGTTTTTTATATACAATCATGGAAATTGTCTAAATGATACAACTCATATGCACCATACAAGGTTAAAATCAAAGTTAAACAAAATTTTGTTTAAATTTATCGGATGTTACACAGTGCATGATAAGCGATCGATTAGTTAATCTAATCTCAGCATAGTGATCTAAGAACAAAATAGCGTTCAAAAAAAGGAGTCGATTTTTTCTTTATTATTATTTGCGATGTGGAAATTTGTATTACTATTATAGTCAAACGATACAAAATGAAGAAAAACCGTGTTATTATTATTAAATTATTTGAAAATTCGCCATCAGTCAAAACTGACCTATGCTCTGTATACCATATGGGCACATGGTGCCCACGGGTAACCCTATATATGTATATATATATATATATATATATATATATATATATATATATATATATATATATATATATATATATATGTGGGAATAAAATGAATATGAGTTGGGTTAATTTTAACACTATTTAATAAGAAACAAAAAGTGAATACAATTCTGTATTGATAACAAAATAAAACAAAACCAAATATCTTCTTTTTACTGTGTGGCCTCGCCCATAGCGTCATCATTTGACATAGGCGTCCCGTTGGGATCATCTTCTTCGTAATTTTGCCATGGTTTCATATAATCAGCACTCGATGAAGTACGAATAGGTCCTTCTGTACAGCCAATTTTCTCTACTTCATATCGATCACATCGTTTTTCTTTAATTACTTTGTATGGTCCTAGAAATTTAGGTGACAACTTTGCTTGGGTTTTCTTAATTGCCACGATGTCTCCGACATTATATTTCTTGGCGTGCTTCCTTTTCTTATTAAAATTTCTAATATTTTCTTTCTGTTCTTTTTGTATTTGTTCTTTAGCCTTTTCCCTTAAAAGAGTTCTACCTTCTTCATAAAGGATTGTACATTCTTCCTCAATTAATTATTTCAATTTTAAATCACTTTCATTCTTCATTGGCGTTCCAATCATTAATTGAAATGGTGTTGTACCAATACTACGTTGGTAAGTATAATTCAAAACTTTACCGTGTGTTTGTACCATTCTTCTGGTTTTTCTAACGAAAGTTTTGCCAATACGGGTATTCTTATTCTATTCACCCTCTCGATCTGCCTATTACCTTTTGGCACTCCGGTTGTTATTTTGATATGAGTGATATTTTTTTCTTCGCAATATTCTTCGAATATACCAGATGTAAACGCTGTTCCCTTATTCGATACAATCTTCTGTGGATTACCAAAATTTGCGGCTTGTAATTCAAGCTTATCAATAGCTTCTTGTGATGTTGTATTTTTGCCCGGATAAATCCATACAAATTTAGTGAATGCACAAGTTACTGCGAATATGTACTTGTATGCCTTTCTGGTAGATGGTAGTGGTGCTAAGTGATCTACATGGTACGTTTGCAGAGGTGCATCACCCTTATTTATAGGATTTACCCCTTTTATTTTCTGCTAATATACATAGAATACAATTGGCTATAACTGTCTTTATTTTCTTTTTGACATCAGGTATCCAATATTCTTTTTCGATTATTTCTTGAGTTTTCTTCACTGCAAAATGACCGTTATTTTCATGACATTTTCTTATTAAATCATGTTGCATTGTCTTTGGCACGACAATCAAATCTTTTCCTTCACATGATTTATGAAGTGTTCCATTCCTGATAAAATAATCTTCATACTCGCCTTCTTCTAATATTTTGAAAATGGGTTTGAGATTTGGATCCGTTCATTGGGCTGTACTTGTTCTGTCTGATACTCCTCGAGTTATTATCATAGTGTAAAAGCGGCTTAGTGCATCTACATGTTTCATCTTTACACCAGGTTGATGTTCTATAGAATAGTTGTAATCTTCAAGTAGCAGTGCCCATCTTGCAATTCTTGGAATTAGTTCCTTTTTACTCATAGTATTCTTAAATGCGCTACAAACCGTTATGATTTTAAATGGAATTCCTAATAAATAAACTCTGAATTTTTTCAGTCCAGATACTGCAGCTAAAACTTCTAGTTCATAACTTGAATAATTTCGTTCAGCAGTATTTGTTTTTCGGCTATAGTAATAAACGGGGTGCATCTTGTTGTCTTCTGTATTTTTCTGCATCAAAATTGCTTCAATGCCTTCCTTGCTGGCGTCGGTATGAAGTTCGGTATACACATCTCGATCGAAAATATTCAAAACTGGTCTTTGAGATAACAGTGTCTTCAGGGTTTCAAATGATTTTCGTTCTTCATTACCAAATTTGAACCTTTCTTCTTTCTTCAGAAGGGCTGTCAATGCCTTAGCTATCATTGAGTAATTATTGATACATTTTCGGAAGTATCCAGACAATCCCAAAAAGCTCTGGATATCTTTCACATTCTTTGGTTCTGGGAATCTTGTCACAGCATGTATTATATTTTCTGTAGGACGTACTTGGCCTTCACTTATTTCGTATCCCAAATATTCTATTATGCTGCTTAGAAATTGGCACTTTTTCCAATTAATCTGGAGACCGTAATTTTCAGCAAGTTCTAAAACTCTTCCTAAGGGGGTATTCTAGTCTAGAAATTTGAAAAAATCGTTTTTTTTTCATATTTCCGAAGTCTTGACTTTCAAGAATATGCCTTTAAGAGGATTTTTCAAAATTCCGATTATTTAATGAGTTATAGCCATTTTAGTGACGCGGCATCTTACTTGGTACGACCGGAATAAATGTATAATAGACGGTAGGCGCTTCAAGTTAGTTACTAGTCAGCCTTCGAAAGGATTGTCTTATTATAACTTACATTATAATTTTCTACTAATTCACATATTAATCTCTTATGTGCAATGTCTTTAATATGCACTAAATTTAGGTTATCATTTTTGGTTCCCATTTCTATATTCATCATTGGATTTTCATCGGCTGCTTTAGAACTTTTGATTTCTTTTGTAGTAATTGTAAGTTCAGCTTTTTACTTTCTTTTACAGAGTAATAAGTAAGTATTGTAATCATGAAAAATTTCGAACTCGAGATTTCAACGGATATACACGTTTTGATGTTTTCTGAATCGAATGTGACTATTTTCGGAATGACGTCTGTCTGTCTGTGTATCTGTATGTCTGTATGTCTGTGTGTCTGTGAACGCTCTAGAGCCAAAACTGTCGCACCAAAAATTATGAAACTTCAAACTTAAGACTTATATATGCCCTAGATGTGCACCTCCTATTTTGAAAAGATTATTCAAACCGGTAGTGCATATTTACTCTATGCATTTTTTGTTCTATCTCCAGTAACACTTGAACGGCTGCACTTATGGCAAAAATAGTAATGTTCATAATGAAAGATATTAATATTTCACACAACTTTTGTTTGAAAAGTTTCTTCATAATTTGTACCAGTTATGAGAAAACTGCTACGAAAAAACTCAAATATCTTATTTACGTTGCCATAGTTATACCTACACTTGTGACAAATTTTATTATTTTTAAATTGGATCAACCATGAGTTACATCATTTGTTTCTTGTTTATTGAAAACAAAAAGTAAAAAGCATTACATTGACAGTTATCTGTATGAATTAATATTTAAAATATTGATTTCTTATTAGAATAAATTGTATCAGGTAAATTATTATAAAATCAATTTATATTATATATTTGCTAATATAATTAAATAACAATTTCAGAGTTTTACTGTGGAGTTTGACGGTTTAAGAGTGAATACGATAAGTACTTCAAATACAGATCCATTATAAATTAGTATAATTATCCAGTTATTATTAAGTTATAGTAATTTAATTTGCATTTTCATTTTATATTGGTTAGCAAAGATTTTGTTATCACTTAATAATAATAATTATTATCTGCGTCCGTTTTTGCCAGGAAAACAAAATAGACATTTCATAGTATTCTTGTAGAGTATTGGTTAGTTTGACCCTTTGTTTGAGATTATATATATATATATATATATATATATATATATATATATATATATATATATATATATATATATGTAGACAGTTTGGGATATATATGTATATTAATATCTATCTATTGAAAACTACGTAAAAGAAAGTTGAGTGCAGGCCACTCCAGATATTTTAAGTAATTCATTATCAATAATAGAAGTCATTGGCATTACTTACAGATACAACATGCACTTTTGTATTTGAATTTGTATTGAATTTGCAATTATCAATTTCGATGTTTGTTTCAAAACAAACCTAGTGTCTTTACTTCTGAACAACCAAGGCCTTTCAAAATTTTGATTTCGTTGTTGATTTTAGGACATCCTATTTTGAAATATTCATCGCTTCTAATTATATTAACGCTGCTACCAGTGTTGACGCCGTTTATTTTTATAATTTTGTACATTATTTCTACAGTAATTTCTTCAACTGCTTGCATGCTATTACTTGTTTCAACTTTTTCTTCTTCTACTACTTGCATACTATTTTGGTTTTCTTCAGTTCATCTTTTTTTTTTTAATTTCTCTACTTTTTTCGGACATTTTGATGCAATATGGCCAAACATGTTACATGAGAAACATTTAGCGTCTTTCTCTTTATTTCTACAGTCTTTTAATTTATGTCCAACCTTACCACATTTAAAACATCTGTCTACTTTTATTTCTGATTTGTTGAAATCTTGTCCGTTCATTTTAGGTACATTGACTTTGGTATCTACTGATTTTGACTTATTTTTTATCGTTGCATACAATTCAACTTTTCGTTTGAATTCTTTTATGGTATTAACTCCGTATAGTATGTACTTGTTTGCTTCTGTATCTGGAATGCCATCAATAATGTATTGTATGACTGCTTTTTCTTCTAAATCTGCTTTTTTCGCGATAGCAATCATGGTATGTATATAATCTTGGTAAGATTCTTCTGGTTTCTTTTTCTTTTTTGTCAGTTCTTCATGCACCATAGCGCTATTCACCCGATGACCGAATTCTTCTTATATTGAAGATTTAAATAGTTGCCATGTTTTTATTGTGGGCTGCGACTATAAGAGGTTTTTTAGCACATATTAATAGCTGTGTTTCTGTCCAACCGAACATTTCATGGTTTTCTTCTATATTTTGCAACCATTTTTCCACAGGGTACGTATCGTTGTCGCCGAATGTTGGCAGACTATCTTCAATATCACGTAAATTAAATGCTGTTCTCGAAACACTCTCTTGGTCACGGCGAAGAAGTTCATTCTCCCTTTTTAATAGTTCAAGTTCTCTATGCATCAAATCACGGTCACGTTTTGACATTTTAATGTATGCTCTAATTCGTATATTTAAATATGTAATACACGCGTACAATTGTTTATGTTTCAGTTTCGTATTTTCACCAATTTTATTTATTTTATCGATTTTTAGATACTGTTTTCCGTCCACTGTTTCTCAACTTTTCAGTATTTTCCACTTATTTTTGTTTTTAACACTACTTAACTACTTCTGTTCATTTATTTCACTTTTAGTTTACTTGATTTTCACTTCTGTTCACTTCTTCACTTTTGTTCACTTATTTCTTTTCTTTGCGTTGACAACTTTGTGTTTTTTAATCTAACAAAATCCTATCAATCCCGGTTGAGCCCCCAATTGTAGGAATTAAATGAATATGAGTCGGGTTATTTTTAACACTATTTAATAAGAAACAAAAAGTGAATTCAATTCTGTATTGATAACAAAATAAAACAAAACCAAATATCTTCTTTTTACTCCTCGTTGCTTTTCACGGATATACATATATATATATATATATATATATATATATATATATATATATATATATATATATATATATATATATATATATCCTTAATCCTCTCGTTATTATATTCAAGATTAATTGGATATCGCCTGAATACCTTGTTATTCAACTGGGCTGATAGTTTTGTTCAATCAATAGATATAATAAATCACTTACATTAAGATTTTTTATTTTGTGCGCCACATTGATTGCATTGTTTACACCAGTGATATTATGCTGTACTAACATCTTAAATTGGGCGTTAAATACTGCAGCAGCACCAAGATGAAAAAATATGTTGACTGAGTCTATAACACGTTCCAAATCCTCCGCATTTAATCCTAAATAATCTTCTGTTATATCTCCCGCAACAGGCTGTATTTTGAATGGTAAATTTGGGTTAATTTCTCGAACAGATTTTAAGATCTAGTAATTAAAAATTATTTTTATTCAAGTAATACACTTAAATTGAAAAATTAATATTAGACAAGATTAGAAAGTGCGTGTAACGAATTAATTATGAGCGCTAAATATAGCATTCGTGAATGTGCACCAATTTATGCATAGAAGATCCGAACAGTTTCTAACACGGAAAGTTAGCGCTGGAAATATCACTATTTATTATCAATGAAAACTTACGTCATTATTTCTTAAGATGGTGATACGCTCTTCCACACTTTTATTCTTTTTTGGGCGAATAAGCACCAATATTTCTCTTAAATTAGGACATGACCGTAATAACTTTTCTATCAATATTTTCCCCATAAAACCAGTACCGCCTGTTAGTAAAATCGTTTTATCCGCATAAAATTCTGGTATGGACGAATTTTCTAACAAATCACAAGCTGAATTCTACAAATTTTATTATGGTTTAATTTCAAAGAACATGTAAATTATATTCACTTATCATTTTTGGTGTAGCAGTTGAACACTATGTTTCTAATTCAAGCCAGAAGTCACAGTGCAAAAATATATCTATTATTTAATGTATATATATATATATATATATATATATATATATATATATATATATATATATATATATATATAAATTGCAAGTCCTTGACATTATTGATTGTTGTTGTTTGGTCAAGCTATGTAATTCAATTTCTTTATATAATGTAATAAATATTGAGTAGCATATTTTTAGATACGATGTTCACGGTGAAAGATAAGAGTAATTTTTTATACAGGTTATAGTAAAAGAAGACTATAATTATTATGTAAAATAAATGTTTTCATAGTGTCTATAAATTTTCGTTACATAAGCGGAAATTCTATAAAATCGTGAATATACTATCATACATCATATAAATATATATATATATATATATATATATATATATAAATTTGTATATAAAATTCATATTTTGTAATTATGTAAAATTGAAATTATAATGACTCTTCCGTAATTTATACATAACAATAGTTAAAGATATATTCCCTGTTGATCTGAATTTGTTATCTTAAATTAACGTAAATGATGGTCTTCTGTATAAGTGAATATGAAATAAATATATATACATATATATATATATATATATATATATATATATATATATATATATATATATATTTATATATATATATATATATATATATATATATATATATATATTTATATATATATATATATATATATATATATATATATATTTATATATATATATATATATATATGTATTTATATATATGTATATATATATATATATATATATATATATATATATATATATATATATATATATATATATACATATATATATAAATGTACTTCTCGATGTGTGTATGCCTGTGAATTTTTTCAGAATTTTTGGACAATAAGTTTCGGAGTTACTACACATTCAAATTGCATTTTTAAGCAACTTCACGCGATTTGGTCATTTTTCATACATATTTTACACCAATAAAAATGATATTTAGAAGAAAATCTCTAATGCAAAGCAAAAAAAAAGCCTTTGATATGTTCTAATTACCGTTTAATTATGAAAAGCATATTATCATAGCGAATGTAAAACAAGATTCGGTAGGTACAACGCACCGATGCGTCCAGCTCACTTTTAGGTAAGATATGCGATACGAGCAGTGGTTTTTAATAATTATGACCTTTTGGTTAACAATTTGAAAAAATGGGTTGTGGCCAACGCGGGACTTTCTTTTACGCAGTTTTCATCAATATTTATTGATTATAAAAATATAATATTAGGAAATAATAATCCAACAGATACAATATGAAAACCAAGCTTACCTTATATAAATGATTGGGTTGAAAATTATACCAATACCAATTTGTAATGGTTTTGAACTAACTAACTATCAAAACTAAACAATTCTCTACAGAAATATTCTGAAATGTCATTTATCTAATTCAGACCATTTTGTTTTCTTGTCGAAATATTGACGGGCGCAGATGATCCGATTAATTAAGCTACATTCGAATCCATGACAACGTAAACAAGATTCTTAAAATTTTCGGTAGCGGTTTTCTCGTAACTGGTACATTTATTGAAGAAACTTTTCAAATAAAAGTTGTGCGAAATATTAATATCTTTCATTATGAACATAACTATTTTTGCCGTAAGTGCAGCCGTTCTAGTGATATTGGAGATAGAACAAAAAATGCATAGAGTAAACATGCACTGCCGGTTTGAATATTCTTTTCAAAAATAGGAGGTGCACAACTAGACCATATACAAGTCTTAAGTTTGAAGTCTCATAATTTTACGTTGGACAGTTTTGGCTCTAGAGCGTTCACACACACACACACACGCACACACACACACACACACAGACGTCACTCCGAAAATAGTCACATTCGATTCAGGGAAGCTCAAAACGTGTATATCCGTTGAAATCTCGAGTTCGATTTTTTTGGTGATCCCTATACTTACTTATTACTTCGTAAAAGAAAGTAAAAATGTTATAAATATAAAAAGTCTTACATTTTTTTGTAGATTACTATGATAAAGAAAGAAATTAGTGCATATTGTAAAATTCAAAATTATAATATTTAATAAATTATTTCGGGCTTTGGGTTAACAATATGAAAATATCTTGTAGACATAAAATATCTTCGAATTTTTGAGTGTTATTTTTATAAGCGCAGTATTAAGGGGGGTTTCAAATTTTGTATTTCAAATATTATATTAAAAGCATTTTGCACAACACTGATGTTGCTACAGATATTCATATGTGTTTAAATCATCCAATGAGCTATTCCAGAAAAGATTTTGCCAGAAACAAAAAAGAAGTATCTTTATATTATATACTTTTCATTTTACACCGGTTAACACAAATAGATCTACTAAGAATGAATTTGTAATGGTTATTACAGATAAATGTTGAAATCATTTTGAAAAACAGTACGTATTAAAAATTACATTTCAATATAATGATAAGGATATATTGTAATAATTAGCTAAGTTGTACAATTTCAGGGTATAACTGTGGAGTAATAGTTTTTTTTTTTTGACAGTTTGCTTGGGGTACATATTTCGAATAGAAAGTCGGCCACTCCAGATTTTTAATTTACAGTAACTAAAACACAAACTGTTGAACGTTTTATTCCAATAATAATTCCATAATCGACATTGCGTATTACATCAAAGAGAATAAAATTAACATAGTTATTATCTATTGCATTTTAACTTTACTTTACCAACTCTTAAACACTATTTACTTAAATTCAAAGAGAACATCTTAGTCAGGTAAATTATAGATGAATGGTTGTAAATTTTTAGCTATAACCTAATTATTAACTTATAGATTACGGATTCAATTTTCACTAGAATAATAATCTATTGCATTTCTATTCTTCATTTTTTCAGAGATTATACAATTATTTCTTATTAAAACATAACCAACTATTTAACACCGTTTACTTAAATTAAAAGAAATTATATTAACTATGCAAATTTCAGTTGAATTGATGTCAATGTGAGCTATAGCTTATTTCTTAATTTATAGACAACTGAACCACTTATTAGAAATAGAATAATAATCCATGCGTAATGCTGAAGCATCAACCTAAAATAAAAGTGAAATAATGTTGCATAAATAATAATTTAATTAATTAAATACAAACCAGTATCGTCTCTTAATGGCTTTGTTTACATTTGCCATGTCTTCTTTTAATGTTATGGTTTTCATGCCATAAGCAAGAACATCTATATATTCATCCCAAGCGATGTCGTGGAAATCAAAATTAAATATTTGTTTATCATTGCGCGATAATCTTTTCCATAGATTTTCAGTATTTTGCATTTGAAATATCAACTGTTTCTTATGAAAAACTGATTGGAGCTTAAGGAGTTTATTAATTTTATCAATTGAGCTGCTTAGCCTTAAAAAATATTCACATTCTTTTATATAATAGAGTTAAAATCGTTTCTTAATATTTACTTGTAGTTTAATCCAAACATTGTAAATATATTATCCCATGCGCGGGCAGGTAGCGTATGAAATACGTATAGCAAGAAGTCGTAAAGTTTTTCAGATTCAGTAGGAATTATCCAAGTAGAAGGATAACGAAATGTCTTTTCTAACGGATATTTTAAATTTGTAAACTTACTTACCCACATTTGAACCGTCGGTTTATAATTATGAACGTAATTATAAACCCTAATTCCATTTGGTCTATAAATAAAAATATAATAAGAACCACATATATACAAAAAAGAAACAAGCATATACATTCAGGCCAAATGGTTTAAGCTCGCCGAATTATCTATTCAGTGTAAGTTATAACTTCTTTAGTTTTTTATACACAGTAATAAGTAAGTCTTGTAATCAGGAAAAATTTCGCACTCGAGATTTAATGAATATTTACATTTGGACTTTCCCTGAATTGAATGTGACTATATTTGGAATGACGAATTACTTAAAATTTGTATATGGTCTACATGTGCACCTCTTATTATTGAAAATAGCTTTCATACCGGAAGTTCATGTTTGCTTTATGGAATTTTGGTTCTTTCTCCTATATCACTACAACGGCTGCACTTATGGCAAAAATAGTAATTTTTATATTGAGTATTTTGCATAACTTTCGGCTGGAAATTTTCTCCAAAATATGTACCAGTTACGAGAAAACTGCTACGGAGAATCATAAATATCCTATTTTTATTTAAACCACCGTAAACAAAATAGAATCAAATAAATTGATAATTGTCTTTTTCCACCGATAATCACAAATAGAGCGACAGAATGTATTTCGAGCGAGTTGGTTTTTTAACAATGTTTTTCTGTACTTTAGGTTCACAAACTAATAAAACGTTATTAAGTTTTATAATTTTTAGCTTACGTACGAAGTACAGAAAAGCTAAAGCATTCGGTCGTGTATCTGTAGCATATTTTCTTCAAAATATTTCCTTAAAAAAACGCTTGATTTACTGAATTACACTTTAATTTTGCCAAAATTAGAATTATGCATAATAATTTCACAGTTTAAAGTATACCGTAGGAACGTAACAGTTTGCTTCTAAAAATTTGACTATTCGCATTAAGGTCGGCGACAGATTGGTAAGTTGTGTAATTCTTGTGTTTTTCGAAAACTATTCGGTGGATTTAAATTATACTTAAAATTATAAAGTCATATTCAAATATGACGGGGATGACTATCAAATTTATTTCTAATTTAAATAAATAGAATAGTTACGGGGGGTACCATATTATAATGTACTCAAAAATAACTAAAAACATACTTATCCCCGACAAAATAAATTAGTGAATGCACTTTTAATTTTTTTTTAAATAATCAAGCCGTTTTGATAAAAACACAAGAAATTAGATTTTTCCATAAGAACCAATGTTAAAATGGTTCTGCTTACTCAAACTTTCTTCCGCGGTGGTATCGCTAGTAGTTCTCGATATTACAGAGTGTTTATTCGAATTTTCGTTGGCATGCATTTGTAATTGTGCTAATATAATATATATCGCTAGCCGAATAAATAAATATTATATGTATGTTTGTATGTAATTGTCCCGGAAAATATTATTATTGTGTATTACTGCCGAAAATATGATACCAGATATCAAGAAAACAGGTTTATTTAACCTATTACTGGTAAATAAAGTAAAATAAAAAACTGCCGAACGAAAAATTGAGAAACTTCAAACTCAAGATTTGTATATGATCTAGATGTACACCTCCTATTAAAAACAAGATTTGGTACGCGTAGAACGCACCAACGCGCAGAGCTCGCCCTTAGGTAAAATATGCGTTGCGAGCAGTGGTTTTTAATTATTATGGCCATTTGGTTAACAATTTGAAAATATGTTAAAGGTGTAAAAAGTCTTACATTTAATTTTAGATTATATTGATAAAAAAATTTTTAGTTCATACTTTAAAATTCAAAATTATAATATTTAATAATTTTTTTCAGGCTTTGGATTAACAAAATGAAAAAATCTTGTAGACATAAAATATCTTAGAATTTTTAAGTGTATTAATTATTTTTATAAGGGCAGTATTAAGGGGGGCTCTAAATTTTGGGGCCCTATAACTCGGGAAGTATACGGGCGATTGGATTTATACTTCGAGCGGATTCAAATAAGATGCCAAATAATATGTTTACCAAATTTACATTATATTGATAAAAAAATAATTTAGTGCATATTTTAAAATTCAAAATTATAATATTTAATTTTTTTTTCGGGCTTTGGGTTAACAAAATGAAAAAATCTTGTAGACAAAAAATATCTTAGAATTTTTAGTAGAATTTTTATGTGTTTCAATTATTTTTATAATGGCAGTATTAAGGGGGGATCCAAATTTTGGGGCCCTATAACTCGGGAAGTATACGGGCGATTGGATTTAAACTGCGAGCGGATTCAAATGTGAATCGCTCTGGTACCTTCAGAGGAGTAGAGGGCATAAATTTGGTCTTACGAGATACCGAGCGAGCAACGACTAACATCCAAGTATATAAGTTATATACATTTTCGGAATCAGGGCGAACACTTTTTTTTAATGAAATTTTTTGATCAGAGAATGCTACAGACACACGACCGAATGCTTTAGCCTCTTCGGTACTACGTACGGCGAGCTAAAAATACATTGAACCAGAAGAGCATGTTAACTTTATGCATTTTTTGTTCTATCTCCAATATCACTAGAACGGCTGCATTTATGGCAAAAATAGTTATGTTCATAATGAAAGATATTCATATTTCGGACATATTGCCAAGTTCTATAAAAAAATTACGAGTTACGAGAAAACACAATGGAAAATCATACAATTCTTATTTATATTATCATTTAAATGCATTTGTGATCATTTTAACTTTCATTTACAAATTCATTAATTTGTATAGGGATCACCAAAAAAATCGGACTCGAGATTTCAACGGATATACAAGTTGTGACCTTCTCTGAATCGAATATGACTATTTTCGGAGTGACCCCTGTGTATGTGTGTGTGTGTGTGTGTGTGTGTGTGTGGGAACGCTATAGCTTCGAATTTAATAGGAATCCCCATACCCGCTGCAAACATAGCAAAACATAGAACAAGGTTTCGTCGAACCCTTAAAACTCCTTTATCACAACATTAAAATGAATGACATTTTTATTTTTCAGATAGCCAATACTTCGCTTTAGGCTTCTCTAGTTTTCGATTTTCAATATTTTGCTTAGATATTTTTTTATATTGTTCTATATTTACCCTAATTTCAAATTCCATAGTTTTTATTGAGATGACAAATTTAAAAATTCAAAACTAGACAAGCGTACATTGACTATTTTTTCTAGAAATTGTATTACTTATGTCTGAAGAAAATTTGACAGGTAAACAAAATATAAATATTGTCATTTTGCTCACAAATAGATCGACTGAGAACGTGCATTTTTAAAAATCAACATCTATGTTTCATATCGAAGAAACAATATTTGATAACATAATAAAATAATAACAGAATTGGTACAATTTCCAGTGTATTGCTGTGGAATATTGGTATATTTGGACAGTTTGTTTAGAATATATATTTCTAACGAAAAGTACGTAATATAAAGTTCTGTGTTCGCTACAACCAATTTTGTTTATTTGAAATTATAGATACAAGGACAGCTGCATTCTGAATATTCTAAACAAGAAAATTTGCCATGTCATCATTTTCAAAAACGATAGCGATGATTTGCTTGTGGAACAAATACCAATAGATTCCAAACTTTAGTCGGAAGAATTTTTGCACAAATTA
Source organism: Leistus spinibarbis (assembly GCA_933228885.1). NCBI lineage: Eukaryota > Metazoa > Arthropoda > Insecta > Coleoptera > Carabidae > Leistus > Leistus spinibarbis. The sequence goes on along the minus strand of OW121812.1, from coordinate 539,906 downwards.
AAATAATTTAATTTGAATTTTTGTTTTCCGAAATTGTACTATAAAAATGTTCAAAGGGTCTCAAATATATGGAGTGATTGCAATTCTTTACTCATTATATTGTAATAAATATATATACAAACATATATATATATATATATATATATATATATATATATATATATATATATATATATATATGTATATATATATTTATATATATATATATATATATATTTATATTTATATATATATATATATATATATATATATATATATATATATATATATACATATATATATATATATATATATATATATATACATATATATATATATATATATATATATATATATATATATATATATATATATATATATATATATATATATATGGGAGGGTAGGCAGAAAGTTACACCAAGCAAAACAAAATATTGAGATAAGTCAGAAGCTATGAATGGTCGAACTTTCAAATAATTTCCGTAGAAGGCTCTCATTGCCCACATCAAACGTCTATATTTTAGTGACAATTGCGGTTGCAATTCTTTACTCATTATATTGTAATAAATATATATACAAACATATATATATATATATATATATATATATATATATATATATATATATATATATATATATATATATATATATATATATAGCCTAGAGCGAAGTATTAGCTATCTGAAAAATAAAAACTTCATTCATTTTAATGTTGTAATAAAGGAGTTCTAAGAGTTCGATGAAACTTTGTTTTGCTATTTCTGCAGCGGCTATGGGGATTCCTTTTAAAGTATTAGTTGTGCACTAGCATCAGTGTTCTTTGGGAGTAATTTATGTATTACTTTGCATCGATTATTTATACATCCAAATATATATTAATTATTCTTTAAAAACCTGATATATCACGGGTTCTATTGCGCTAAGTATCCGGACCTAGCATAGCCCCTTGAATATTAAGAATTAATACATATAAATAAAATATCATACTTTTGCGACACTTCCCAACCAATGGCAATAAGGCAATTGATTACATAATCACCAGGAAGAATAAAACACGCAGTATTTGGTGTTGAATTCATGACTCGTATCATACCATTCGCTAGACCAAGAGCAATACCATTAATTATATTTATATAATCTATCCAACCCAGTACTGGTTTTTTATATAGAGGTCCAACTAAAATAAATAATAATTCAAATATTGAAATATCTCTAAGGTGTTTGTTTTCACAATATCATTTGTAAAATACCTGCTGGTGGCCTAAAGATGCCAACTGGTAAATGTTGGCAACGTTCTTCGATCAAGTTATCTGCAACAGCTTTTGTGTACGCATAAGTATTGCTAAAATTATTTTTCAAATCTTGTGCGATCTTTTCGGGGATATGTTCATCAAAGTCGTTCGCCAAATCCATTAGACTTTTAGCCGAATAATTGGTAGGGTAAATCTTTTCCTCGATATGACCATCAATATACACGGAGATCATAGACGATACGTTAATAAAAGCCTGTACATACAAAAACGTGTTATTTTATTCTTTAGGTTATACATAATATTGAATTCATACTTAGGTACATTCAAGATCAATTGGTTAACGCCAGAATACCATGTTTTAGAGTTATTCGACCGGTTCGATTGTTTTGTATATTAAATAGATATAAAAAATCACTTACATTTAGTTTTCTTATTTTTTGGGCAACATTGATCGCATTGTTCACACCAGTGATATTATGTTCTATTAACAATTTTAATTTAGCGTTAAATACTGCAGCAGCACCAAGATGAAAAAATATGTTGACTGAGTCTATAACACGTTCCAAATCATCAGTGTTCAAACCTAAATAATCTTCTGTTATATCTCCCGTAACGGGTTGTATTTTGAATGGTAAACTTGGGTCAATACCTCGAACAGTTTTTAAGATCTAGTAATTAAAAATGATTTTTATTTAAGAGGAATCCCCATACCCGCTGCAAACATAACAAAACATAGTTAAACAAGATTTCGTCGAACCCTTAAAACTGCTTTATTACAACATTATAATGAATGAAATTTTTATTTTTCAGATAGCCAAAACTTCGCTCTATGCCTCTCTAGTTTTCGATTTTCAATATTTTGCTTAGATTTTTTTTTTATATTGTTCTATATTTACCCTATTTTCAAATGTCCATAGTTTTTATTGAGATGACAAATTTAAAAATTCAAAACTAGACAAGCATACATTGACTATTTTTCTACCGGAATATTATAAAAGTTTTATTAAAAAAAATTCACTAGCAAGTATTTTAAGGGTCAAACGAACGCTCCAACTATAACGCTTCAAGTAGTAAATAGCATTGGCTCTTATGGCGCTAAGATATTCGTGCGCTTCCCCCTTTACACCGACCTGTAAGGACGAGCAACCATGGGGATTCCTCTTAAGTAATAGATATAAAATGAAAAATTAATCATGTGGTGGATTTTTTTTTACTATCTTATACTCAGTAATAAATATGTCTTGTAATCATGAAACATTTCGAAATACTCGTTTTGACTCTCGCTGAATCGAATGTGACTATTTTCGGAATTACGTTTGTGTGTCTGTCTGTGATTTGTATATGGTCTTAATGTATGAATGTGAACGCTCTAGTGCCAAAACTGTCGAACACAAATTTGTGAAATTTCAAACTTAAGACTTGTATATAGTCTTATTATTGATATAAATAGTCAAACCGGAAATGCTTGTTTATTCTAAGTATTTATTTTTTGTCTTTTCTCCAATATTACTAGAACGTCGCCACTTATGGGCAAAATAGGTTTGTTCATAATGAAAAGTTTCTTCTACAACATGATTGGGTACGTACAACGCACTGATGCGTCCAGCTCGCCTGATAAGTAATATATGCGATGCGAGCAGCAGTTTTTAATTATTATGGCCTATTGATTATCAATTTAAATATATATATATATATATATATATATATATATATATATATATATATATATATATATAGAAAGTCTTATATTTTTTTGTAGAATATTTTAAAATTAAAAATTATAATATTTAATTTTTTTTTATGGCCTTGGATTGACAATATGAAAAAATCTTGTAGATATAAAATTTCTTAGAATTTTTGCGTGTTTCAATTTTTTTTTAAAGGTATTAAGGGGGGCTTCAATTTTAGGGGCCTATAATTCTGAAAGTATACGGACGATTGGATTAAAACTGCGAACGGATTCAAATGGGATGCCAAATATTATGTGTACCAATTTGGTGTGAATCTCTTTGTTACCTTCAGAGGAGTAGAGGGCAAAAAATTGGTGTTACGAGCGAGCGACAACTAACATCCAAGTATATAAGTTATATATATTTTTGGATTGAAGGCGACGAAATAAAAATTTTTTTTTGGAAATTTTTTGATCCGAGATTGCTACAGACACACGACAGAATGCTTTAGCATCTTCGGTACTTCAAACGGCGAGCAAGAAATTTATCAGTTACGAGAAAATTTTGTTTTTCATAGATACGCATGTATGGAGAATATATTTAATAATTCGTATGTATTATGTTTGACAACATTTTGACAAGGAAACAAAATAGACTCAAATAATTTGATATTTATCATTTGACATCGATCGACAAATATATCGGCCGAGAACGTGTTTCGAGCGTAATGGTTATTGCAGATAAATTTTGAAATACAGTACGTATTACAAATGATATTTGAATATATTGAGTAGGTGAATATTAAAGAAACGACATCTATGTTTTATATTGAAGAAACAGTATTTTAATAGTATAATAAGCAGAATGGTACAAATTCAGATTATTACTGTGGATTGATTTGACAGTTTGATTGGAATATAAATTTCTAGTGTATAAGAAAGTCGAGTGCAGGCCACTCCAAATTGTTTTTCAACTTTACACGTATTTTATTAAATTTGTCAAACTATTTATTTTGGTCACAAATCAAATTTAAAAGACACAAAAACCAAAGTGCAACAAAAATTATTTGTAGGCTTTAAAAATGAAAATATTAGACAAGATTGGAAAAACATACTAATATTTAGACGTGTAACAAAATAATTAAGGGTGCGAAATATAACATTCGTAAATATGCACCAATTTATGCATAGAAGGTTCGTACAGTTTCTAAAACGGAAAATTTGTACTGGAAGCATCACTTACATTTATTATTACTGAAAACTTACGTCAATATTTCTTAAGCTGGCGATACGCTCTTCTACACTTTTATTCTTTTTTGGGCGAATAAGTACTAATATTTCTTTTAAATTAGGACATGACCGCAATAACTTTTCTATCAATATTTTTCCCATATAACCAGTTCCGCCTGTTAGTAAAATTGTTTTATCCGCATAAAATTCTGGTATAGACGAATTTTCCAACAAATCACAAGCTGAATTCTAAAAATTTTATTATGGTTTAAATTCAATGAACATGTAAATTATAATCACTTGCCATTTTTGGTGTAGCAGTTCCACTACACGTACACTGTGGTACAATATACTGTGGCGATAGACAACATGTTGCGGGGGTCACGAGCGCTCACACCTTATCACCTGCGAAAAAAGTACAATTGGTTAGGGGGAGGGAGGCACTCTGTAAAGGGGGCATTCACCTTTTGAGCACAAAAAAAAAGCTGTTTTTTAACATTTTTTTTTCTCAGGGTACGTTTGAGATATTCGCATGCGGTTTTTTGTATCGTATTTATTCAACTTTTCTCTTTCATAAGGTATTTTTTAAAGTCGGGTACGTTCAGCCCCGGCGAAGATGTCCAGGTCCAAAGTAGGCAGCTCAATTTAGGCGCGCGGTAGCATAACTTTGGTCCCAGTTGTTTGAAAAAAAATAAGAAATAAGGGTTTTAAAGTATATTAAATTGTCTAGAAATTGATCTTCGGGTGGTCCATTTGGACCATAATTAGCAAAATGGCCACCATCGTACGAAAAAAGTTATTTTTTGTCACTTTTTTTTCTCCTTTGGCGGGCCTTAAAAAATATTAACAAATGTCGAACACACTTCGTCGAGGATCAACTTCTAGAGAATTTTATTACCTTTAAGATGCACTTATTGAGAGTTAAATCGGTTAATTTGTTATTGAGATATTCTACCGCGCGACTTAAAAAATATGGTTTCGAGAAAAACGCGTTTCAAGTTTCAACATCAGACTGACGCGCGCAAAAACGCCATGCTTGAGCAAAAACATTGTTTTGTTTAAATCGCAATTTCACATACTTCCAACTCGAATTTCAAAAAACGGCTTCAGAGCCCTATAGTCAACACTTCAAAGTGTCCTATTCTGCAAAAAAAAAAATCGATTTTTTGAATCCGCAAAAGGTGAATGCCACCTTAAGACAGCGAAGATTGTGAACGGAAATAAATTTCAGACTGTGTGGATTAAGAATGTGGAGAGAAAAAGAGAGGGCAAATTAATTTTTATATGAGGTTGATGTGTGTATGTGAATGTATGATATGTAATGATTTGGATATGTTAATTATGGTGGCTGCGCTGACCTCTTCCTAAGCCGCCGGTGGATGCGACGATGCTAGTTATGAGTGTGTATGGGGTGGGTATCTCAGTGGATGGTTGTTGTGTTCTTGGATACTGTGTGTATATGATATATGTTCAGGGGATCGTGGTAAACTTATAAATTTAATATATAAAGACAATTAATATCTGTGTGTGTGTGTGTGTGTGTATACACAATAGAAGTGTATAAGATATATTATAAGTTTACTCGTAAACATCTAACATACACCTTTGTATGTCGGGGTCCCTTTTGAATTTGTTAACATAAGATCATTTTTAGAAATTCACGAATTGTGTATATCGTCAAAACCTAACCATTTTGCAAAATATTTGCTGCCTTTGCGTCTAATAATTTTCTCAACGAGAGAAATATCAGGATGTTGCGATATTTGCAATGCTGATTCATTGACCGATCCTTTGATCGATTGTCCTTGTTCATCTTCTAACTTCTATGTTTGATTAACCACAATTATCTTAAAAACTTCAGTTGTCCAGTTTGGTGTGTATGTTATATAGAATACATGTTTGTATTTGCTTATACGTACACGATCGTTTACTTTAAAGTTCTTTCTTGTTATGATGGACGGTATTGGCTGATGATGGTTAATACGTGTGTTGGACGTCACACTGCTTGGTTTCAAGAATATCTATCCATTTGTACGAGCTACGAAAACTACATATTTTCCAAACTTTTCCCTTGAGTGTACGACTGCATCGTTCTACAATGCTGGCCTTTAGATGTGTAAATGTTGAATAATGAATAATACCTCGCTCTTGCATTAGCTTTTGGAATGTTCTGTTGAAGAACTCTTTTCCATTATCTGTTTGTATATTTTTCGGCACACGACCTAAAGTGTCAAATATTTTTTTCATAGCATCCGTGACGTTCGTCCCCTCTTTTGTGTAAATAGGAACAGCCCACGCGAACTTTGAATATGCATCAATAACTGTGAGCATATAACGATATTTCTTATTTTCACTTGCATATGCAATCATATCAACAAGATCAGGCTGCCATAAGTTAACAAATCTTAGCATAACAACATGGCGGCGAGGATAATTGCGACGCGTAAATTTATGTAGTTCGTTTACAAGCTGTTGTTTAGTAGCCTACTGAGCCGTGTGCTGGTGCTACTTTGTTTTCAATAGTTTTAACGGTTTGACGGCCTGAAGTTGGATCTCCAGTTCGGTTATTATATTTTCGTGAATTTGTCGTAGGGATGCCTCCTGAATTGATTTACTGCGCACCTCTTGCTCAATCTTCTGAATGAGTATTCCAACACCATGGTGTATTCCATTTATATCATCAATTATCAAATCGATGGACTTCCTTACGCATTTCATTATGGTTGCGTCATTTTCTTGCTCTGGATAACCAACACTAATCAAACGTTTTCTCACCATATTAAAATCACCGTGACTTGTCAGCGAAAGTACACCAACCATTTTTGTGTGGGTCACACTGTGGTTAAGAAAACGACCAATCTTGTCGGTAGACATTTTGCGAATGGTCACTATAGAATTATACGCTGCTCGCGTAACTCTTCTTCGAGCGCTATTATCTCATTATTATGACCTGTATGTCCAATGGCTGCTGATAATTTTAATATATGTAGGCGAGTGCCCATTTGGATCATTCCAGTAAATATAATCAAGTGGTTTTTTTGATACATACATCATTGTTTCCAAGCCACCAACTTTGTGAAAAGATTTTATCATACGTCTCTATTTATTGCTAGCATTTGCAAAAAAAAAAACGTTCTTTTCGTAATTTTCCGCATTTGTATGCAATACTATATTTTTATAGGCACTCAGATCAGTGTGCGAATATCCTGATGGAGTATTAAGAAACAGCAATTGTGCAATTCCGTCTGTCATTACATGCCATTTATGTGTATGAAATTATTTGCATCAACCGTTACAACCAAATCGCCAATTGTAAATATATCACCGTCCCTCATTATTCCATACCGAGTGTCCAGCAGACGTTTCTTCTTATCATCCTCTGTCGGAAATATTATACCTTTAAAATATTCTCTTGTAATAGGTCCAAATTCGTTGGATAGGAATGCGAGCCTCTGTCTTCCTATGCTGAAATAGTCGCTCATTACGTTTTGTGTATCACAAGCGATGTCGTCGAATACGAATATAGAATTTGGTTTCACCGCGTCCGTCTGCACAATGTCTGCATTGTTGCTAATCGGAAAAAGACAATATTCTGCACAGAAGGTAAAAGTCTCGCAAGCAGCCTATACTTTGGTTGATCATGTGTTTTCGTGTATAAATAAACGTTTTCAATGTTTAAACCATTTGGAATTGTTATAAGGCTCATCATAACAATTGTTTTGCCGCAATTACTGGGTCCACTATTATGCATCATATCATTAATATAATAACCCAGAAATGTATGTATGTATGTATATATGTATGTATATATGTATGTATATATGTATGTATATATGTGTAGAACGCTATTTTGTAAATATGCAGATTGGCATAGACGGGGATCGAACTCACGACCTCCAGGGTGAAAGACATGACACTTAGCCACTGCACCATGGCGACTGTTAATAAAGTTATAAAAAATAATCAAATAGTTTATACTGAAATAAAACAATCACTACGATTCTGAAGTTCAGTCTGCTTTGAAATAGACAAAAACGAATCAAACGTCAGAATGAATAGTCAAAAAAGTTTTTGTGATAAATCTTCAATTCATTTGATGATTTGAAGTTTATTTAGTTGTGTACTTTACACAGAGTGGCATCTGCTATATTATATTGATATTGTATGTCAATGAGAAATATAAATAATTGATAATTAATAAAATTAAGTTTTATTTATTCTAATTTGAAGTTTGTGAGTCGCTACTAAGCATTTATGTTAAAATGACCGACCAAAGAACAAATATAAATAAAAGTGCTACCACGTGAGCGTCAAAAACAGTATTACAACGTACGAATTACGGAAAAATTGTTTGAAGTTTAATCTTAAGCTTAAGGGGAGTAGCATGTTATAATTTCAATTTTTAAGTATATAATATGAAATAAGTGCATATTATTGCCTAATTAGCATATATTTTTAGAAAATATGTGTTTCCGTACATTTATTTTAATTCATAGTTAATATTTTCACTTCAAAATGTCCAAGAAGCAGTGATTTTTGAAAATATGAGTTGCGGTAAGATTCTATAGTTCGTCAAATTATAATAACTGCAAGGAAGTAAATTTATAATATTTAGAAACATGTTTGGTTGACAATTTTATTCTTTTATGTTTGTTGGCACAATCCATTGAATTTTAGCATATAACTAATTATCACTTTTAAAACTGCCGTTGTGACACTGCAATTTAATACTGCAAAATTCAGAATCTAGCCTGAATATTTAATTCAAAAACAATAATGAATCAAATGTCAAATCATTAAAAATGTTGTGTAAAAATGATTTGTAATACATATTTTTTGAATAATCGATTCAAATAATAAACAGCAATCGTAAGTAAATTTATAATCCTGTTTTTTATATACAATCATGGAAACTGTCTAAATGATACAACACATATGCACCATACAAGATTAAAATCAAAGTTAAACAAAATTTAGTTTAAATTTATCGGATGTTACACAGTGCATGATAAGCGATCGATTAGTTAATCTCAGCATAGTGATCTAAGAAGAAAATAGCGTTCAAAAAAAGGACTCGATTTTTTCTTTATTATTATTTGCGATGTGGAAATTTGTATTACTATTATAGTCAAACGATACAAAATGAAGAAAAACCGTGTTATTATTATTAAATTACATGAAAATTCGCCATCAGTCAAAACTGACCTATGTTCTGTATACCATATGGGCACATGGTGCCCACGGGTGACCCTAGTATTATTTGGTAAAAGTATGTCATGTTTATAGCTACACCCATCTGTGATTTCCCCAAGAACATCCAAGTTTTTAACATTTAACGATTGCACCTGCTTGACAGTTTTCATTTTCCACACCTATAATACAACTGATTGATATTACAACATTTTTTTCTTCTATTTCTTTATAAAATGTTGTGCAAAAAGGAATGTAGTCATTGCGTTGCTATGAACCGTCAAGGAAGTGGTCTTCTGAATAGTTTAATTAATCGATTAGGTGTTGAGCTTCATATACCAGGATACCAATGCCTGGTACCAAGTTGGATGATCGTTTACGTCGTGGCGATCTAAGCATAAATGTAAAGAACACGACATTGCATATTCGCACGATAAAGAAAATCTAGGCAAAAGACATAAAACGGATCGAGCACTAAAGAACGCCACCTGGAGTCGCGTAATTGCATCAGATTCAAGTATAGGTGAAAAAGCAGCTGCGTTCACTGTCTGGAACACAATGAATATAAAACACAAGCTAGGGATGGGATTGCGTAAAAAACCGAAAAATGCTAAAGTATAGTATGGGCGCGTTGTGAAAGCATTTCGAAACACCATCAGAATGGTTTTGGCAGAGTCCAAAGCGCAGGAGATAAGAAGAACAACATTGAACAATGCTTAACGACACATCGGGGATGGGAACCCACTGCCTACCGTAAGCGCGGTCGGTGCAGTACATATTTGGACAGTGGTGGCAATTTAAGGCCTGCAGAGGAACTCAGCACGTTCACTCAGCGGTTCAAACACTACCATTACCTATAATTATAGAAGAATGCAACAACCTAACACCGTGATACGCCCTGTTGTATGATATGTATTCCAGAATTCAAACATCCTATTACGGCCGCACAGCCTGCGAATCACTTTACGGTGTTCGAGAATTTTGTGAAACACACCTATGTTCGATATTGACTGTTCGCGGCAAAATGAAATGATGAAATCGGCAACGGTTGACATATGTTTGGAGTTTGAATCAAAAGATCCCTTTCCCGAAAATACTGCAGCCCATTGTATCATAATGCACGATCGCATAGTCGAGTATAATCCGCTGTCAAGCATTGTTAAAAAACAAGTTTAGTTGTAGAGGTGATCGTGCTAAAGCATTCGGTCGTGTGTCTGCAGCATTCTCGGATCAAAAAATTTCATTAACAAAAAGTGTTTGTCGCGTCGCCCCAAATCCAAAAATATATATAACTTATATTGTTACTTGGATGTTAGTCGTCGCTCGCTCATAAGACCAAAATGAAATAGTATAATTTGAAATTTTGAAATATGCACAAAATTATTTTTTATCAATATAATCTACAAAAAATTGGCTATGGCTAAACGCACGACTGGCCTTGACTTGGAAGAAATAAACTATTTTTTGTACGTCCCATTTATTTTATATTTTTATGATAATAGTAATAGTTGGTTTTAGATTATATCTACAAAAAATTGGCTATGGCTAAACGCACGATTGGCCTTCCCTTGGAAAAAATTAACTATTTTTAATAGTAGTATAAGTAATAGTTGGTTTCAAAATAATTTCTTTAAACAAATTATAGATAACTAGTAATTAGTTTGACGTCAATACCTTCAATTTACACTTATTACAATTTCAATTTATAATTTAAATAAACTGACTTGAAACTATTTATATAAACCTTCAGATGTACATGTTTATATGTTTATACATATGCTGATATGTTTATATTTATGAGAAGAGCACTTCTCGAGCAGGAATCGAACCCCAAGTTTCACCGTGAAAGTCGAGAATCTTACCCTTCCGCCATGGCGACAATTAAATTTTTAAATTTAATCAATAAAACTGTCCTAAATATTCTAAACATAAGTAAACTTTTATTGGTGGGCTAAAATATTTTATATTTTATAATGATCATTTTTAATGGCTTGAGCAATTATACTTTAACTAGGGTCACCCGTGGGCACCATGTGCCCATATGGTATACAGAACATAGGTCAGTTTTGACTGATGGCGAATTTTCATGTAATTTAATAATAATAACACGGTTTTTCTTCATTTTGTATTGTTTGACTATAATAGTAATACAAATTTCCACATCGCAAATAATAATAAAGAAAAAATCGAGTTCTTTCTTTGAACGCTATTTTGTTCTTAGATCACAATGCTGAGATTAAGTAATCGATCGCTTATCATGCACTGTGTAACATCCGATAAATTTAAACTAAATTTTGTTTAACTTTGATTTTAACCTTGTATGGTGCATATGTGTTGTATCATTTAGACAGTTTCTATGATTGTATATAAAAAACAGGATTATAAATTTACTTACGATTGCTGTTTATTATTTGAATTGATTATTCAAAAAAATTGTTTTACAAATCCTTTTTACACAACATTTTTAATGATTTGACATTTGATTCATTATTGTTTTTGAATTAAATAATCAGGCTAGATTCTGAATTTTGCAGTGTTAAACTGATGCAGTGTCACAACGGCAGTTTTAAAAGTGATGATAATTAGTTATATGCTAAAATACAATGGATTGTGCCATCAAAAATAAAAGTATAAAATTGCCAACCAAACATGTGTCTAAATATGTTTGAATTATCTCTTCAAGATTTTATTTCTCTAATAATCAGTATTATAAATTTACTTACTTGCAGTTATTATAATTTGACGAACTATAAAATCTTACCGCAACTCATATTTTCAAAAATCACTGCTTCTTGGCCATTTTGAAGTGAAAAATATTAACTATGAATTAAAATAAATGTACAGAAACACGTATTTGCTAAAAATATATGCTAATTAGGCAATAATATGCACTTATTTCATATTATATACTTAAAAATTGAAATTATAACATGTTACTCTCCTTAAACTTAAGTTTAAACTTTTAATTGAAGATTTATCACACAAAAACCTATTTTGACATTTCATTCTGACGTTTGATTCGTCTTTGTCTATTTCAAAGCAGATTGAACTTCAGAATCGTAGTAATTGTTTTATTTCAGTATAAACTATTTGATTATTTTTTATAACATTATTAACAGTCGCCATGGTGCAGTGGCTAAGTGTCATGCCTTTCACCCTGGAGGTCGTAAGTTCGATCCCCGTCTATGCCAATCTGCATTTTTACAAAAAAAAGCGTTCCACACATACACACTCACATACACACTCACATACAAACATTTCTGGGTTATTATATTAATGATATATGACTATTAATTACTTTTAAATATAGTTGTGATTGCAAAATTCAAAGTCTACATTGATAAATAGACATAAACGAATCAAACGTCAAAATTTAATTTAATAGTAAATAATTTTATTGTGAAAAATCTATTCAAATATTAATTTGAAGATTTTATGTGTATTTTGAGTGTTGTGTAGTTTGCAGTTAGCATCTGATGAATTATATTGATATTGTAGGCCAATGACAAATATAATAGTAAATCTTTCATGTGCTTATTTAATACAATACAAACGACGGAGAAAATAACGAAATTACAAGATCGTTAGCTCGTAAGACCAAATTTGTGCTCTCTACTCCTCTGAAGGTACCGTAGCGATTCACACCAAATTTGGTACACATATTATTTTGCATCCCATTTGAATCCACTCGCAGTTTAAATCTAATCGCCCGTATACTTCCCGAGTTATAGGGCCTCAAAATTTGGAGCCCCCTTGATACTGCGCTTATAAAAATAATTAAAATACTCCAAAACTTTACTAATAATTATATTAATAATATTTTATGTCAACAAGATTTTTTCATATTGTTAACCCAAAGCCCAAAAAAAAAATGATTAAATATTATAATTTTGAATTTTAAAATATGCACTAAATTATTTTTTTATCAATATAGTCTACAAATAATTGTAAGACTTTTTGCATCTATAACAATTTTTCAAATTGTTTACCAAAAGGCCATAATAATTAAAAACCACTGTTCGCTACGCTTATCTTACCTAAAGCCGAGCTCTACGCGTTGGTGCGTTTTACGCGTACCAAATCTTGTGTTTAAGAACCGTCGTTTGAGGATTTGAGGTTTTTAAAGAAGAATATCTATTTATAACCACTGAATTTTGAAAAGATAAAATAAAAAAGATTAAAATTACATTGCTACTGATTGATAGCAATATTTTAAATCTCAAAAATATTTTTCATAATATTTTAAGATAGTCGTATGATAGGACGTTTGAAACAAAACAAATTCTTAACAGAAAGTTCTTGTGTTGTCGCTCTGAATCCTAAAATATATCTCAAATACTTGGATGTATGCTCGCTCGCTTGGACGGTTTTAAGACACTTCTCGGCAGGTACCGGGCCGATTATACTGAAATTTGATATACCTTTCTAACGCCTAATAGTAGCTTTTTTTTATGAATTTATTTTAGTACAAGGAAAAAGTTTAGACGAATGATTTTTTTTTTTCAGTTTATAGAGTATGTATTTCTCTTTTAATGAACATATTTCCATCCCTGTAACTCCTTTATTCCATATTTAAAAAAAACAGAGGAGTACGGTTCCCAGAATTTCTCCGAGCTGGGTTTAATGAAACAAAAAAGCGAAACGGATTTTTGATGTCAAGTTAATTTCGCATCAAATTCAAATTTGTCATCAAATGGCGGCCTGTTAAGCAGAAAAGTCGATTTTTCGTCTTATTTTTTCGTATTAATTTATGTTAAATAAATTCTGATATAAATCCGTCAAACGATGACAAATTTTATAAGCTATAAGAGGGTAAAGAAATTAAAACGATTAGATAAACCGTTCAAGAAATATCCTGGGAACCGTAAATAAAAACATAATTTTGTGATTTCGAATTGTACCGTAATTTTTTAATAATCGCAAAGCTTTACGCGTGCTCATCGCGATGCGTGTCTGAATTTCTCTGATAGGTTACCTCAAAACAAAGTGAACAGCGCCAACTGGAGAGCGCGCGTAGGAGGTTGCTCGACTTAAACCGCTGTAACTTTTGTTATAATTTAAATTTCGATAAACGGCTTCGAAAATTGAATTTTTAAATAGTATTTCTAATAGAATATGTAAAGAAGAAACCATTTTTTGAAAACGCAAATTATGCATCCGACCAAATTTTGCCTTGTCGTGGCGATTTTTGTGGCATGTAATTGAACTATATGCTCTTCCCTAATGTCAATATCTGGAACTACTATTAAAAATGAAACCTAATCAATGGTAATTATATCACGGACACTCACAGTTTACTACGCCAATTTGTCCTGTCAGCCTTGATCTTGTATTCTTTGGTATATTTGCATTTAAACTGTAATTTCTTTAAAATACCATTTTTCTAATATATTTAAATATTGGTCCTCTCTATTCAAATAAATTAACTAAAATAATAAAGGTATCTGTATTACCCAGACTAGGCTGGCCATCTGTGTTCCTATGTTATAAGCTTCCCCCATGCGCTATGCGATAAAGTTGAAATATTCATGTACGACTATGCGTCGGCAGTTGACGTGGCATGGTGGAAAAGTAAGCGTAAACACTAGATAGGATTTCTCTATATCCATCTTTTGTCGGCGGAGCGCATATGCGTAACTTGGCATGGAACAGCCATGCGTAAACGAAGCATTATTTCTTTGACATTTTATCTTCTCCCAATACATATATTTGGTGTTCGAGGGAAATATTATCCAATGACAATTGGTCCACCAACCACTTTTTCTAAAGTAATTTGCTTTAAATTTATTTGTGTTCATATATTTATTGAGTCCAATATATATTATTATGTTTACGCTTATACAAATTTTTTATGTCCTTTCAAGATGTACAATTTTGTACCAAAGAGATAGTTGTGTTTTTAAGATACATAACTCATGAATGTAAAATATTACAAAAATTACTAATAAATTTGTTTAACATACATATGCCAAAATGTTTATGTCCCTTTGCCCTAGGGGGTGAGCGTGCTGAAATGCGAACCAGAATTTGTATCGACTATGACTCAGTGTTGCCAGATGTAACATAATTATCAAAATGTAACATAAATTTAGCATAATTCTGATAATAAAATTAATCTCACATTATTAACAAATATAACATAATTTTATAAGGTTTTCTTTATATACTGTATGTATAATACTACCTATTACAGAATATTTTCAAAAATGAATTTAATTAAGATTAATATTAGAAACAGATTGTCCAGCGAAATGCGAAAATTTTAATTTAATTTTGTAATGCTATTTATATTGTAAAACAAAAATATATTTAGGTCTATTTGTTGTCTTTTTGCAGTGATATGTTTTCTCCAAGAGAGTCTAGTTTCTAGATGCATACCTAGGTACTTTACGTGGTTCTATCTTGGCAGTATTTGGTAATTGATGTATATCGCTGGACAATGAACTTGTTTGTTGGTAAATATCATATAGGTGGATTTGCTTTCATTAATTTTTATTTTCTACTTTTTAGTCCATTCTTGAATACCATTAATTGCTTCTTGTGAGTTCTCTGTGGCTTTAATGGGGTCTAAGGTGGAAGAAAGCACTGCTGTGTCATCTGGACCCCTATTCTGAGTATCTCAACTCAATATATTGAAGTGAGATTTGAGATAACGATGACGTACCACTAGTGAGACGCGCATGTGAGATCTTTAGGGATTTTTCTGACTTCAAGTTTACAACACTTGTTACAATTATTATTTTAAAAAGATTTAAAACTACAGTAAATACAAATATTATATATATATAATAGGCCGGAAATGTTTGTAAGTGAGTTTTAAACAACACAAAACAAGGAAAACACAAAATACAAAAAACCCAAAGAGACCAGCAAAAGATTTCACAAGTAATAAATGGGTAACAGTCAGTTCAAGCGATTTCATTAATCTCTGCGCTTGTACAAAGATGTCATGGCACACAACTAATAATCTGTCAATTTTCTCACTAGTAACTTTTCTGGTCTCACTACCTACCGAGGTAGTGAGAGAAATTTACGAATTGATTGAGATCCATGACGTCATATCATGTTTACGCAATGAATCCAATAGATGGCAACAGCGTTTAGAGTGAGATCTCACTTCAATATATTGAGTTGAGACACTCAGAATAGGTACCCTGCATATGTAGCGATTGTTACGTTTCTATGACAGGGTAGGTCGGTTGTGTATATTTGGTATAGTACTTGGCCTAGTACGCTGCCTTGTGGTATGCCTGCTAGTATAGGGTATTCCTGGGATAGGGTGTTATCGCAATCTACCCTATATATTCTGTCTATTAGGTAGGATTTCATTATTAGGTAGAAGCTATGGGGTAGATGTTTCTTGATTTTGTGCAGTAGTCCAGGATGCCAGACTTATTTTAAAATTCAAAATTATAATATTTAATATATTTTATGGCCTTTGGGTTAACAATATGAAAAATTCTTGTAGAATTTTATAAATAAAAAAAATATATATATATATCTTAGAATTATTAGTAGATTTTTAGGGTCTTGTATTTATTTTTATAAAAGCAGTATTTAGGGGGGGCTCCAAATTTCGCGGACCTATAATCCAAAATAAAATCATTTAGTAAATGTTTAATTAGTGAAATTAAACACTGTGTTAAACTAATTAAACATTAAAAATTAATTAAATAATTTTAGTTTGTGAATTACGGGAATATTTTTAGTGTGGCCTCCTGTAGTCCGGGAATGGAACTATACAAGATAGCGCTGTATAGCTTATGCATTATGTTAGTTGTCTGTATATGTTGGGTCTGTGGTCTAACGAACAAACCTACTGTGATGTTCGCAACTGGTTTAGCTTTTTGACTTTGCTGGTTGCTCATAATGTGCATTACCACAGACCCAGGTTTTTGTAAAGAAAGAAACTTTTCACTAGCCCGGTCATCTAAATTTGGTGTAAAATAGTTATTATATTATTTTAGTTTTTAAAATTCGCGTTCTATAATCTCTTCTGCCATTATAATAAGTCTAAAATAGAAACCTGTATCATATTATCGATAATTGCAGGTTATAAGATTTTAGTTTATACATTGGCAGGTAATAAACTGAACAGGAAAACCAGAAAGAACACACTACGTTGCGCAGACTGATTTTCTTTGAAGACAACTGAACAAAAAGTTAATAGTTGGTCAACTTCTTTAAATTAAATTAAAATGTGCATATATTCTTCTTAAATTTAAATTATATGATATTTCGGGTTCGCTTCAGAAAGATATTAACTGAACCGGTACAGAGTTCCGTTAGTCAATTCTAAACCCCCATTTTTGTAATATCTATACGGATATATCGAATAATTTCAATAGAGTGACATATACATATAATAAGAATAAAATTATAAAACATTGAACATGAGAAATTATTCAAATCTGACATTTATTTTTCAAGTGTGCAAATGAATGGATAATGAATTAATTTCCTTTTATTATATCAATCACCATAAAAATTATAATATGTTTTTCTATAATTAAATTTTCGGACATTGGTTGTTTATTATATGCAAAACTTTATCTATTGTCGTAACAAAAACTTAATTGCAAAAGTTCCGGAAACTCAATTTATACGTCTGTGCGCTGACTTGTCATTTTTAACTTTCTTGTACCTAAACTATTTAATATATATAAAAATAAGCATAGGTGCGGGTACTATTACCTTCAGCTCGCCTAATATTCTATTTGTTGGAACTTTTAATTTATGTAGTCAACCACTGAATTTTGAAATGATAAAATTATAAAGAGATTGTTACTGATTGATTGCAACAATACCGTTTTTTATTGCAATCATTACAATGTTTTAAATTTCAAAAATAAATTTCGTTATATATATTTTTTTTTTGTTTTTTGGTTCATAATCTGAAAAATAGTTATAGATATAAAAAGCCTTATAAATATTTGAAGGATACAATTATAAATTATATATATTTTTAATTTCAAAATTATTTATTATTGAAGCTATCGGACTCATAATTTGAAGAAAATTGCTGAACATAAAATATCGGAGTTATAAGGCCCCAAAATTTGGAACCCTGCTAAATACTGCTCTTAGTCCACTTTTAAATTTTCTACTAAAAATTTTAAGATATTTTATGTCATTAAAGTTTTTTCAAATTGTGAGCCCATAGGCTAAAAGAAATTAGACATATTTTGCAGTAAATTAGACATCGAACGCCATCTATAAGTGAAACGAAGAAGTTATGTAATTTTTTTGGATATATTTTCCATTATATAAACTATTTGTGTTACGATGTGTTTTAAAAATTTGTGTTATAACTATATCCGTTTATTAAATAGGATATTATGTGAACACCAGTCTTCTTTAATTCTGTATTTCAGAACGTATAACCATTTACAGTCTATCTGACAGTGAAATAGGTCGTGCATTGAGAGTGATTTAGTGAGTGACAAAAGTGAGCTTGTTGAAGTTAGCTTGGGATTTGGATTCGTTTTTTCCCACTACAATCCCAATATACAACTGGATTGGATCCCTGAGATCATTATTGTTTTTATGCTTAAAACCTTGTTTATACATAAATAGCGATGTTCTAATTAGTGTATTTATATTTATAAACTATTATGTGATCTATACTATAATAAAAAATAATAAAATCTACTGTAAATTAGTAATTACAGCAAAAATTCCGTGCAGAACCAGTACGATAAAGCTTGCGATCCTACGTTTTATTTATTTATGAGCATACTAAAATATGCCTCACTCTAAATATTTTATACAATATAGATTAAAGTGTGATTAATTAAATGCAATCATAAAAATTAAATAAAAAAAATATGTATTTTGAGAAAATCGACATTGAAGTTCAAAATACGCATGCCGAGGGACGTTTTATTTATTTACGACCATACTAAAATATGCCTCACTCCAAATAATTTATATAATATAGATTAGGATGTGTTTAATCAATTGCAATCATAAAAATTAAATAAAAAAATATATATATTTTGAGAAAATCGACATTGAAGTCCAAAATACGCATGCCGAGGGACGTATCATTTATTTACGACAATACCAAAATATGCCTCACTCCAAATATTTTATATATTATTCATTAAGGTAAGGATCAAATGTAATCATAAAAATTATTTAAAAAAAAAAAATTCTTGGAGAAAATCGACATTGAAGGCCAAATGACGCATGCCGAGGGCCGTTTTATTTATTAATAATTATAACACAGGGGAGCACATATGATAAAATTAACAATATTTTGAGTAAAATACATATATATTATTTGCGCAAGAGTGATTTATAGAATTTATACCGGCAACGTAACTGACATGTTCGTTGAGAGAAGCCATTTTCGTGTACAATGTGTAATCATACATTCGGCTACAAGCAAGGGTTAAATTTGCATATGCGGTCGCATACGGGAGAGAAGCCATTTCCGTGTGCTACTTGTAATGTATCGTACGGCAACAAGCAAAGTTTAAAGTTTCATATGTTGACGTACACAGGAGAGAAGTCTTACCCATGTACAGTGTGTAATAGTTCGTTTAAACACAAGCAACATTTGTCGTAACATATGCGAACGCACACGGGAGAAAAACCTTATTCGTGTACAGAATGTAAAAATTCGTTTGCGTACAAGCAAAATTTAAAGTTACACATGCGAACGCATACAGGAGACTTGTTTTTATTTTTATTTAAACTAATTCCATTAGTTTCATTATTAATGTTACAATTACATTTTCAAATAAATATGTACTACTATAAACGTTCTAATTAACAATGTTTTACAACATTTTACGTAATACTTAATAATAATAATAACCATTGAAACTATTTGAATGTATTTAATAATGTTTCATTACTTAACCCGTGAGCACTATGTGCATAGGCACACAGTGTATGTGTATGATATAGATCATACACATACACTCGAAAACGGTGTATATTTTTTCAACCTAATTGGAATAATATTACGACCTCCACAACAAACCGCGTGAAAAAACAGTGAAAATCATCGAAACTTTGCGAATTTTTTCCAACCAAACCATAAATGATAGAGAGTTGTAATTTGGAGGGTTTATTATATTCAAAGCACTGAATATTTTAAAAATGCTGAAGATTTTGCTGCAAAGGGCGACCTAAATTCCTAATTTAATTTGGAGATAGCTAGCGAAAATAGCCTATTTATATATTATATGTAAAGTGATTAGCAATCTTGCTTGTTTTACTCTACGTTTCAAACATCTGTGTCGTTCTTTTCGACACACGTAAATAAATATGTATATCTACATACATATATTTCTATACAATATATTTATTGCATATATATATGAATGAGTGCAACATTCATTATTGTCGTAGTTTTGATGTTTCTGAAAGGAAATGTTATGATTACAAGGCGATCTGCCAAAGGGGCAGTGTACAGGTCCGGACTTGCACACTGCGAAAACTTTAAAAGAGCGGATGCCAAGCAACCAGAACTGGGACACCCTAACTTTAGTGTCCTGTAAATAAGTAAGTTATCAGGGGTCCACCTCCGTCCTCGGGTGGACCCATCGTGACGCTACGACCCCACGGCAGGGTCAATCAACCAACGCACCCACCCGGTCTCGATGCCAAGTTCGGTAACACCTTGCTTCTCCACTGCACTCTGGCCGTACAGCGAATAGGCACGGGGCCGTCCCTGACACCGAGCGCACCTACTGCCAACAACAACCATCATACTTTTGTGCCCCTAACGGAGCTTACTAGGTATATCAGACACGTTGAGACAGATAGGCTTCTTAGGAGATGCGATTGGTCAATTTGACAAAACGCGCCAATACTAAACATTGTTAGTAATCTCATTTGGACCAAAAAAAGAAAATATGGCAAAATTGGTGTGTAATAACTCTCCAGCTATATAACACCAGCCCATCACTAGCTTTGTACGTTTCTACACCGCAACCTGGAACTTCCAGCCCCTTACCCTGGCCGTCGTCTATCGGTATATCCAACCAAGAGCCCAACTGATACCGCTGAGTCATTTGCCAAACGGACTCGCAAATACTCACGATTAAACAGCCGAACAAATGGAAGCTACGATAGACGGCAGGGCCCAGAACGCAAAGCCCAAACTGAGGGTGCATACTAAGTACCCCGTAATGCCGGTCGAGGCGATGGGAGCGCACAAGCCATAAGTATACTTGAATTAGCCAACTTGTTGATTAAAAACGCTGAATAATGTCAGCTTGACTTTAAATTAAATAACAATGAAATAACAATCAAAATTCGCGAACCGACCACCCCAATACACCCGTGATCATTCATTTCCCTCCCACAAAAAAATATATACAGGATCTGAGATATACAAACGACTCAGTCCAACACTTATTTAATCCATTTAACGTTAGCCCCGGGGCTAGTTAGGTTGAGGTGTTGTGTTGTGTTGTGTTGCAGGCGCCCCTACATTTAGCAGAGGGGCCTGTTGATGGATGATCTTGTTGTTGTTGTTGCACCCAGGTGGCGTTTATGCTTGTTTGCCCATTCCCTAACCTAACCTAACCTACCTACTTTCATTTCTATAACGACCTATTTTATGGGCAACACAAACATGGCCCCCAGGTGTCCGTTGTCCGTTGTCCGCTGCGAAGCGTTGTTAATAATAAAATAATTAATTTGCAATATTTTATGATGCGCGAAGTTATGTTGAAGTTAGGATGTACGAATAAATATATAAATGGGGGGAGAGAGTCGTGCCATTTTTCAAAATCACTTATACCCTTAAATATTTGAATAAAATTTCGAATTATTTAAAGAATAAGGCAAAAGGGTAAAATAGTGATTATGCTTTATATTTCCCTGCTGTGGAAGGCGTAAGTTGTTCTTAAGTCATGCAACTTCAGAATGACTTACTTGAAAAGAACTTACTTAAGTAACACCCGCGACTGTCAATTCTTTTGTTATAACAACAAAAATGATTAGAATTAGAATTGCAGTCGATTTTGATATTCGTTCGCTGATATTAGGATTGAAAAACGACTCACCGCTTAAATCCAAATTTGTTCCTCTCCTATACCAACCAGGGCAATGTGTGCCCAAGTCACAAGAACCTGCCCAAAAAATACACAAACAATATTGGCATCAATGTATGCAATTTTGCTTAAACATTTTTTTTTTTTTTTTTGCAGACTTCTAGACAACTTGGCAACATTGAGCTGGTTGGGTACACCACAGCCGAAGTTCTAGTTGTCCTTTTTGACTGGCGATAATGTCACTTTTTAGAGTCCCGCGAATTATGACTTTAAAACACTCACTTCACATATTATAAACGATCGTTTTATTATTTTTATAACACTGACTCTACACTTACTATTCACTGACTCTACACTGACTTTTCACTGACTTTTCACTGATTTATCACCGACTTTGGCAATTTACTATTGCATTTGAAAATAAACATTCGCGTAACACCACCAAGGTAAAGTACACATTTAGTACAGTCGTATATGTTGTTGAAAATTGTTGCGCGACGGAATAAGTGTGCTAGCTGTTCACAAACTGCTAGAAAACAATTTCAATTTAAATTTGAATCATCTGGTTGGTTTATTGTGTGATTATGTATAGTGATTTTAATTTTAATTTTATTGTAGTGAAGTATTTAAAGGGTAGAAATAATAATGATTAACATTTACCAAAGCAGACTTCCTTATAGGCATTCTCCAGAATCGAAATTCATCTTACAGCAGCCGGAACTACTGGACTACCGTTTCATATAATCCAATTCTAGATTTCATTTATTTATTGTGTGACAAAGTCTAATTGTTTTTTTTTTTTTATATTCAATAAACATATTTTTAAACTTGAATTCATATCATATCTACTACATACAAGACCTGTTCCTGACACGGAAAGATAAACTAGAAATGTGAATACATGTTTTGAAATAAAGATTTAACGAAGACCTGTCTGTACTCACTGCTTATAATATCCTAATTAATAAACGGATGTTACTAATATAATTAGAATGCATCGTCATCTATAAGTTTCGAAATAAAAAGGTATTGTTCGAACTTGTATATTTACGTATAATGTAAGAAGTAAACAAAATTTATTTATATCCACATTTAAAATAGCTATATTTGTCAAAGTTGCAAAGTTTCAGATATGATCAATCTTGAGTATTCGAATCAAGTATTTTGCGATTATATTTAATACTATGCTTAAAGAATAAACTACTACACGAAATATAGACCGATTTGCAGCAACCATCCTTGGCGGTTATACAAACATCGCATCGGTACCTACGATACTACATTTATTTTACACTAAACATACATTTATTTCGAATATTGTGTTGTGCAATTGCGAAATATGAGCTGCTATTTCTGAATGACACTGTAAAGTTTGTCTGTTGGCAACTCAACCCGCACAGTAAATAACAATTAACAAAAGCTAAACATTAACAACAACAACAAATACAACAACAAACCACACACAAACAAACATCAAACCAAAGCTCTCTCAACCTCAACCTTAGCCAGCATGATCTCAGTAATATACTGAGAGACTGCTTCCCAAGCTTCACGACTAGAGAGCATCACCTCAACAAAGTATTCCGGAGAGAAAACATTCAGCCCAAGAAGACTACACAGTAATTCTCTGCTGGCAACCCATTTACCACAGTTGAAGACATAATGTTCCGGAGAATGAAAGACCTCCGGACACATGAGGCACCTCTCATCATTTGACTTCCTAATCTTAAACAAATATGTCCCAAAGCACCCATGCCCGGACAAAACTTGGGTTAGATGATAATCCACCTCACCAAATTTCCTATCAACCCATGGACGAAGATTAGGGATGAGACGACGAGTCCAAGAACCCTTGGAGCTAGCATCCCAAAATCTTTGCCAAGAGCTAAAAAGTTCATCTCTAGCCAACCTATTAGCTAGAGCCCGACCACCTGACCCAGCCCCAATAACAGCGGCCCTAACTCCAGCCAGAAGATCAATAGGCGGAATACCAGAAATTACAAAAGCCGCCTCAAACGAAATCGTACGATATCCACAAATCACCCTAAGAGCCATTTGACGCTGAACCCCAAGCATAAACATACAAGTTCGATGAACCCTCAAGGCTTCAACCCAAATGGGAGCGGCATTGCTATCGCTTTTAGTATTGGATTTATTACGATTGGGCTCGCCGGTGCGGCGAGTTGGTAGCACTGGCGCTAGCGCCAGTTCTTGTTTTTCCTGAATTGCATACGTTACAATTATTAAAGCTTGATTATAACTTCTGATTTCCATTTATCGCTTGAACTGTTAATTTAGGTATAATTATATATCAGTAGTTAATAATTTATATAATTTTCGTATATGTTGGTAATCATTTCTGTGTTAGTGTGAGAGCGTGTAATATCTATAACAAATAAAATTTAAAAATATCTGGAGTGGCCTGCACTCAACTTTCTTTTACGTAGTTTTCAATAGATAGATATTAATATATAATGAAAATAACTGGATAATTATACCAATTTATAATGGATCTGAATTTGAAGTACTTATCGTATTCACTCTTAAACAGTCAAATTTCACAGTTAAACTCTGAAATTGTTAATTAATTATGTCAGCAAATATATAATATAAATTGATTCTATAATAATTTACCTGATACAATGTATTCTAATAAGAAATCAATATTTTAAATATTAATTCATACAGATAACTGTCAAAGGAATGCTTGTTTGTTCTCAATAAACAAGAAACAAATGATGTAACTCATGGTTGATTCGTTTTAAAAATAAATATCTGGAGTGGCCTGCACTCAACTTTCTTTTACGTAGTTTTCAATAGATAGATATTAATATATAATGAAAATAACTGGATAATTATACCAATTTATAATGGATCTGAATTTGAAGTACTTATCGTATTCACTCTTAAACAGTCAAATTTCACAGTTAAACTCTGAAATTGTTAATTAATTATGTCAGCAAATATATAATATAAATTGATTCTATAATAATTTACCTGATACAATGTATTCTAATAAGAAATCAATATTTTAAATATTAATTCATACAGATAACTGTCAAAGTAATGCTTGTTTGTTTGAAACAAATGATGTAACTCATGGTTGATTCGTTTTAAAAATAATAAAATTAGTCACAATTGTAGGTATCACCATGGCAACGTAAATAAGATATTTGAGTTTTTTCGTAGCAGTTATCTTATAACTGCTACAATTTATGAAGAAACTTTTCAAACAAAAGTTGTGCGAAATATTAATATCTTTCATTATGAATATTGCTATTTTTGCCGTAAGTGTAGCCGTTCTAGTGATATTGGAGATAGAACAAAAAATGTATAGAGTAAACATGAACTACCGGTTTGAATATTCTTTTCAAAAATAGGAGGTGCACATCTAGACCGTATACAAATCTTAAGTTTGAAGTTTCATAATTTTTCGCTCGACAGTTTTGGCCCTAGAGCGCTCACAGACACACACACACACAGACACACACACACACACACACACACACAGACACACACACACACAGACACACAGACGTCATTCCGAAAATAGTCACATTCGATTCAGGGAAGGTCAAAACATGTATATCCGTTGAAATCTCGAGTTCGAAATTTTTCATGATTACAATACTTACTTATTACTCTGTAAAAGAAAGTAAAAATTAGACCAAATGGCTCTTTTGCTAAACAAAGTCTGGGAAACATTTACTTATTTAAATGAAGATGTTGCAGGTATATAAATATAATTTATATATAATATTCAAACCCGTTAAATTTTGAAATATAAATTGTAAAGCGCGGTTTATATGCAAATGCATATTTATTTGTATATGCAATCTTTATATAATACCCGAATTTTGTACATAAATTTGCGTATTGAGTTATGTATCATAAGTGAATTTCTATATTCTACTGCGAAATTTCAATTATTGTTCAGGTAATTATGCTCTCTTACGTAAATCGTGATGAACTTTTTTCACAGGATTTATTATGCATTTACAATCTGTTATATAAATTTATTGGAATTTTTTTAACCCCATTCTATTGATCCAACACAGTTAATTGGAACATTCCTGAATATTAAAGTCGATATGTTAATTTAACAAAACCTCTGTTTAAAAGAATTCTTCGCGGTCATCATAAGTTAAAAATCATGCTATAACCTACTATAATCATACCTTATAATTAATTCTATGTATATTACTCTGGTTTGCAACTAATATTAAAATTAAAACAATATTAATAATTTAAATAGTAGTAGTAGTACAATTTATTACTAACATAAAAAAATATTCAAACCACAAAAATATATTAATAGAAGTAACAACTAGCCATCTGGTGTTAGTTGAAACTACTATTTCATTAGTTTTGTTTATGAAAAAAAAAATTGAATTAGGACATTTTTCGATTATTTCAAGATCTCACAAAACTCGAATCAAACTTGACACTCTTTTGTACAAATAAATCCTCAACTCCTCTGAAGGTACCAAAGCGATTTGAACCAAATTTGCTACATATATTACTTGGCATCCCATTAGAATCTGCAGTATTAAGGGGGGCTCCAAAATTTGGAGCCCTATAACTCGAGAAGTATACGTACGATTAGATTTAAACTAAGAGCAGATTGGATTGTAATGGATTGTAATTAATAAATAGCTATAAAGACAAATTAATTAATTTCAAGGTCATCCAAGGGTTTCCCCCACATGCGATTATTTTTCCCATAATCCTAATTTTTTTGCGGATTTTTCCACAAAGTTTCATCCATTTTGGACGTGAGGCCCATCATCGACAGTTTGACCATATAAAACTTTAGTGCATATTTTAAAATTAAGAACTATAATGTTTAATAATTTTTTACGGCCTTTGGGATAACAATATGCAAAAATCTTATTGAATTAAAATATCTTAGAACATTTAGTACAGTTTTTGGATGTTTTGATTATTATTATAAGAGCAGTATTAAGGGGGGCTCCAAAATTTGGAGCTCTATAACTCGGGAAGTGTACGCACGATTAAATTTAAACTGAAAGCGGATTCAAATGGGTTGCCAAATAATATGTGTACCAAATTTGGTGTGAATCGCTCCTGTACCTTCAGAGGAGTAGAGGGCACAAATTTGGTCTTACGAGCGAGCGACGACTAGCATCCAAGTATATGAGTAATATATTTGGAATCTGGGCGACGATAAATTTTTGATCCGAGAATGCTACAAACACACGACCGAATGCTTTAGCTTCTTCGGTATTTCGTACGGCGAGCAAATAAATATATTTCAATTACTGCACGACGTTAAAGTAATTTTAATAATTCTAGATCCCCACACGAAGGACATGCATCTAATGTCGTCACCGCTGCCTATACTTTTAATACTAAGTATGTATTTATTCATTGTTTTAAAATGGGGCCCCGAATTCATGAAAAATCGTAAACCAATTAACATTGACAAAATTCTTATTG
The DNA here is from genome assembly GCA_933228885.1 of Leistus spinibarbis. Classification (NCBI taxonomy): domain Eukaryota; kingdom Metazoa; phylum Arthropoda; class Insecta; order Coleoptera; family Carabidae; genus Leistus; species Leistus spinibarbis. The sequence continues at coordinate 512,108 of OW121812.1, read as the reverse complement.
TATTTAATGTAGTGCAAATAGTTGCTTGCGCATATGTAGTTATCCAGGTAAGAAATTAATCTTTATAACAACTAGTATAGGTGCAAGCACCAATACCTTCAACTCGCTATATATTCTATTTGGTAAATCTTTGTATTTATATAGAAAACATTTTTGTGGTTACTGATGTTTTTAAGGATAAAACCTAATTATAAATTCATATTTTTGAAGAGATAACATGATAAAAAACGATGAACACGATAGCAATTGTTAGAATACAAAATTTATTGCTGCAATCAACCGAACAATCAATCAATTAAGAATATTTATGATTTTCCATATCGGTTTTCTCGTACTTGGTACATTTTTTCAAGAAACTTTTCAAGCAAAAATTGTGTAAAATATTATTATCTTTCATTATAAACGTAACCATTTTTGCCATAAGTGCAGCCGTTCTAGTGATATTGGAGATAAATAAAAATATGCATAGAATAAGCATGCACTTCTGGTTTGAATATTTTTTATAATAATAAGAGATGCACATCTAGACCATATAAAAGTCTTTCCTTATATTTATAATATATGCGCAAATATTATTCCAAACTGACTGTGGTTATCCTAAAATGGTTGCTGTACTGGGTCTTCCTCAAAGTGTATTCATGTTCGTCTTATTTGCGAATTTCTACTACAACACATACATTAAAAAGAAACAAGATACCAAACTTCAACATTCATTAAATAAAAATGTTAAGAATTTGGGACCTATTAATAAATTAGATTAAAAATGTTTTCAAAATACAATAAAATTTATAATAGTTCAGGGTCCCAATCCTAATTTATCCCGAAATTATAATATACAAATACTTTAAAAACTACTTAAAGTATTTTTTGTACTTTTTGAGTAATCCCTACCCAGCTCTCTTTTCGATATCAGCAAATTTCAGTTGCACAAATATAACAATTCATAAAATACACAAAAGCCAGATATTGAAATGCTTGCGTTTCAGACTGTACCGCAGTGTTTACAAATGTTACCACTACATTCAAAACAGTTTGCTAGAAAATGCTCTTACAATTTTTCGAAATATGACTATAAAATGTATTCTTAGTAGATATTTCTGTGAAATAATTGCAAGTTAAAAGTTCAATCTTGGCATGTACAGCCGTACATTGTGAATATCGTTCTTCAATTCATAATAAACCTTTTATAAAAATTATCATTTATTTTTATATGTAAAATACATAGATTTTGTATAATTTCGGCTGTACACTTGTGCAATAGATCATATTTTTTTTTTTTGGAACGCATATATTTTAATTTAGGACCAGATCACGTCAAGAGCGGAACGATGATTTTTGTTTTCACGCTACTGGGTTGGGGATATTCCTCTTAATACTTTTTTCAAGTAATTGTACATTTTGTAATTTAAGAAAATATCCTAATTATTCATTTATGAACACGTAATCAAAATATAAAATTAGCGCTAGCTTGGTGCTTTATTTTACGCTTTCAATATTGAAGCAATTCATATTTCTGAAACTGATTAATCAAGGACCGGCTTTTTAGGAAACCAATTAGCATTTATTTGGCACTAAATAGTAATTAGCGTGAATTTCGCACCTCATTTATATAACTGTGAATATCTTCGTTAATATCGTAATAAGCACTAATTATTCAAAGTTTTTTTTTTTCTTTGAATAATTAGATATTCACAGTTATATAAATGTGGTGCTAAATTGACGCTAATTAATATTATAATAATTAGTGCTATTAATTAGTGCATTATTAATGCTATTTAGTTTCCAAAAAAGCAGGTTCCTTACTAAGGTAGTTCCTAAAATATCTATTGGTTCAATATTGAAATATGTAACTTATTAGTATGTTGTAAATGTGTTTACAATTTTGTACTCTGCTGTAATCGATTAATAAAAATAAATGATAATTATCCTAGAACAATTAGAGATAAATTATTGTTGTTAATCAATAGGAAATCATGAATTTTGTATAATAAATATTTAAAGTATTGATTTTATTTCGCAATATGTATCCTAATCTATTTAGCTCGCCCTACGAAGTACAACAGAGCTAAAGTGTGTCTGTAGTATTCTCGGATCAAAAAATATCCTTTACAAAAAATGGTTGTCTCGTCGCCCTGAATCCAAAATTATATATAACTTATATACTTGGAAGTTAGTCGTCGCTCAAATTTGTGCCCTCTACTCCTCTGAAGGTACCGAAGTGATTTGAACGAAATTTGCTACACATGTTTTTTGACATCCCATTTGAAACCGCTTGCAGTTTAAAACTAATCGCTCATATATTTCCGAAGTTATACGACCCCAAAATTTAAAGCTTCGCTTAATGCTGCCCCTAGAAAAATAATTGAAACACCCGAAAACTCTACATGATGTTCTAAGTTATTTTATGTTTGAAATATTTTTGCATATTGATAACCCAAAGACCATAAAAAATATAAAAAAATTATAATTTTGAATTTTTAAATATGCACTATGAAAAATGTTATCATATAAAATAATCTACAAAGAATTTTACTTTAAACTTTAAATATATCTATAACAGTTTCTCAAATTGTTAACCAAATGGTCATAGTAATTAAGAATAATTATTTTTTAATTTGAAAACCACGTTGCTCGCATATATTATGCGAGGGGCATATCGTATTACATTCAAATGGAATAAAGTTAGCATAATCATTTTCTATTGTATTTCTATTCTTTATTTTTCAGATATTATACAATTACTTCTTATTAAAACATAGCCAACTTTTTAACACATAATCTTAACTATGTAAATTTCAGTTGAATTGATGTCAATGTGAGCTATAGCTTATTTCTTAATTTATAGACAACTGTTCCACTTAACATTAGAAATAGAATAATAATCCATGCGTAATGCTGAAGCATCAACCTAAAATAAAAGTGAAATAATGTCGCATAAATAATAATTTAATAAATTAAATACAAACCAGTATCGTCTCTTAATGGCTATGTTTACATTTGCCATGTCTTCTTTTAATGTTATGGTCTTCATGCCATAAGCAAGAACATCTATATATTCATCCCAATCGATGTCGTTGAAATCAAAGTTAAATATTTGTTTATCATTGCGCGATAATCTTTTCCATAGATTTTCAGTATTTTGCATTTGAAATATCAACTTTCTCTTATATATAGCTGATAGAACCTTAAGGAGTTGATTAATTTTATCCATTGAGCTGCTAAGCCTTAAAAAATATTCACATTCTTATTTATAAAACAGTTAAAATCGTTTATTAATATTTACTTGTAGTTTAATCCAAACATTGTAAATATATTATCCCATGCACGGGCAGGTAGCGTATGAAATACGTATAGCAAGAACTCGTAAAGTTTTTCAGATTCAGTAGGAATTATCCAAGTAGATGGATAACAAAATGTCTTTTCTAATGGATATTTTAAATTTGTAAGCTTGCTTACCCACATTTGCACTGTCGCTTTAAAATTACTATTGTAATTATAAACCCTAATTCCATTTGGTCTATAAATAAAAATAAAATAAGAACCACAGAAATACAAAAAAGAAACAAGCATTTACATTCAGGCACAAATGTTATAAGCTCGCCAAATTATCTATTCAGTGGAAGTTATAACTTTTTATTTTCTTATACACAGTAATAATTAAGGTTTGTAATAAGGAAAAAATTTGAACTCGAGATTTCACGGATATACACGTTTTAACCTTCCTTGAATCGAATGTGATTATGTTCGGAATGACGTCTGTGTGTCTGTCTGTGATTTGTATATGGTCTAGATCAGTGTTTCCCAACGTGGGGCCCACGCCCCACAGGGGGGCAATTTGATTGTTAAGGGGGGCAATTCGAAAATGAACTCGACAGTTAAAATTGAAAGAAAAAAGCAAATTCTTAAATAATTGCAGCCAATAATATAATGTAGAAAAATCTTTATTAATATTATTTCGAATTTGAATTTCAGTTTTTCATTATATGTTTTGAAAATTACTTACTGTGTTTCGTTAACAATTTCCTAGTAATTTCTTCCTAAAACCTATCATTTAAGTGTCTTAAGTGAACAATTCAATTTTTTAATATTAAAAATTATGCATATGTTACATAGGGGGGCATAAGAATTTTAGAAAGGCTTAGGTGAGGCATGGCACGAAAAAGGTTGGGAAACACTGGTCTAGATATTAACTTCTTATTTTTAAAATGAGTATTCATTTCGGAAGTGCATGTTTTCTCCATGCATAAATTGTTCATTCTCCTATATCACTAGAACGGCTGCACTTATGGCAAATATAGTCATTATATAATGAAAAATATGAGTATTTTGCATAATTTGTGTTTGAAAAGTATCTTCAAAAAATGTACCAGTTACGACAAAACTGCTACGGAAAATCATAAATATCTTATTTATATTTAAAACATCGTATGCCACATTTTGCCATGGAAACAAAATAGAATAAAATAAATGGATAATTGTCTATCCACAGAATGTGTTTCGAGCAAATTTGTTTTTTTTCTGAACTTTGGGTTCACAATCTGATAAAATGTTATAAAGTTTTATAATTTTTAGCTGTACGAAGTACAGAAAAGCTACAGCATTCGGTTGTGTGTCTGTAGTATTCTCCGATCAAAATATGTCCTTAACAAAAAGTTCTTGTCGGCTCGTCTTTAATCCAAAAATATATTTAAGTATAAGTATATGTATCTCGCTCACTCGGTCGGATTTTACTGAAATTCGTTCGGCGAGTTAAAAAATTGTTTAGTGAATATTTTTAAATTAAAACGAAAATCCGGTACTCTCAGAGGAGTAGAGGACACATATTTGATCTTACGAGCGAGCGACGACTAACATCCAAGTATATGAGTTATATATTGTAATGTACAGCACACCAGCTTAATAATAATTCTTAAGTACGTCAACGGTAGGTCACCCGCAAAACAGGAGAGTATTCGTGCAAACGACGCGACGGGATCAGCTAACTAATAATTCTTAAGTACGCCAACGGTAGGTCACCCACAACACAGGAGAGTATTCGTGTAAACGACGCAGCAAGATAGCCGAAATCAGATAACAACTCAGAATAGTCGACTCAGCAGAATCAACCGCGCACTTGCGATGACGTCATTTTATAAACAAACTATGCTTTCTTTCTGTTGCACTCCCGGGTGCACGATAGTTGTCTTTTAGTCGCTATCCGTATAAAAGCCCTGATCCCGATACGGAGAGCAATCAATCCCTGGATCACCAGCCAACCAGCCAGCCAGCCAAGCAGAACCAACCAGCCAAGCAGCCGATCGATCTACCAGCAGTCAGTCAGCCAAATCGGGACCGAAGGGCCAACCGACCAGAGACAGAGTCCGTCGAGCAGAGCCAGAGTCAGAGTCCGTGGGATCGAAAGCCAAAGCAGAGGGACCGAGGACCGATCCGCCAGAACCAGAGTCCGCAAAGCAGAGCCAGAGACAGAGTCCGTGGGATCGAGAACCAAGTAGAGAGGGATCGCACGTTGGGAACCAGAGGACGTTTCCACCAGCAAAGATAGACAACAGTTGGAAGCCGGGGACAACGCTCGCAGAGGCCAACAGATGAAAGAAGCAGAAGGCAACACTCTAGGATTTCCAGACGACCCACGGCGAATCGCTGCCCAAATTTCCAGCGGAGGATACGCTGTTAGAAGCGGCTCGTGCCGCTGAAGTAATCGTTGGCCTACAGTGCCGCTGCACTAGTCGCCAGACGCACGCCGTACTGCCGGTAACCGTCGTCCGATACCTGGGAGCCATCCACGTCATCACTCATGATTTTTACACTCTAGCTCCACGTAACTTACTACAAACACGTAACTTCTAACCTACATATTAAAATATGAATTTAACGTCCAGAAATAATATATATTTAATAACTGAACAATAATATAGAACAGCAATGATAAAATTAACTTCAAAAATAATGAACAAAAGTAATAATTAAATTGAACCACTTTACGAAAGAAAGGAAAGTTGTATGCGCATCGGATCCCGATCTCAAAGTACACTCTCGCTGATAATACAGAATAAATAAATATTACCAAAGTTGACTTATATCGAGTACAACGCAAACACTCTGATGCCAAGATGCTACCAGCCCCAATCACACATATCTAATTATCGTCGATGTGTTCCAACTAGTAGTATTATTTCTCCCATGGCCGAAACGGGTCGAGATCGTGTACAAAACTTGGACACTAACCCTGGGGTAGCATTATTCAGAGATTAAATGTGATGTTGGTTATTTTTGGTATAGAAATCCAGTAACTTAACTATCAGAGACAATGTTCTGGGGGAGCGAGCTACCGATGCTATTAAATCGTTTCTAAACTTACCAAACAAATTTACACAATAATCATTGTTGTTAAATGCACCTACATAAATGAGTTCGACTGGAAATAAAATGATAATGAAAGATATTTAGTTGTTTATGATTTATAATATAACCCATTCCTTCCAATTTTGTGGTGACTTCGTAACAAGGCCGTAAGGGGTTAGCAGACACAACAGTGGTTTTCACTAGATTCGATCACGCCTTACATGTACGCATTGACACAAACAGACATTACACTACAGACACACACATGACGCGTTACAATATATTTTTGGTTTCAAGGACGCGATGATATTTTTTTATTCAAATGCTACAGAGACACGACCGAATGCTTTAGCTCTTCTATACTTAGATATGTTGATATATCACGGGTCCTATTGCGCTAAAAATCCGGACCTAGCATAGCCCCTTGAATATTAAGGATGAATACATATTAATAAAATATCATACTTTTGCGACACTTCCCAACCAATGGCAATAAGGCAATTGTTTACATAATCACCAGGAAGAAAGAAACACTCAGAATTTGGTGTTGAATTCATAACTCGTATCATACCATTCGCTAGACCAAGAGCAATACCATTAATTATATTTATATAATCTATCCAACCCAGTATCGGTTTTTTATATAGAGGTCCAACTAAAATAAATAATAATTCAAATATTGAAATATCTCTAAGGTGTTTGTTTTCACAATATCATTTGTAAAATACCTGCTGGTGGCCTAAAGATGCCAACTGGTAAAAGTTGGCAACGTTCTTGGATCAAGTTATCTGCAACAGCTTTTGTGTACGCATAAGTATTGATAAAATCATTTTTCAAATCTTGTGCGATCTTGTCGAGGAAATGTTCATCAAAGCCGTTCGCCAAATCCATTAGACTTTTAGCCGAATAATTGACAGGGTAAATCTTTTCCTCGATATGTCCATCAATATACACGGAGATCATAGACGATACGTTGATAAATGCCTGAATATACAAATACGTGCTAATTTATTCTTTTTGATATAGAATATATTGAGTTCTATTTATAAAATACTTCTTCATGAATCACGAACCCATATGGAATTCAGAGGTTTGGTCGACCAGGTATATTTTGTGTCATAGCATAAATATTAATATACTAGGGTCACCCATTGAAACCATTGCCCATATGGTATACAGAATTTAGGTCAGTTTTGACGGTGGTGAATTTTCTTGTATATCATAGTTACAATATATAAACAAGGGATTTCCCTTACACGGCTTCAGTTTGTATCGTTTGACAGATAACAAACCTACAAAAATTTAAATATTTATAATTTGAAATATTTTTGCCAGCCAATCAAGTTTCTAAATATGTTTCAAGTAACTCTTCAATATTTAGTTTATTATTTAATTTATAATTTAAATTATAAATCTAATTACTGCATATATTCGTAGCTAAATATATTGTACAATGCACATTCAATATTATTTCATAACTTGATGCATGATTTTATTAAATTTTAAATGACTATAACTTATAGAATATATAAAAAAAAAATAATTAAAGTTTCTGAAATTTGGACGGTTTTATCTGGTAACAAAGTCGGTTAAGAGTGCGGTAATTTTGAAATACTACTTCATTGCACTTCATACAGTAGGTGCGCACCTAGTGTAACCAGAGTACATCGTATTGCTTGATTGTTCCTGGGTATTGCACGTTCATACACAATCGCTCTACTTGTAGTTCGATCACGGCCTTAAGATAATTTTCCTGAATTGTATTGTAGCATTCTAGTTTGTATTTGTTGGAGGTTGTAGGATACGCGGGGGTATTCGTGATTAAACGCACCGTGTCCACACTTAAACACAACTGTAACGTAACTTAGAGTCAACGAAAAGTCAGTGAAAGTTTTCATGAAAAACAAAAGCTACAGAGAACACGTGAACTAGATTTTGTATAAGATTCAGTAGTTCTCGACGAACATGTTGATATCTGCAATACCGACCGAAGAAATTGTCGGTCCAACACTCCCCCTCGATCCAACGATGTTCAGTCTTCAGAGGTGACTGTTGATGATCTGCATCCCCGAAAGGCTGATACACCTCTCTAGTTTGGTCCTCACGAGTCCCTTCGTGAACATGTCAGCGATGTTGTCCGCCGTCCCGACGTGTTCGATTTGAAGACGTTTCTCAACAAGCGCCTCCCTGATAAAGTGGTGCTTGATCGCAATATGTTTACTGCGAGCATGGAATACTGGGTTGTCAGCGAGCCTTAAGGCGCCTAGATTATCATTCAGCACCGTAACGTCGGCTAGCTGAATGAAGCCGAGCTCCTCCAGGAATTCGGCCCAGTACATCGATTCCTTGGCTGCATCCGTTAACCCCATGTACTCCGCTTCTGTAGAAGACAAGGCCACGGTCTTCTGCTTCCAAGCCTCCCAGGATACCGGCGAGGAGCTCAGCACGAATGTGAAGCCAGAAAAGGAGCGACGGTCGTCCGGACAGTTGCCCCAGTCTGCGTCCACGTAGCCCGTCAGTGGTGTAGACTCGGGTGAGTACGCCAGGCCCAGGTCTGGAGTCTCCTTCAAATATCTCAGGACTCTTTTTGCGGCAACCCAGTGTGCTTTTCCGTACGAGTTGTTGAACTGGCCGAGACAGCTGGCTGCGAACGCGATGTCAGGTCGTGTTGCCAAGGCCAGGTACGTGAGGCATCCCACGAGCTCTCGATACGGGACGTCACTCTCGAGCTCGAGCGATTCGGCCACTCTGGTTAGTTTGACGTTGACGTCCATCGGGGTACTCACGGGATTCGCGTCGACCATGTTGAAACGCTCTAATAGGTCAGTAATGTAGCCGCGCTGACCCAGCGTGATCTGATCGTCATCTTGGCGAAATTCGATCCCCAAACAGTAGGAGACCGGTCCGAGGTCCTTGAGGTTGAAACGAGCGGCCAGGCTCTCACTAAGTTGTGAGATTTGGCTCGAGTTTCTGGACGCGACGAGGATGTCGTCCACGTAAACTGCAATCAGACAAATGTTCTCCCCCTCTCCTGTGTAAAACAGGCACGGATCGCCATTGGAACGTTTGGCGCCGAACTCTAACAAGACCTCACTGAGTTTCGAGTGACGAAGCCCATACAGGGATTTGTTGAGCAAGCATACCTTATTTCCCGCCTCCAGGTTCCGAAGCATGCGCTCCGCCTTTACCCTGATTGTCAGCTCCTCTTCGGTGTCACAGATGATCCTGAGGGCGCTCTTCAGTTGACTAGGCGGCTGCTCCTCGTCCAACTCCCCGTTGAGGTAGGCAGTCGTGATGTCGTACTGTCGGACACTCATCACGTGTTGAGCGGCGAGGGCGGCTATGAGCCGAACCGTGCTGAGTTGGGCCACTGGCGCGAATGTCTCGGTGAAGTGCACTCCCGGGATTTGAGAGAATCCTTGACCCACTAGCCGAGCTTTCCTCCGTTGTAGGCTGCGGTCAGGTCCAAGTTTGTTGCGCAGTATGATTCTGCTCCCGATGACCGTACCGTCTCGAGGCCGATCCACTAGCTGCCAAGTATCGTTCTCGATCATTGCCCGGATCTCTTCGGCTATTGCGCCCATCCATTCTTCCGATTCTGGTCCGGAGAGCGCTTGACGCATGGGAATCTCCGACAAGAAGGCGTGCTCGATGGCTGGATGATACTCCTTCCTCGGGCGACCAGGTTGACCCGTCCTGAGGATCTTTGGCCTCCCCGGCCCTCTCTTGGTTGCGGCGTCCTGGACGGCCCTTGTCCGTTTGCGCCAGCATCGTCCGGGTAATCGTCCACTTCCGATTGATCGGAGATAGGGTGAGACAGCGCGACTTCGATTACATCTGGTTCGTGAACTTGATTGTCCACCGCGTCGTTCTCTCCCGGTCCATCCGGAAAGACATCTTCGAATTTGGTTGTCTCAGGGATCTCCTGGGTGGAGAACTCCACATCTCGGGACGTGAAGACGATCCTCTCCTCAGGGAGATTCACGCAGGTATCCGACATCAGGGGGCTGCCCAGTCCAGCACTCGAAAGACGTCTTTCCGTCCAAATGTCTCGTAGGGCACCGGTTTCTTACATGATTGGCGGTGTTAACCGCCTCGGCCCAGAAAGTCGGCGGCAGGCCAGCCTGGATTAGCAGACAGCGCGCGGTATCGAGCAAGCTACGATTCTTGCGCTCCGCCACACCGTTCTGCTCCGGGTTGTATGCAATTGTCAGTCGCCATGTTATTCCCCGCGACCTCAGGTAACTGTCGAAGTCGTTACTTAGATACTCCCTTCCGTTGTCGGTCTGCAGGCATTTCACCCTGCGCTCCTTCTGGTTTTCAACGAGTGCCATGTAGTCTCTGGTAACCTGAAACACTTCGTACCAGCGCGATCGGTCGTCGATGAATTCGACGAAATATCTGGCGCCTGTCAACGATGCGACACGCATGGGTCCACACACGTCGGAGTGGATGATATCCAGGAGCTCTGACTCACGCGTCGACTTCTTCGGAAACGGCTTGCGAGACATCTTCCCCTTGATGCACACCTCGCATTGGGTGTTGACTTCGATCTTTGCTGATGTCAGTCCACGAATTGTCCCCTTCTGCTGTCCGTCGCGAAGATCCGCCATGTTGAGGTGTCCAAGTCGCTTGTGCCAAGACATGGTGACGTCGTTAGAAGGTGCCGCGGAAGTCGAGTGCTCGACCACAGCGCAGGCGGATTCCTCGTATTCACGCACGTAATAGAGGTCGTCCACCTTGTCCGCGACGAGGTACACAATTCCGCGAGAGTCCAAAACCGACGCGCCGTCTTTCTCGAAAACGACCCGAAAACCGTGTTCTGTGATTTTTCCGACAGACATCAGATTTACCTGCAGGTTCGGAACGTGCATGGCCCGTTCGAGGTTGACGGTTTGGGGCGCGATGTCCGTGTCAACCGCGATTTCGACCGTGCCTTCAGCGATGCAATATGTCGAGCCACCGTCCGCGAGATTAAGTTGGCTGTGTTTTGACGTGTCTAACACTTTGAAGCGCGTGTCGTCGTTGCACATGTGCGAGGTGGCGCCGCTGTCCAGACACCACTTGCTTTTGCGTTGCGTGGCGTCCACGAGAAGAGCTTCAGTCACGCACATCGTCGCTGCCTTTTTCTCGGGCTTTTTTTCATTGTTCGTGGCTTGTTTGTTGCGGCACTCCGCCGCTTTGTGTGATCCGCTCCGGTGGGCATCGTACTCTTCGATGATTTTTATGCGGAGGGCGTCCGGATCGGGCAGCTCGTCACGCGTTTCGATCGCGACACGAAAGTTTTCGTAGCTCGGCGGTAAGCTATATAATAGCGCAATCGCGAGCACTTCCGGATTTACCTCCAACCCCATGTCTCTCAACTTGTCAACTGCGTCGAAAAACTCCGCGACATGTTCCCGTACGTCGCCATTCTCTTCGAGACGACGAAGCATCAGGTACTTCAGCAACGCTGCTTTCCGTGCTGGTCCTTGCGATCTGTAGACGGCCTTAAGCTTCTGCCAATCCTCTCTGGACGTGGTGCAACCTTTAATTTGTTTCAGCTCGGAGTCTCCGATGGAGATAATTATGCTCGACATGGACTTGCTGTTGCCTTTGATCCAAGCAGCAATGGCGGCTGCACTCGCTGCGTCGTTGGCCACGGGCTCCGGTTTCACGTTTTCACCTGTCACGTAGTCCCATCTATCGTTGTCGATCAGCAATGCCTTCATGTGAATGCTCCACGTTTCGTAGTTGTCCCGGTTCAATGGTGTGAAGCGATAAAACGATGGATCGATAACTATATCGATTTGTTTCAGCGTCACGTTTGTTTACGCTGGGCCCATAACCTGTTGGAGGTTGTAGGATACGCGGGGGTATTCGTGATTAAACGCACCGTGTCCACACTTAAACACAACTGTAACGTAACTTAGAGTCAACGAAAAGTCAGTGAAAGTTTTCATGAAAAACAAAAGCTACAGAGAACACGTGAACTAGATTCTGTATAAGATTCAGTAGTTCTCGACGAACATGTTGATATCTGCAATACCGACCGAAGAAATTGTCGGTCCAACAGTATTGTTCGTCAATCAATCAATAACATTATAATTTTACCCCTTCAAAAATCTAATATTATTTCATAATTTGTCTATTGCTTTTATTAGATGTTGTAACTGCGGTATTACTGCGAACTGAATAATACAAACAATATTTTAAACATTTGTACACGTGCATTAATGTATTATTACACAAAACTCGGGATTATAAGTTTACTTAAGGTTTCTGTTTTCTAATTGAATCAATTATTCTAAGAATTACTTTTACACAACCCTTTTAATGATTTGACATTTGAATCGTTATTATTTTTGAAACAAATAATCAGGCTAGATTCTGAATTTTGCAGTGTCACGGCAGTTTTAACAGTGATAATGGGTCAATTGCTAAATTACTATAACTCGAGCCATTAAAAATAAAAATTAATTTACGCAACTCGATGCATTTTGAAGATTCACAATATATTTCTATTAACATTTGAATTATTCTGACGTATAACCATTTATTTTTACGTAGGGCAGATTTTTTGGAGGTCGTGTTCGATTCCCGTCTATGCCAATTTCCATTTAAAAAAGAAACCGTTCTACACATACACACTCACATACACACAAATATATACTTCTGGGTGTATACATATATAATTTAATAGTTGTAACAATATATATATATATATATATATATATATATATATATATATATATATATATATATCATTAATATAATTACCCAGATATGTTTGTATGTGAGTGTGTGTAGAATGCTTTTTTTGTAAAAAATTCAAATTGACATAGACGGGGATCGAACTCACGACCATGGTCTTAGCCACCATGCCATGGAGACAGATATATTATATACAATATGAAATAGTTTATACTGAAATAAAAGACTACGCAACAGCAATGAATAAATTTCTAATCAAGTAATCTGCCCTACGTAAAAATAAAAGGTTATACGTCAGAATAATTCAAATGTCAATTTTAAATATATTCCGAATCTTCAAAATGCATATCGAGTTGTGTTTTAGCATAGGACCCATTATCACTTTTAAAACTGCCGTGGCACTGCAACATTCAGGGTCTAGCCTGAATATTTGATTCAAAAATAATAACGAATCAAATATCAAATCATTCAAAGCGATGTGTAAAAAGGTTTGTAATACACATATGTTTTGAATAATCGATTCAATTAGAAAACAGAAACCGTAAGTAAATTTATAATCCCGATTTTTGTGTAATAATACATGCATAGATACTGTTTTAATGCACGGGTACAAATGTTCAAAATATTGTTTGTATTATTCAGTTCGCAATTATACCCCAGGTAAAACATTTAATAAAAGCAATAGACAAATTATGAAATAAAACCAATCATTAAATTATTAAATAATATAAAATGTGCATTGTACTATATATTTAACTACAAATAAATGCAGTAAATAAATTTATAAATTATATTATAAATTATACAATAAACAAATTCATGAAGAGTTAATTCAAACATATTTAGACACCTAAATGGCTGGAAAAATATATCAAATTATTAATATTTTTTTTTAGATTTGCTATACACAACTGAAGGAAAAACCGATTAAGGGTAATCCCTAATTTTTATATGATTTACAAGAAAATTCTCCACCCGTCAAAAACTGACTTATATTCTGTGTATCATATGGGCACACGCTGCCCACGGGTGACCCTAGTATATATATATATATATATATATATATATATATATATATATATAAATATATATATATATATATATATATATATATATATATATATATATATATGATATATATATATATATATATATATATATATACTTAATCTTCCCTTCTTTATATTCAAGATTAATCGGTTATCGCCTGAATACCTTGTTTTTAAGTTATTCGACTAGTCCGATTGTTTTGTTTAATAAATAGATATATTAAATCACTTACATTTAGATTTTTTATTTTGTACGCCACATTGATTGCATTGTTCACACCAGTGATATTATGCTGTACTAACATCTTAAATTGGGCGTTAAATACTGCAGCAGCACCAAGATGAAAAAATATGTTGACTGAGTCTATAACACGTTCCAAATCCTCCGCATTTAATCCTAAATAATCTTCTGTTATATCTCCCGCAACAGGCTGTATTTTGAATGGTAAATTTGGGTCAATATCTCGAACAGATTTTAAGATCTAATAATTAAAAATGATTTTTATTTAAGTAATACACTTAAATTGAAAAATTATTATTAGACAAGATTAGAAAATGCGTGTAACGAATTAATTAAGAGCGCTAAATATAGCATTCGTGAATGTGCACCAATTTATGCATAGATGGTCCGAACAGTTTCTTAAACGTAAAGTTAGCACTGGAAACATCACTATTTATTATCAATGAAAACTTACGTCATTATTTCTTAAGATGGTGATACGCTCTTCCACACTTTTATTCTTTTTTGGGCGAATAAGCACCAATATTTCTCTTAAATTAGGACATGACCGTAATAACTTTTCTATCAATATTTTTCCCATATAACCAGTTCCACCTGTCAGTAAAATCGTTTTATCCGCATAAAATTCTGGTATAGACGAATTTTCTAACAAATCACAAGCTGAATTCTAAAAATTTCATTATGGTTTAATTTCAAAGAACATGTAAATTATAATCACTTACCATTTTGGGTGTAGCAGTTGAACACTATGTTTCTAATTCAAGCCAGAAGTCACAGTGCAAAAATATATCTATTATTTAATGTTATATATATATATATATATATATATATATATATATATATATATATATATATATATATATATATATATATATATATATATATATATATATATATATATATATAAAAATTGCAAGGCCCTAACATTATTGATTGTTGTTGTTTGGTCAAGCTAAGCAATTCAATTTTTTCTATTCAATGTAATAAATATTGAGTAGTATATTTTTAAGTACGATGTTCACGGTAAAAGATAATAGTAATATTTTATACATATTATGGTAAAAGAAGTCTATAATTATTATGTTAAATATTTATTTTGAAAGTGTCTATAAATTTTCGTTACATAAGCGAAAATTCTATGAAATCGCGAATTTATTATCATATATCATGTAAAAATATCTGGAGTGGCCTGCACTCAACTTTCTTTTACGTAGTTTTCAATAGATAGATATTAATATACATATATATCCCAAACAAACCAATTTATAATTGATCTGAATTTGAAGTACTTATCGTATTCAGTCTTAAACTATCAAACTCCACAGAAAACTCTGAAATTGTTATTTAATTATGTTAGCAAATATATAATATAAATTGATTCTATAATAATTTACCTGATACATTTTATTCTAATAAGAAATCAATATTATAAATATTAATTCATACAGATAACTGTCATTGTAATGCTTGTTTGTTTTCAATAAACAAGAAACAAATGATGTAACCCATGGCAACGTAAATAAGATATTTGAGTTATTTCGTAGCAGTTATCTCATAACTGGTACAATTTATGAAGAAACTTTTCAGACAAAAGTTGTGCGAAATATTATTATCTTTCATTATGAACGTAACTATTTTTGCCGTAAGTGTAGCCGTTCTAGTGATATTGGAGATAGAACAAAAAATGTATAGAGTAAACATGCACTACCGGTTTGAATATTCCTTTCAAAAATAAGAGGTGCACATCTATTGTATATACAAGTCTTAAGTTTGAAGTTTCATAATTTTTCGTTCGACAGTTTTGGCCCTAGAGCGTTCACAGACACACACACAGACACACAGACGTCATGCCGAAAATAGTCACATTCGATTCAGTGAAGGTCAAAACATGTATATCCGCTGAAATCTCGAGTTCGAAATTTCTCATGATTACAATACTTACTTATTACTCTGTAAAAGAAAGTAATATATATAGAGCGTATATAAAATTTATATTCTGTAATATTTATGTAAAATTGAAATTATTATGACTCTTCCGTAATCAATATTTATATCCATACATAACAATAGTTAAAAATATATTCCGTGTTGATCTGAATTTATTATTTTAATTAAACATAAATGATGGTCTTCTGCTTTTCGCTAAATAATAATGGTAAGTGAATATGAAGTAAATATATACATGTATACATATACATATATATATATATATATATATATATATATATATATATATATATATATATATATATATATATATATATATATATATATATATAGAATATATATAAATATATATATATATATATATATATATATATATATATATATATACATATAAATATATATATATATATATATATATATATATATATATATATATATATATATATATATATATATATATATGGGGCAATTCTTTCAATTTCTTTTTGGAAAATGAAAATTTATGAAATTATGAAAGAAAATGTATTTCTCGATGTGTAAATGCGTGTGAATTTTTTCAGAATTTTTGAACAGTAAGTTTCGAAGTAACTACACATTAAAATTGCAATTCATTTTTCATTCATATTTTACACCAATAAAAATTATATTTAGAAGAAAATCTCCAATGCAAAGTTTGTTGCAAATACGGCAAAGAAAAAATAAATTAACTAAATTTTTTTGATATGTTCTAATTACCGTATAATTACTAAAAGCATATGATCATAGCAAATGTAATACAAGATTGCGTCCAGCTCGCCTTTAGGTAAGATATGCGATGCGAGCAATAGTTTTTAATAATTATGGCCTTTTGGTAAACAATTTGAAATAATGTTATAGTTATAAAAAGTCTTACATTTTTTTGTCAATTACTATGATAAACAAGATTTGGTCCGCGTAAAACGCACGAACGCGCATTGCTCGCCTTTAGGTTAAATATGCATTGCGAGCAGTGGTTTTTAATTATTATGGCCTTTTGGTTAACAATTTGAAAAAATGTTATAAATATAAAAAGTCTTACAATTATTTGTAGATTATATTGATAAAAAAAATGTTAGTGCATATTTTAAAATTCAAAATTATATTATTTAATAATTTTTTTCGGACTTTGGGTTAACAATATGAAAATATCTGGAGTGGCCTGCACTCAACTTTTTTACGTAGTTTTCAATAGATAGATATTAATATATATATATATATATATATATATATATATATATATATATATATATATATATATATATATATATATTGTTAAAGATCTAATTTGAAATAACCACTGTTGACAACACTGAAATAACCGCTGTTGGCAACACTGAAATAACCACTGTTCTTTTTTTACTGTAGCGGAGTAGTAGTGGGTAGTCAGCTGTCTGATTTTATAGAATGCTGTGTTCTTATGTATAGTTAAAACAGAATAAAGATGAATTCAATACTGTTTGTGATTTATTTAGAGTATCTGCGGTGACAAAGGGAAAAACGGGTAGTTTTTTAATTTTGGCATAAACGAAACATATATATATATATATATATATATATATATATATATATATATATATATATATGTATATATATATATATAAATTAATGAAAGTAACTGGATAATTATACCAATTTATAATGGATCAGAATTTGAAGTACTTATCGTATTCACTCTTAAACTGTCAAACTCCACAGTAAAACTCTGAAATTGTTAATTAATTATGTTAGAAAATATATAATATAAATTGATTCTATAATAATTTACCTGATACAATTTATTCTAATAAGAAATCAATATTTTAAATATTAATTCATACAGTTAACTGTCAATGTAATGCTTGTTTGTTTTCAATAAACAAGAAACAAATGATGTAACTCATGGTTGATCCAATGTAAAAATAATAAAATTTATCACAAGTGTAGGTATCACTATGGCCACGTAAATAAGATATTTGAGTTTTTTCGTAGCAGTTTTCTCATAACTGGTACAAATTATGAAGAAATGTTTCAAACAAAAGTTGTGCGAAATATTTATCTCTTACATTATGAACCTAACTATATTTCCTGTAAGTGAAGCCGTTCTAGTGATATTAGAGATAGTAAAAAGAATTCATACATTTTTACTTTCTTTTACAGAGTAATAAGTAAGTATTGTAATTATGAACAATTTCAAACTCGAGATTTCAACGGATATACATGTTTTGACCTTCCCTGAATCGAATATGACTATTTTCGGAATGACGTCTGTCTGTCTGTCTTTGTGTGTGTGTGTGTGTCTGTGAACGCTCTAGAGCTAAAACTGTCGAACGACAAATTATGAAACTTGAAACTTAAGACTTGCATATGTCCTAGATGTGCACCTTCTATTTTTGAAAAGAATATTCAAACCGGTAGTGCATGTTTACTTTATAAATTTTATGTTCTATCTCCAGTATCACTAGAACGGCTCGACTTACGGCAAAAATAGTTATTATCATAATGAAAGAAATTAATATTTCACACAATTTTTGGTTAAAACATTTCTTCAAAAATTGTACCAGTTGCGCGAAAAATGCTACAAAACATTGTAAATATCTGTTTACGTTGCCATGGATTCGCATGTAGCTTATAAAATAGGATCATCTGCTATTTTGACAGGAAAACAAAATAGAGCCAGACATTTCAGAATATTTCTGTAGAGTATTGGTTACTTTTGATAGCTAGTACTTCAAAACCATTACAAATTGGTATTGGTATCATTTTCCACCCAATCATTTATATAAAATAAGCTTGGTTTTCATATTGTTTCTGTTGGATTATTATTTTCCAATTTTATATTTTTTTAATCAATCAGTGGAAACTGCGTAAAAGAAAGTTGACTGCAGGCCACTCCAGATATATTTTTTTACATAGTATCATAAAACAATTGCACTTATATTTATAAAACAAGTTATTTTAATGTAACATGAGATCGTAGTTACAACTTTTGTAATGGTTATTGCAGATAAATGTTGAAATAAATTTTCAAGTATTAAAAATTACATTTGAATATAATGATAAGGATATATTGTAATAATAAGCTAAATTGTACAATTTCAGGGTATAACTGTAGAGTATTAATATTTTTTTGGCAGTTTGTTTGGGGTACATATTTCTAATGAACACTACGTAATAGAAAGTCGGATGTAGGCCACTCCAGATTTTAAATTTACAGTAACTATAACACAAACTGTTGATCGTTTTATTCCAATAACAATTCCATAATCGACATAGCGTATTACATTCAAAGAGAATAAAGTTAACATAGTTATTTTCTATCGCATTTCTATTCTTAGAAACATTACCAACTATTAAACACTATTTACTTAAATTTATGGCGTTAATTTTGTTTGTTGTTAATTTTGAGCTATAGCCCAATTATTAACTTATAGATTACTGATCCAATTATCACTAGAATAATAATCTATTGCATTTCTATTCTTTATTTTTACAGAGATTATACAATTATTTCTTATTAAAACATAACCAACTATTTAACACCGTTTACTTAAATTAAAAGAAATTATCTTAACCATGCAAATTTCAGTTGAATTGATGTCAATGTGAGCTATAGCTTATTTCTTAATTTATAGACAACTGAACCACTTATTAGAAATAGAATAATAATCCGTGCGTAATGCTGAAGCATAAACCTAAAATAAAAGTGAAATAATGTTGCATAAATAATAATTTAATTAATTAAATACAAACCAGTATCGTCTCTTAATGGCTTTGTTTACATTTGCCATGTCTTCTTTTAATGTTATGGTTTTCATGCCATAAGCAAGAACATCTATATATTCATCCCAATCGATGTCGTTGAAATCAAAGTTAAATATTTGTTTATCATTGCCTGATAATCTTTTCCATAGATTTTCAGTATTTTGCATTTGAAATATCAACTTTCTCTTATGTAAATCTGATAGGACCTTAAGGAGTTGATTAATTTTATCCATTGAGCTGCTAAGCCTTAAAAAATATTCACATTCTTATTTATAAAAGAATTAAAATCGTTTGTTTATATTTACTTGTAGTTTAATCCAACAATTGTAAATATATTATCCCATGCGCGGGCAGGTAGCGTATGAAATACGTATAGCAAGAAGTCGTAAAGTTTTTCAGATTCAGTTGGAATTATCCAAGTAGATGGATAACGAAATGTCTTTTCTAACGGATATTTTAAATTTGTAAACTTGCTTACAAACATTTGCACCGTCGGTTTAGAATTACTAATGTAATTATAAACCCTAATTCCAATTGGTCTATAAATAAAAATAAAATAAGAACCACAGAAGTACAAAAAAGAAACAAGCATTTACATTCAGGCACAAATGTTATAAGCTCGGCGAATTATCTATTCAGTGGAAGTTATAACTTCTTTAGTTTTTTATACACAGTAATAAGTAAGTCTTGTAATCAGGAAAAATTTCGCACTCGAGATTTAATGAATATTCACGTTTGGACCTTCCCTGAATCGAATGTGACTATGTTCGGAATGACGAATAACTTAAGATTTGTATATGGTCTAGATGTGCACTTCTTATTTTTGAAAATAGTTTACATACCGGAAGTTCATGTTTACCCTATGCAATTTTGATTCTTTCTCCTATATCACTAAAACGGCTGCACTTATGGCAAAAATAGTCATTTTTATATTGAGTAATTTGCAAAACTTTCGGCTGGAAACTTTCTCCAAAATATGTACCAGTTACGAGAAAACTGCTACAGAAAATAATAAAAATCCTATTTTTATTTAAACCAACGTAAGCAAAATAGAATCCTATAAATTGATAATTGTCATGTTCCACCGATAATCACAAATAGATCGACAGAATGTGTTTCGGCGAATTTGGTATTTTAACAATTTCTTTCTGTATTTTAGGTTAACAAACTAATAAAACGTTATAAAGTTGTATAAGTTTTAGCTCACTGTACGAAGTACAGATAAACTAATGCATTCGGTCGTGTATTTGTAGTATTTCCTTTCAAAATATTTTCTTAACAAAACGCTTGATTTACTGAATTACACTGTAGGAACGTTACTAAAAATTTGACTATTCGCATAATACATGTATTACTTTGCATCAGTTATTTATACATCCAAATAATTATCAATTCTTCTTTAAAAACCTGATATATCACGGGTTCTATTGTGCTAAATATCCGGACCTAGCATAGCCCCTTGAATATTAAGGATGAATACATATAAATAAAATATCATACTTTTGCGACACTTCCCAACCAATGGCAATAAGGCAATTGATTACATAATCACCAGGAAGAATAAAACACGCAGTATTTGGTGTTGAATTCATAACTCGTATCATACCATTCGCTAGACCAAGAGCAATACCATTAATTATACTTATATAATCTATCCAACCCAGTATCGGTTCTTTATATAAAGGCCCAACTAAAATAAATAATAATTCAAATATTGAAATACTTCTAAGGTGTTTGTTTTCACAATATCATTTGTAAAATACCTGCTGGTGGCCTATAGATGCCAACTGGTAACTGTTGGCAACGTTCTTCGATCAAGTTATCTGCAACAGCTTTTGTGTACGCATAAGTATTGCCAGAATCATTTTTCAAATCTTGTGCGATCTTATCGAGGAAATGTTCATCAAAGCCGTTCGTCAAATCCATTAAACTTTTAGCCGAATAATTGGCAGGGTAAATCTTTTCCTCGATATGTCCATCAATATACACGGAGAGCATAGACGATACGTTAATAAAAGCCTGAACATACGAAATCGTTTTATTTTATTCTTTATGTTATAAATAATATTGAATTCATACTTAGGTACATTCAAGGTTAATTGGTTAACGCCAGAATACCATGTTTTAGAGTTATTCTACCGGTCCGTTTGTTTTGTATATTAAATATATATAATAAATCACTTACATTTAGATTTTTTATTTTGAGGGCGACATTGATTGCATTGTTCACACCAGTGATATTATGTTCTATTAAGAATTTTAATTTAGCGTTAAATACTGCAGCAGCACCAAGATGAAAAAATATGTTGACTGAGTCTGTAACACGTTCCAAATCATCTGCGTTCAAACCTAAATAATCTTCTGTTATATCTCCCGCAACAGGTTGTATTTTGAATGGTAAACTTGGGTTAATTCCTCGAACAGTTTTTAAAATCTAGTAATTAAAAATAATTTTTATTCAAGTAATAGATATAAAATGAAAAATTAATCATGTGGTGGATTTTTTTTACTATCTTATACTCAGTAATAAATATGTCTTGTAATCATGAAACATTTCGAAATACTCGTTTTGACTCTCGCTGAATCGAATGTGACTATTTTTGGAATGACGTCTGTGTGTCTGTCTGTTATTTGTATATGGTCTAAATGTATGTCTGTGAACGCTCTAGTGCCAAAAATGTCGAACGTAAATTTGTGAAACTTCAAACTTAAGACTTGTATATAGTCTAAATGTGGACCTCGTATTACTGATATAAATAATTAATCCGGAAATGCGTGTTTATTCTAAGTATTTCTTTTTTGTCTTTTTTCCAATATTACTAGAAGGTCGGCACTTATGGCAAAAATAGGTTTGCTCATAATAAAAAGTTCCTTCTAAAACATGATTGGGTACGTAAAACGCACTGATGCGTCCAGCTCGCCTGATAAGTAATATATGCGATGCGAGCAGTCTTTAATTATTATGGCCTATTGATTATCAATTAAGAAGAAGAAAAAAACATAGATATATAAAGTCTTACAATTTCTTGTAGAATATTGAAATATTCAAAATTATAATATTTAATAATTTTTTATGGCCTTATATAAAAACCTCTTGCGGATATAAAATATCTATATTATTAGTAGAATTTTTGCGTGTTTTAATTATTTTTATAAAGGAAGTATTAAGGGGGGCTTCAATTTTGGGGGCTTATAACTCGGGAAGTATACAGACGATTGGATTTATACTGCGAACGGATTTTCAAATGAGATGCCAAATAATATGTGCACCAAATTTGGTGTGAATCGCTCTGTAGAGGGCACAAATTTGGTCTTACGAGCGAGCGACGACTAACATCCAAGTATATAAGTTATATATATTTTTGGATTCAGGGCGACGAGATAAATATTTTTTTTCAGGAAATTTTTTGATCCAAAAATGCTACAGAGACACGTCACGACACGACTGAATGCTTTAGCTCTTCGGTACTTTAAACGGTGAGCTAGAAATTTATCAGTTACGAGAAAACTTTGTTTTTCATAGATACGCATGTATGGGGAATATATTTAATAATTTGTATGAACTATGTTTAACAACACTTTGACAGAGAAACAAAATAGACTCAAATAATTTGATATTTGTCTTTTGACATCGATCGACAAATATATCGACCGAGAACGTGTTTCGAGCGTTATGGTTATTGCAGATAAATATTAAAATAAATTTTGAAAAACAGTACGTGTAGTACAAATTATATTTGAATATATTGAGTAGGTGAATATTAAAGAAACAACATCTATATTTTATATTGAAGAAACAGTATTTTAATAAAATAGTATAGCCTACTACTGGTACAATATCAGATTATTACTATGGAGTATTGAATGATTTGACAGTTTGATTGAAATATAAATTTTTAATGTATAAGAAAGTCGAGTACAGGCCACGCCACATTGTTTTTCATCTTAACACGATTTTTATTAAATTTGTCAAACTATTTATTTTGGTCACAACTTAAATTTGAATGACACAAAAACCAAAGAAAAACAAAAATAATTTGTAGGCATTAAAAATGAAAATATTAGACAAGATTGGAAAAACATACTAAAATTTAGACGTGTAACAAAATAATCAAGGGCGCGAAATATAAAATTCGTGAATATGCATCAATTTATGCATAGAAGGTTCGTACAGTTTCTAAAACGGAAAATTTGTACTGGAAACATCACTTACATTTATTATTAATGAAAACTTACGTCATTATTTCTTAAGCTGGCGATACGCTCTTCTACACTTTTATTCTTTTTTGGGCGAATTAGCACTAATATTTCTTTTAAATTAGGACATGACCGTAATAACTTTTCTATCAATATTTTTCCCATAAAACCAGTTCCGCCTGTTAGTAAAATTGTTTTATCCGCATAAAATTCTGGTATAGACGAATTTTCTAACAAATCACAAGCTGAATTCTAAAAATTTTATTATGGTTTAAATTCAATGAACATGTAAATTATAATCACTTACCATTTTTGGTGTAGGAGTTCCACTACACGTACACTGTGGTACAATACACTGTGGCGATAGACAACATGATGCGGGGGTCACGAGCGCTCACACCTTATCACCTGCGAAAAAAGTACAATGGGTTGATGTGTGTATGTGAATGTATGATATGTAATGATTTGGATATGTTAATTATGGTGGCTGCGCTGACCTCTGCCTAAGCCGCCGGTGGATGCGACGATGCTAGTTATGAGTGTGTATGAGGTGGGTATCTCAGGGGGTGGTTGTTGTGTTCTTGGATACTGTGTATATGATATATGTTCAGGGGATCGTGGTATTTTAAGGATGTAAACTTATAAATTTAATAAATAAAGACAATTAATATCTGTATTAAATCCTTATTGACTAATAATATAAAAGGTTTCATTAACCATACAAACTCACAATAGAAGTGTATACGATATATTACACGTTTACTCCTAAACATCTAACATACACCTTTGTATGTCGGGGTCACTTTTGAATTCTTTTACATAAAATAATTTTTAGAAATTCACGAATTGTGTACAAGTATATCGTCAAAACCTAACCATTTTGCAAAATACTTGCTGCCTCTGCGTCTAACAATTTTCTCAACGAGAAAAATATCAGAATGTTGCGATTTCTGCAATTCTTGTTCATAGAATGATCCTCTGATCGATTGCCCTTGTTCATCTTCTAACTTATATCTTGATGGTGATGTTTGATTAACCACAATTATCTTGAAAACTTCAGTTGTCCAGTTTTGTGTGTTTTGTAGAATACATGTTTGATGGAATTATTTAACAACTAGTATTTGAATATAATATGTTTATTTAACTATACAATCAAAATAGACTTTTATTATCTGTCACAATTATTAAGAACAACTGAATTATTATTTTATTATATACTAGGGTCACCCGTGGGCACCATGTGCCCATATGGTATACAGAACATAGGTCAGTTTTGACTGATGGCGAATTTTCATGTAATTTAATAATAATAACACGGTTTTTCTTCAATTTGTATCGTTTGACTATAATAGTAATACAAATTTCCACATCGCAAATAATAATAAAGAAATAATCGAGTTCTTTCTTTGAACGCTATTTTGTTCTTAGATCACTATGCTGAGTTTAACTAATCGATCGCTTATCATGCACTGTGTAACATCCGATAAATTCAAACAAAATTTTGTTTAACTTTGATTTTAATCTTGTATGGTGCATATGTGTTGTATCATTTAGACAGTTTCTATGATTGTATATAAAAAACAGGATTATAAATTTACTTACGATTGCTGTTTATTATTTGAATCGATTATTCTAATAATATGTATTACAAATCCTTTTTACACAACATTTTTAATGATTTGACATTTGATTCATTATTGTTTTTGAATTAAATAATCAGGCTAGATTCTGAATTTTGCAGTATTAAACTGCAGTTTTAAAAGTGATAATAATTAGTTATATGCTAAAATACAATGGATTGTGCCATCAAAAATATAAGAATAAAATTGCCAACCAAACATGTTTCTAAATATGTTTGAATTATCTCTTCAACATTTTATTACTCTAATAATCAGAATTATAAATTTACTTACTTGCAGTTATTATAATTTGACGAACTATAAAATCTTACCGCAACTCATATTTTCAAAAATCACTGCTTCTTGGCCATTTTGAAGTGAAAAATATTAACTATGAATTAAAATAAATGTACAGAAACACGTATTTGCTAAAAATATATGATAATTAGGCAATAATATGCACTTATTTCATATTATATACTTAAAAATTGAAATTATAGCATGCTACTCCCCTTAAACTTAAGATTAAACTTTGAATTGAAGATTTATCACACAAAAACCAATTTTGACTGATTTCATTCTGACGTTTGATTCGTTTTTGTCTATTTCAAAGCAGACTGAACTTCAGAATCGTAGTGATTGTTTTATTTCAGTATAAACTATTTGATTATTTTTTATAACATTATTAACAGTCGCCATGGTGCAGTGGCTAAGTGTCATGCTTTTCACCCTGGAGGTCGTGAGTTCGATCCCCGTCTATGCCAATCTGCATTTTTACAAAAAAGCGTTCCACACATACACACATACACACTCACATACAAACATTTCTGGGTTATTATATTAATGATGGTTGCTATCAACTGGCGTATGATTCTCCAACACCTCCACTTGACGGATCATTATCTGTCATTCCCTTTTCTTCTTTTGTCATTTCGAATTTCATCTTTGTTAGATGTTTTGTGAGACAGTCTGCAATCATTTTCTCACTCTCGCATTAAATTAATTCGATGATTCTGTCGTTGACCTGTCTCGAAGGTGGTGAAATCGGATGTCGATGTGCTTCGTTCGGTGGCTTGCTTTCTCGTTCGTAGCTATCTTTATGCAACCTTGATTGTCTTCGTAAAGCGTCGTGGGCTCGTCGCATTTTATACCGAAGTCCTCCAATAATTGTCTTAGCCATAAAGTCTCTTGGCTCGCGAGTGCTGCGGATATATACTCAGCCTCCATGAGATTGGGTTTGGTCCTAACATGAAGATAAATCCGCTGGTTGATTTTTGGTCTGAAACGTCTCCTGCCCAATCAGAATCTACGTATCCTTTTAATTTCAGATTTGTACAACAAGATATCTTGAATTTGTAGTTTGTTGTTCCTTTTAGATATCTTATTAATTTTTTTACGGCGGTCCAATCTCTTTCCCTTGGTTGACTTACTCGTCTGCAGAGGTATCCAACTGCCGCGGCGATATCTGGGCGAACAGTAGTATAAGTACAGCAGTGCCCCCACTGCTTTCCTGTATTTATAGTTATTTGGGAGAATATCGTCTTCTCCACTTAATTTGGGATATTCTGTGTCCATTGGAGTTGACACTGTTTTAGCATCTTCCATTCCGAATTCCTTAATTATTTTCGTTATTTTGTTTTCTTGGTCCAGAAGAAAACTACCGTTCTTTGTTCTTTTTATTCTTATCTCGAGGTATAATGTAATGTCTCCTAAATCCTTCATTTCAAATTCATTGTTTAAGTTGTCGGCGATTTTCTTTATCACATCTTCGTTCTTATGACAGATGATGATATCGTCAACGTAAATAAGAACATAGCTATGGTTACCTGATAAAGTTTTGGTAAAGAGGCACGGATCAGCTTTACTTGCTTGAAATCCGATTTTCAGTAGTACGGAGCTTAGTCTATCGTTCCATACCTTGGCCGATTGTTTTAATCCGTAAATGGATTTTTGAATTTTGCATACTAAATGTTTCTCTCATTCCTCTGAATATCCATCCGGTTGTGTCATGTATAATTCTTCGTCTAAATTTCTGTTTAGGTATGCTGTTTTAATGTCGTATTGCTTGACCTTTAAATTATGAGCTGCTGCAATGGATAGTAAAATTTTTAGTGAACTTTGTTTCATTACTGGCGCAAAAGTACTATCGTAGTCTTCGCCGTATTTTTGTGTGTACCTTTTGCAATAAACCGGGCGTTGTATTTTGAAATATTTCCGTCCTCTTGCACGTTTATCTGCCGGTAGTTCTGTCAAAGTCCATACTTGCTTCTCTTTTAGCGAAGACATTTCTTCGTTCATTGCTTCTATCCATTTGTGTTTCTCCTCGTCGGGTAAATTTCCAATTTCTTCCCATGATTGTCGTTCGTTATGTACTTCTACGGATGCGGTGTAAGCTAATTTCTCGGGCGGTACTCCTTTATTCGTTCTTGATGATATTCTTTCTGCTGATTTGTTTTCGTTTTCAATTTTTGACATATCCAGGTTTATTTCGACTTCATCCTCGACTCGTTGAGGTTTCTCGGTTCTATTTTCAACGAATTTCATTGATGAATCTTGGTCTTCAAAGAAACGGACGTTCTACTAACTTTGATTTTATTGGAATTTCGATGCAGAATTCTGTAACCGTTTGAGTGATCAACGTAGCCTATCAGTATTCCTTCTTCTGCTTCTGTTTCAAGTCAGGTATCTTTTTGTGCCATAATTCATACGGCGTATTTTCAATCGATTTTGTTGGTAGACGATTTATTAGATAGTTAGCTGTGTTGATTGCTTCTGCCCAATATTTGTTTGGAAGATCGGCGTCAATCAACATGCTTCTTGCATTTTCGCATAGTGTTCTGATACTCCGTTCTGTTCTGGGGAGTATGGGGTTGTAGTATGAAATTTTATTCCATATTTCTTTAATATGTTTTGAGTTTCCTTTCCACGGTACTCTCCACCATTGTCTGTCTTTATTGAACCAGGTGCTTTTCCAAATTTATTTCGGACTAGAGCTATGTACTCTTCTAGCTTTGTTGCTACTTCATCTTTCGTTCGAAGAAATTAGACAATAGTTTATCTAGAGTAGTCGTCGATGAAGGTCAGGAAATAGCGCTTTCCTCCAGGGGTTATTGTCTTCATCGGCCCACATACGTCTGAATGAATTAGGTCTAGAATTTGGTTCGATTGTCTTTCGCATTTCTTCAAAAATGGTTTCTTCGCTAATTTCCCCTTGATGCAGCTGGTGCACTTTAGAATTTCATCGCATTTATCAAGTTTTATTCCGGAAACTAGTTCCTTACTTACTAATTTTTGAATGTCTTCTGGGTTTTGGTGACCCAAACGTCTGTGCCACAGGTGAATACAGTTGCTGTGTTTCATTTCAGAAGAAATGTTTGCTTCTACATTTTGTTCTAAGCATAATTTGTAGAGATCCTTCTCAATTTTTCCTGCAGCTATAATTCCGCCATTGTATTTTATGAAGCAATTGCTTCGTTCAAAGGTAACATCGAAACCTTTTTCGGTAAGTCGTTTGACAGACAATAAATTAGATTTTAGTTCTGGTATGTATAAAACGTTACCTATGCGAATTTTCCTTGTTTTTTCAAGATACTGACAATGTAGATATCCTTCTCCTGCGCCGGCGCATGTTAACTTATAACCATTTGCTACAGTTACGTCACGAATATGGCTCTTTTCCAAGCAAGAAACGAAAATTTTATTTCTTGTCATGTGACTGGATGCGCCAGAGTCGATGAAATCGTCTGCACCTTTGTGGTATCCAAAAATACAGAGTTCTTCTTCGTTTTTTTCTGCTGTCATTTTTGCTCGTGCGTTCCCATTTTTCGTCTTTTTTTCCATTGCGTTACTTTTCTTTAAAAAGTAACAATCCTTTTTCAGGTGCCCCTTCTTTTTGCAATGGAAACATTTTCTTCTTTCTTGGTTTTTATTGAATGTCTTTAGAGTTGTCTGGTCCAAATCTTCAGTTGTGTTTCCCTTCCTGCGGTTGTACTCATCGAGCAATTTGCCTTTGACGTATTCGAGGGTTAATACATCGTCCGGGAGTGCGTCAAGAGTGGTTACTAGCGTGCTGTACGCTTCCGGGAGACCTCCTAATAATAAAGCAGCTGCATGAAAGTCTTTCATTTCCTCACTTATTCCTCTTAATAATTCCACCATTTGAGGGTGGTCCGAATGTAATCTGGCATCGATTAACCGGATTCGAATTTGGATTGGTAGAGTTTTCATAATAGGTATAGTTTATTACTGAGATTGGCTCTTTCATGTACTTTTTGGAGAACGTCCCACATTTCTCTCGCAGTTTTACAGTTGCATATGTGCACGATTTGATAACTCTTGATTGATAACTATCCTTGATGACTTCCCAAGTACTTTCTCGGATTAATAGCATCCGTGTCTTGAATTTCTACCGTTGGTAATTATTGTTGTTTAATTTCGAAAATCCGAACTTCGTATTTTGATCCATTTTACTTTTGTGTTTCCTAATATATTCAATTTATTATATAACTCCTGCGAGCACTAGTTATTAGGCGATAACTGGGCCCATAACCTGATGGAATTATTTAACAACTAGCATTTGAATATAATATGTTTATTTAACTATACAATCAAAATAGATTTTTATTATCTGTCACAATTATTGAGAACAATTGAATTATTATTTTATATTATATGGTTGCTATGATCTGGCGTATGATTCTACAACAATGTTTGTACTTGCTTATACGTACACGATCGTTTACTTTAAATTTCTTTCTTGTTGTGATTGACGGTATTGGATGATGATGGTTAATACATGTGTTGGACGTCACACTGCTTGGTTTCATTTTAATCGTTTTATGTATAGAGTTGTTGTATTCGTGTACGGTGTCATCAAGAATATCTATCCATCTTTCTACAATGCTGGCCTTTAGATGTGTAAATGTCGAATAATGATTAATACCTCGCTCTTGCATTAGCTATTGGAATGTTCTGTTGAAGAACTCTTTTCCATCATCTGTTTGTATATTTTTAGGCACGCGAAGTGTCAAATATTTTTTTCATAGCATCCGTGACGTTTGTCGCCTTTTTTGTGTAAATAGGAACAGCCCACGCGAACTTTGAATATGTATCAATAACTGTGAGCATATAACGATATTTCTTATTTTCACTTGCATATGCAATCATATCAACAAGATCAGCCTGCCATAAGTTATCAAATCCTAGCATAACAACATGGCGGCGAGGATAATTGCGACACGCCAATTTATGTAGTTCGTTTACAAGCTGTTGCTTAGTAGCCTACTGAGCCGTGTGCTGCTGCTACTTTGTTTTCAATAGTTTTAACGGTTTGACGGCCTGAAGTTGGATCTCCAGGTCGGTCATTATATTTTCGTGAATTTGTCGTAGGGATGCCTCCTGAATTGATATACTGCGCACCTCTTGCTCGATCTTCTGAATGAGTATTCCAACACCATGGCGTATACTATTTATATCATCAATTAGCAAATCGATGGACTTCTTTACGCATTTCATTATGGTTGCGTCATTTTCTTGCTTTGGATAACCAACACTAATCAAACGTTTTCTCACCATATTAAAATCACCGTGACTTGTCAGCGAAAGTCCACCAAACATTTTTGTGTGAGTCACACTGTGGTTTTGATAACGACCAAACTTGTCGGTAGACATTTTGCGAATGGTCACTATAGAATTATACGCTGCTCGCGTAACTCTTCTTCGAGCGCTATTATCTCATTATTATGACCTGTATGTCCAATGGCTGTTGATAATTTTAATATATGTAGGCGAGTGACCATTTGGATCATTCCAGTAAATATAATCATGTGGTTTTTTTGATACATACATCATAGTTTCCCCGCCACAAACTTTGTGAAAGGATTTTATTATAAGTCTATATTTATTGCTAGCATTAGCCAATAAACTTCCGTTCCTTTCGTAATTTTTTCTATCCGCATTTGTTTGCAATACTATATTTTTATAGACACTCAGTGTGAAAGTCCGAAAATAGGGTAAATATAGAACAATATAACAAGATTTGGTTCGCGTAAAACGCACCAACGCGTAGAGCTCGCCTTTAGGTAAGATATGCGTTTCGAGCAGTGATTTTTAATTATTATGGCCTTTTGGTGAACAATTAGAAAAAATGCTATAAACTTAAAAAGTCTTACAATTATTTATAGATTAAATTGATGAAAAAAAAAATTGTGCATATTTTGAAATACAAAATTACAATATTTAATATTTTTTTCGGGCTTTGTGTTAATAATATGAAAAAATATTGCGGATATAAAATATCTTTTTAGTAGACATTTTGAATGTTTTAATTATTTTTATAAAGGCAGTATTAAATTATTATTGAATTGTTAAATTTTGGGGCCCTATAACTCGGGAAGTATACTGGCGATTGGATTGGAAACTGCAAGCGGATTCAAATGGGATGCCAAATAATATGTGTACCAAATTTGGTGTGAATCACTCTGGTACCTTCAGAGGAGTAGAGGGCACAAATTTGGTCTTACGAGCGACAACTAACATCCAAGTATATAAGTTATATACATTTTTGGATTCAGGGCGACGAGACAAACACTTTTTAATAAGGACATTTACTGATTCGAGAATGCTACAGACACACGACCGATTGCTTTAGCTTCTAAAAACATACAAATCGTTGCAAGACAAGTCAACTGTATATATATTAACGATGCTAATAATGTTTTAGAAGAATCCTACCGGAAATATTGAACGAATACCTTAGCAATTATGCGTTTAAACGCATATAAGGAAGAAATATAAACGTAGATGAAGAAATTACAATGTACTTTTACA
Organism: Leistus spinibarbis; assembly: GCA_933228885.1. Classification (NCBI taxonomy): domain Eukaryota; kingdom Metazoa; phylum Arthropoda; class Insecta; order Coleoptera; family Carabidae; genus Leistus; species Leistus spinibarbis. The sequence continues at coordinate 479,433 of OW121812.1, read as the reverse complement.
ATTACCAGTCATATAATTTAATTAACCATAAAAAGTGCAATAAAATTTAGAACTGGCTCATAAAAAATATCAAATAAAAATCAAAGTTATATTTTTGTACAGTCTAGGCATATACAAAAAAAAAATCTTGATAATATGATAAAAATGCATCACCTTGACTATATATCAATCTTATCTATTTTGCTATTGTTGATATAATAGAACAATACATTTTTGAACAATAGGTCGAACTATTATTTAGCCAATTCTCACGGGCATTGAATTTGGTGGATTTCAAATTAACGACATAATTAATTTTTATTTAATAGATAACACAGTGAGTTGTATATAATATTTTATATAACCAAATATTGAATTAATATTCATAATATAATTTTATATTTAGTCATATGTTTGCCATGTGTTCAAACGAGCAATGAAAGTTGAAAAAATCGTATATAGGAAAACGCAAAAAAGTATTTGTAAACAGTCGTAAAATATTTATTTATTTGACACAATAACATGTTGCTATTTTCCTTGTGCAAAAATATAATTATTACTACTTGTTTTACAAATTTAGAAACGTTTAAAATATATCTAGCAGCAAAAATAATATATTTTAATTATATTTCGGAAGTCAATTCTAATAATCAATAAAGTTTCGAATTGGTTCTACGTACACTAAAGATAACAAAATTAAGTAAAATAATAAAAAAAAATTAGCTCGCCGGACGAAGTAACGAAGCTGCTAAAGCATTCAGCCGTGTGTCTGTAGTATTCTCGGATTAAAAGAATTCCTTAACAAAAAGTGTTTATCTCGTCGCCCTGAATCCAAAAATATATATAACTTATATACTTGGATGTTAGTCGTCGCTCGCTCGTAAGACCAAATTTGTTCCCTCTACTCCTCTGAAGATACCGATGCGATTCACACCAAATTTGCTACATATATTATTTGGCATCCCATTTGAATCTCCTTGCAGTTTAAATTTAATCGCCTGCATACTTCCTGAGTTATAGGCCCCCAAAATTTGGAGCCCTTCTTAATACTGCCCTTATAAAAAATATGGGTTGTGGCCAACGCGGGACTTTTTTTTGCGTAGTTTTCATCAATATTTATTGATTATAAAAATATAATATTAGGAAATCATAATCCAACAGAAATAATATGAAAACCAAGCTTACTTAAATAAATGAATGGGTTGAAAATTATACCAATACCATTTAGTAATGGTTTTGAAGTACTAACTAACAAAACTAACCAATTCTCTACAGAAATATTCTGAAATGTCATTTATCTAATTCAGACCATTTTGTTTTCTTGTCGAAATATTGACAGGCGCAGATGATCCGATTAATTAAGATACATTCGAATCCATGACAACGTAAACAAGATTCTCAAAATTTTCGGTAGCGGTTTTCTCGTAACTATTTTTGCCGTAAGTGCAGCCGTTCTAGTGATATTGGAGATAACACAAAAAATGCATAGAGTAAACATGCACTGCCGGTTTGAATATTCCTTTCAAAAATAGGAGGTGCACAACTAGACCCTATACAAGTCTTAAGTTTGAAGTCTCATAATTTTACGTTGGACAGTTTCGGTTCTAGAGCGTTCACATACACACACACACACACTCACACACGCACACACATACACACACACAGACGTCACTCCGAAAATAGTCACATTCGATTCAGGGAAACTCAAAACGTGTATATCCGTTGAAATCTCGAGTTTTTATAGTATATATATATATATATATATATATATATATATATATATATATATATATATATATATATATGTATATAAACATTTTATTAAACAGTGTAGTACAAAAAAATTATTACAGGTGACAATGATTTCATTAAAATAGTGCCGACAGTAAATATCTAAGTACAACTACAGCAAATTTAATTGCCGCAAATATCACTAAGCTCACTATAGAGTAATGGGCAATTTTTAATTTAAATAGTCTAGATAGCGCCTGAGGTACCGTGTCCAATGGATCTTTGACAATGTATACACGGGCACCTTTGCCAAATGCCCATATATATGTTCTCCAATCCAATGCCGCCATATTGAATTCAAACAGATGACGATCGCGTTCGCTCAACGTTTTCCATAATGCTTGCGTGTTATTGTTTTGAAAAATCCATTGTCTACTTGTAAAATAATTCAGCGAATTTGTGAGAGCGTGTATTTTCTTATAAGCTTTTAACATGCTGAAATTAAGTATATAGAATACAAGTACATATATTAAAAATTATATGATAGGATAACAATTACAACTTACACAGGTTTCTTGCCCACGCAGATACAAGCACCATCAACTATGACGGCTGGCACATAATGCAGAAATACAATGTATAGCAAATATATAAATCGATTTTGAACAAACACACAAAATGGAACCCAAATTGCCATAAAGGTTTGCAATTTATCTTCAAGACTTTTAAAGAAATTACTAAAACAACCTGCAACATTGAACAACTTGTCACTGAACATCAACATATAAATTCAAAGTTTCTTAATATTGAACTTTGTTCACATTTTACTTGGATTTAAATTAAAACATGTTTGTAGGACTTATGCTACTCGCATTGGACCGATCCCAAAATGAAACGTGGAGATATTTGGCACTACAGTATTGTAGCTCCTGGTTGTGTCAGAAATATATATATATATATAAATATGAAGAAAATTTGAAATTTTTGAAGAGGCCAAAGTGGTGTTACCCCTTAAATGTTTCCCAAAACGCCCATGACTCCATTTATGTGTCAAATGCGAATACAAATTCATACCTAATGAACTGTTTTAATTTAAATTCAAATGTAAGAATAGTCTTTCTTAAAACGTATTTAAGTTCAATAATGTTTTAACACTTACGCCAGGTTATTGGATTCTCGGGTGAACTAACATAGTTATATATTGTTATATTTTTATCACTCACAATACCATTGAAATTGTCTGCATCATTTGGTATTTGTTCATTTAATTGATCGCTGTTACCAAAGGCAATTATTAATATTAATGTGTATACGTATATTTCTTTACTTTTATATACTTGACTGTGGCCACCTGCCAAGCAGCTGCTATCGCCGAGTTAATACAGTAATCCGCCGGAACTAAATCTGCTACGTTATTGGCGTCACCGGGCATAACGTGAATTAATCCCAACCCGGCACCAATAAATACTCCAGTTGCACTAACAATATTAGTGACCCATCCAGATATGGGTTCTTTTGCAGTAGATATCACTTTTGGAAACAATAAATAGCAAATGTAAACACCAGCTGTTCACATAGCCACATATGCTTACCTATAGATGGTCGTACAATTGTAACGGGCAACATTTGACCATATGTTTCAACCGCATTTTCCGCGATGGCCTTAGTGTACGAGTAAGTGTTGGGCCATTTTCCTACAAGTCTTTCGGAGAAAACACAGTTATTATTCAGCAACCAATAATAACTTAAACATTTACACTTACTGAGGCGTAAGCATTTCTAATTGGGAGTCGTCCAAAGTATCACAAATATCAATCAATTTATCGCAAGTAATTGGCACTTCGTAGAATCCTTCTTTGACTTCAGCATGAACACAATTCGAGTATGCGGTGGATACATAAACAAATGCCTGAAACAATGCTTGTTATAGAAATGGGTCAAGAGATTGAGCCATTTCAAGGATACCTTCAGCTTTGGCATGGTTTTTGCTAAGCACAGCATATCTTTCGTACATTTCACATTAATGGACACAGCTTTACGCAAATGTTCGGTGAAGCGAACGGTAGCGGCGACGTGAAAAACAATATCGACATTAGATCGAATTAAATCTAGATCTAACTCAGAGAGACCCATATTGGGTAATTCACAGTCACCTGACATTATAGAAACTTTAGCAATGAACTTCGGTTGTTCAAGACGAAGTCTCTCGAAGGCCTGAGGAAGGGTAGAAGAGATTAAAATAAGAATTACTTCAAACCAAATCAAAGAAATAATAGAAAAGCAATGAAACATTGTAGATTCTCCAGAACGATTCATATAATTTGCACTTACCTCATTGTTGAACATAGCATCTAGACGTTCTATAATATTTTTCCCCTTTTTCTCGCGCATTAGCAAATAAACATGGGTCAAATCGGGACATGACCGTAACAGTTTTTCTAGCAACAAATGGCCAAGAAAACCAGATGCTCCAGTGATGAAAATCGAAGAACCAGAGTAAAATTTTTGAATATTACTGGGTTCCTCTTGGGGTTTCTTTGTAAATGGTGGACCATTACTTTTATGAAATTCTGTCATTTTTGTGTATTGGAATTTTTTACGCAGCAAACAATCACTATTTACTTCTATCTATTTGGCAAATGAACTATATATTATAAATAATATGAACTATGTTGATACAATATAATATGTCTTAAAAGTTTGTAATAACTGAACGAGAAGCAACTAAATTCAACGCTGCTTAATGCGTACTATATATAATTTCGGTACTCACATGAACCCATAAAATAAAAGTCAATAACATTTTGTCAATATAAATTCAATCATGCATAGTTAATACTAAATTCGTTTCCATTGTATTTATTAATAAATTCCTAGACACTTTAATTTTAGTGAATAATAAATATTTACAATTCATTCTACAAACACTGTATATTATTTCACCTTTCACCTCAAAGTGCTAACAATTCAATATTTTATCGATACATTTTATCCAGACGATTCAATGTATACAAAAACTTGAAGTAAATTAATATTATATTTAAATTAAAAGGGATAATACTATCTTAATAAAGTGTTGGAGTAGCTCCATCTTTTTATTTTTGGTCAAATTATAGTATGCAGTAATTTGTTTCTGTTTAGAAATCAATCCTAAAATATGATCGGATCGAACCTAATATAGGAAATTAGGAGTGGCCTGCACTCGATTTTCTTTTACGTAATCTTCATTAGAAATATATTTTCCAAACAAACTGTCAAGAATTACTAATACTCCACGGTAATACTCTGAAATGGTACCATTTAGTTTATTATTTTATTATGTTATCAAATACTGTTTCATTAATTTGCAACATAGATGTTAATTCTTTAAAATTTTCATAAATATATTCAAACTAGGGTCACCCGTGGGCACCATGTGCCCATATGGTATACAGAACATAGGTCAGTTTTGACTTATGGCGAATTTTCATGTAATTTAATAATAATAACACGGTTTTTCTTCATTTTGTCTCGTTTGACTATAATAGTAATACAAATTTCCACATCGCAAATAACAATAAAGAAAAAATCGAATTCTTTCTTTGAACGCTATTTTGTTCTTAGATCACTATGCTGAGATTAACTAATCGATCGCTTATCATGCACTGTGTTACATCCGATAAATTTAAACTAAATTTTGTTTAACTTTGATTTTAACCTTGTATGGTGCATATGTGTTGTATCATTTAGACAGTTTCTATGATTGTATATAAAAAACAGGATTATAAATTTACTTACGATTGCTGTTTCTTATTTGAATCGATTATTCAAATAATATGTATTACAAATCCTTTTTACACAACATTTTTAATGATTTGACATTTGATTCACTATTGTTTTTGAATTAAATAATCAGGCTAGATTCTGAATTTTGCAGTATTAAACTGATGCAGTGTCACAACGGCAGTTTTAAAAGTGATGATAATTAGTTATATGCTAAAATACAATGGATTGTGCCATCAAAAATAAAAGAATAAAATTGCCAACCAATCATGTTTCTAAATATGTTTGAATTATCTCTTCAAGATTTTATTACTCTAATAATCAGAATTATAAATTTACTTACTTGCAGTTATTATAATTTGACGAACTATAAAATCTTACCGCAACTCATATTTTCAATAATCACTGCTTCTTGGCCATTTTGAAGTGAAAAATATTAACTATGAATTAAAATAAATGTACAGAAACACGTATTGGCTAAAAATATATGATAATTAGGCAATAATATGCACTTATTTCATATTATATACTTAAAAATTGAAATTATAGCATGCTACTCCCCTTAAACTTAAGATTAAACTTTGAATTGAAGATTTATCACACAAAAACCAATTTTGACTGATTTCATTCTGACGTTTGATTCGTTTTTGTCTATTTCAAAGCAGACTGAACTTCAGAATCGTAGTGATTGTTTTATTTCAGTATAAACTATTTGATTATTTTTTATAACATAATTAACAGTCGCCATGGTGCAGTGGCTAAGTGTCATGCCTTTCACCCTGGAGGTCGTGAGTTCGATCCCCGTCTATGCCAATCTGCATTTTTACAAAAAAAAGCGTTCTACACATACACACTCACATACACACTCACATACAAACATTTCTGGGTTATTATATTAATGATATACGTACTGTATTTCAAAATACATTTCAATATTTATCTGCAATAACCATTACGCTTGAACACGTTCTCAGTCGATCTATTTGTGTTAACCGGTAGAAAATGATTTATTAATTAGTTTTATATTGTTACTGTCAAAATATTTTCAAGCATAATTCAACGATATCTAAAATAATTCTGATAAACCCTAACTATGGTAACATAAATAAGATATTTAAGATATTCCGTGGCATTTTTTTGTAACTAGTACATTTTTTGAAGGAAAATTTCAAACAAAAGTTCGAAATATTTATATTTTTCATTATGAACATTACTATTTTTGCCGTGAGTGCAGCCGTTCTAGTGATATTGGAGATAGAACAAAAAATGCATAGGGTAAACATGTACTGCCGGTTTGAATATTCTTGTAAAAATAAGAGGTGCACAACTAGACCATATACAGACAGACAGACACAGACGTCACTCCGAAAATAGTCACACGCTCTACACACAATATGTTTCAATAATTGAGTTAAAATCATGCAAATCGCGTGTACTTTATTTTAATTAACATAAGATAATGGTTACCAAATCTACAGTGTATAATAACTATATAGTAAAAAAAACCATTTCCAATAAAAACTTATAGATAATATAATAGATTTTAATTATAACTATTAAATCTTAACATATACACACAATGAGTCTTTAATAATAATATAAAAAATATTCCGTTTAGTCAATGTTTATTTTTCGAAACGTTCCTTCCATTCCAAATACTTCCATTTCCAGCGGTGTCCCAATTCGGAGTTTTTCATTAGATTTCATTTCGGCCCTTTTTAACATCCAGTCATTTTTGCTTTCCATAAATTTCACCCAATTCTCTATAAATACAAGCATAGGTACAACAATGGCTTCAGCGTGCCAAATAATTATTTTCGTGAAAACTTATAAGCTCGTTGTATAGTGGTACAACAGAGCAATAGTGTTCAAACGTGTGTCTGTAAATATTTTTACATATTAATCATTCTCGTCTTCCTATGCGTTCAGCTCGCCTTACAAGTAATATTTTCGATGCGAGAAGCATCAGACTCCTCTGTCTTTAGCGAACAGCTGAGACACACGACCGATTGCTTTAGCTCTTTTGTACTTCGTACGGCGAGCTAAAAAGAACAGAAATAAGAAGGTAACTTAACTCTGAATGTAAATCAACTATGTCCTTCGAATACACTTTTGGCCGACAATGGAATAATTAATTTTAATTTATTACTATGTTTACAAGTAGTTTTGAAATCTACTTCAAAACGTTTTTACCTCATATTTTTAAAATTTTTATATAATTTCTAAGGGCAGTATTAAGGGGGCCCTATTACTTCTGACACACTTCTTGGCCACTCAATCTTATGTTTATCAATTTTCAATATAATCGGCTCGGTAACTTGCAGTCAAAAATTCAGATCTTACGACCGACCGAGCGAGCTACAGAGTAAGCGAGATACATACATTCAGTAAATAAGTTATATATATTTGTAGATTCAGGGCGAAAATACAAGTCCTTTTGTTAAATCGAGCATGTTACAGATACACGAACAAACACTATGTACTATCGTAAGATTAATCCTAATACAGGAACCTTGATTAATATAACAATTTACTTCAAGTGGAGCAAAACTTTTGATGACGTCAGCTGGATGAATCGACATCATATTTACGAAGTTAGTGTTTATCAAATCAAAGATAATTACATCATGCATTAGATTGTCAAACTTCCATCGAATTTCAGTTTGTGTCAATGTTGCTTTAATGTATGCAGTACTTGAAAATTCTGGACAGTCTTCGGAGAATAGTTTCATTACTGTAATTCGTTCAAAGTCCGGAGTCAATTTCGGCAATGGTACAAAACACCTTGAAACATTCATCATCTATATTGCCAAACACTGAACTGATATTTTGTGGTATATAAAACAATCATTAATGCAAGCAACAATGCCTTTAGCTAGCTTATAATAAATTATATATATATATATATATATATATATATATATATATATATATATATATATACTAGAGTCACCCGTGGGCACCATGTGCCCATATGGTATACAGAACATAGGTCCGTTTTGACTGATGGCGAATTTTCATGTAATTTAATAATTATTACACGGTTTTTCTTCATTTTGTATCGTTTGACTACAATAGTAATACAAATTTCCACATCGCAAATAATAATAAAGAAAAAATCGAGTTCTTTCTTTGATCGCTATTTTGTTGTTAGATCACTATGCTGAGATTAACTAATCGTTCGCTTATCATGCACTGTGTAACATCCGATAAATTTAAACTAAATTTTGTTTAACTTTTAACCTTGTATGGTGCATATGTGTTGTATCATTTAGACAGTTTCTATGATTGTATATAAAAAACAGGATTACAAATTTACTTACTGTTTATTGCTGTTTATTATTTGAATCGATTATTCAAATAATATGTATTACAAATCCTTTTTACACAACATTTTTAATGATTTGACATTTGATTCATTATTGTTTTTGAATTAAATAATCAGGCTAGATTCTGAATTTTGCAGTATTAAACTGATGCAGTGTCACAACGGCAGTTTTAAAAGTGATGATAATTAGTTATATGCTAAAATACAATGGATTGTGCCATCAAAAATAAAAGAATAAAATTGCCAACCAATCATGTTTCTAAATATGTTTGAATTATCTCTTCAAGATTTTATTTCTCTAATAATCAGAATTATAAATTTACTTACTTGCAGTTATTATAATTTGACGAACTATAAAATCTTACCGCAACTCATATTTTCAAAAATCACTGCTTCTTGGCCATTTTGAAGTGAAAAATATTAACTATGAATTAAAATAAATGTACAGAAACACGTATTTGCTAAAAATATATGATAATTAGGCAATAATATGCACTTATTTCATATTATATACTTAAAAATTGAAATTATAGCATGCTACTCCCCTTAAACTTAAGATTAAACTTTGAATTGAAGATTTATCACAATAACTTTCTTGACATTTCATTCTGACGTTTGATTCGTTTTTGTCTATTTCAAAGCAGACTGAACTTCAGAATCGTAGTGATTGTTTTATTTCAGTATAAACTATTTGATTATTTTTTATGACATTATTAACAGTCGCCATGGTGCAGTGGCTAAGTGTCATGCCTTTCACCCTGGAGGCCGTGAGTTCGATCCCCGTCTATGCCAATCTGCATTTTTACAAAAAAAGCGTTCTACACATACACACTCACATACACACTCACATACAAACATTTCTGGGTTATTATATTAATGATATATATGTCAAAAAATTCACGAATATGCGGTATATTGGGTTATAGTTATGAGAAAGAAAAACTCTATATATTTCGCTAAAAATTCTTTGCTTCATCAGGATTCATACTATGAAAACAATTAGCATTTAGTTTATATATTCCAAACAAACTGTCAAAAAATACCATTATTCTACAATAATACACTGAGATTGTACCAATTATCATATTATTTTATTATGTTATCAAATGCTTCAATATGAAACATAGATAATGATTATAAAAATATAATATTAGGAAATAATAATCCAACAAAAACAATATGAATACCAAGCTTACCTTATAGAAATGAATGGGTGGAAAATTATACCAATTTGCAATGGTTTTGAAATACTAGCTATCAAAACTAACTAATACTCTACATAAATATTCTAAATGGTCATTTATCTAATTCAGTCAATTTTGTATTCTTTTCGAAATATTGACAGGCGCAGATGATCCGATTAATTAAGCTACATTCGAATCCATGACCAAGATAAACAAGATACTTATGATTTTTAGTAGCAATTTTCTCGTAACTGGTACATTTATCGAAGAAACTTTTCAAACAAAAGTTGTGCGAAATATTAATATCTTTCATTATGAACATAACTATATTTGCCGTAAGTGTAGCCATTCTAGTGATATTGAAGATGCATAGATGCGAATCCAGGGCAACGTAAACAAGATACTTATGATATTTCGTAGCAGTTTTCCTATTACTGGTACATTTATTGAAGAAACTTTTCAAACAAAATTTGTGCGAAATATTAATATCTTTCAATATGAACTTAACTAATTATGACGTAATAGCAGCCGTTCTAGTGATTTTGGAGATAATAAAAAATTATGAGTAAACATGCACTGCCTGTTTGAATATTCTATTTAAAAATAGGAGGTGCACAACTAGACCATATACAAGTTTTAAGTTTGAAGTTTCATAATTTTACATTCGACAGTTTCGGCTCTAGAGCGTTCACCCACTGGCAGACAGACACACACACAAGCGTCACTCCAAAAATAGTCACATTCAATTCAGGGAAGCTCAAAACGTGTATATCCGTTGAAATATCGAGTTCGATATTTTTGGTGATCCCTATACTTACTTATTACTTCGTAAAAGAAAGTAATTATTAAATCCCGGAACTAGCATTTTCTTTAAAGACATTTTTATACGCGAATATTCTGTAAAAAAGGGGGAGAAGAATTGAAAATATTGTTTATGAATATATACATTATACTACATAAACTTGATTCGACATCAATTTTTAGCTCGCCGTACGTAGTACCGAAGAGGCTAAAGCATTCGGTCGTGTGTCTGTAGCATTCTCGGATCAAAAAATTTCATTAAGAAAAAGTGTTCGTCTCGTCGCCCTGATTCCGAAAATGTATATTACTTATATACTTGGATGTTAGTCGTCGCTTGCTCGCTCGCTCGCTCGGTATCTCGTAAGACCAAATTTGTGCCCTCTACTCCTCTGAAGGTGCCGGAGCGATTCACTCCAAATTTGGTACACATATTATTTGGCATCCCATTTGAATCCGCTCGCAGTTTAAATTTAATCGCCCGTATACTTCCCGAGTTATAGGGCCCCAAAATTTGGAGCCCCCCTTAATACTGCCCTTATAAAAATAATTGAAACACTTAAAAATTTTACTAAAAATTCTAAGATATTTATTGTCTACAAGATTTTTTAATTTTGTTAACCCAAAGCCCGAAAAAAATTATTAAATACTATAATTTTGAATTTCAAAATTTGAACAAAAAAATTTTTTTTTTTTAATATAATCTAAAATTAAATGTAAGACTTTTTATTTCTATAACATTTTTTCAATTAGTTAACCAAACGGCCATAATTATTAAAAACTGCTCGCATCGCATATATCACTTATAAGGCGAGCTGGAGGCATAGGTGCGTTGTACCTAAGCTTGTTATTTTGACAGTTTGTTTGGAATATATATTTCTAATGAAAACTACGTAAAAGAAAGTTCTGATTCCGATTCTTTATCCTCATAACCATGAATGTTGTCTAAGTCTGTCATCGGACCATGTTGTATTCATCACTAATATTTAATATGATTTATTAGATAAGAATTTTTTGGTCAGCAATTTGCAAAATGGACCATCATAGATTTTGTAACAATAAATAAACGGAATACCATGCTAATGATATAATAATGACTACAGCTCATATATATAAAATCATATAAATGTTGATTCACACAACAACTACGGTAGTGGTCGGACGTGTCTCCTAAGCTCCGTAGTTATCACGTAACATCCCTGTCACATTGTGTTGTGAACAGTGATCAGTTACCAGTAAAGTGAATACCAGACCAGTGCTAGTGACTCTAGTGCTAAAGTGCTAGTGGACATCGAATAGTGTCAAGCAACAAGTGTCAGTGACTAAAGTGTAAATTGTGGTTAGTTACACTCTGACAGACGAAAACTTCAGAACAATGCAACAAACAAGCGGAGGCCTCAACGCTATTTCATACACTCTCACAACCACAAGCACGGTAACAACCATTGCAGCATCAGGTATCTACACGCAAACAAACGCGCAAAGAACACCCAGAACTACACCCATGATTATGGGCTTAAATAGAATAAGTAACCCGAACAATCCAGCGTTTTCTTTATCGCAAATATCAGCACTGAACTCCCAAATAAATGCAATTTAGCGCTAGCCTTCAAATACTTCACTAGACGACGCAATCCCCTGGCAAACAGTACCCTCGAGACGACCAGGTAAACGTGCACTGGATAATAAAAACGACAACCCTACAGAAACAACACATAAACGAAGTAACAACACTACTTCAAACACACTAACTACCGATACATACAACAGATTCTCAAGTCTGAACAATGAAGACAGCGAAAATCCTGCTAAAAACTCAAACCCTCCACCAGTCTTCGTACAAAACGTAACAAACTTTCCTCTAATGCTTGCAAGTCTAGAAACCAGCCTGAAAAAAGAAGAATTCGTCTGCAAAACCATGTCAAACAACAACGTAAAAATAAACACTCTCACACCTGTCGCCTACCGTTCTCTGATACACTTGCTAGACAGTAACAATATATCTTACCACACCTATCAACCTCGCGAAAGCAGAGCCTACCGAATAGTCATCAAAAATATCCACCAATCTGTACCAGTTGAAGAAATCAAAGAAGCCCTAACAGAAAAAGGTTTTCCAATTAGAAACATTTCTAACATCAGAAACTGGAAAACAAAAGAGCCTCTCCCTCTGTTCTGTGTCGACCTGGAACCAGACGTCAACAACAAGACCATCTACGATGTAAAATACCTACTCAGCACCAGTCACAATTGAACCACCTAGAAAACGAAAAGATATTCCACAGTGCATGCGCTGTCAGGATTATGGGCACACGAAATCATATTGTAAAAAACCGTTCTATTGTGTCAAATGCGCACAAAATCACCCAACTAACCAATGCACTAAAAACCCCAACGAACCACCGTTATGTATTCAATGTGCCGGGCCCCATCCTGCCAACTATAAGGGTTGCTCCGTATATAAAGACTTACAAAAATTGAGAAAAAACACAGCCCAACAAAACAGCTCAAGAGCAAATCGTATCCACAACTACACACAAGAAAACACCACATATGCAGCAGCCACAAACAACCAGCCAAACGACACTGACTGCACCCACGACACCAACCCAAACTTACACAATCCTACGCTTATACAAATCTTCAGCAAATTGGAATCCATGTTCAACACGATTATGCAACAAAACGGCCAAATAATTAACCTTCTCACCGCCATTGTTAATAAAAGTAATGGCTAGTACACTAAGAATAGCTGCTTGGAACGCCAACGGACTGGCGCAACACCGCAACGAAGTCGAAATATTTATTAATGAAGAAAAGCTTGACGTGCTACTCGTATCAGAAACCCACTTTACTGATAGAAATTATTTTAAAATACCTAACTACAAAACATACTGCACAAACCACCCAGATGGAACAGCTCACGGCGGAACTGCACTAATGATAAGGGAATAAATCGCGCACTTCGAAATAGAGAAATACGAACTAGAAACACTACAGGCTACAAGCATCAAGGTAAAAGGACCGCACGGTCTAACTACTATATCTGCCATCTATTGCCCCCCAAAACATTCCGTCAAAAAAGCAGACTTCGAGAAATTCTTTAACACACTGGGTAATAAGTTTATCACTGGCGGGGACTTTAACTCAAAACACCCCCGATGGGGCTCTAGATTGACCAATCCCAAAGGACGGGAACTAGAAAAAGCTATCGTGGCCAACAACTTCAACTACGTCAGCACAGGGAAACCAACATACTGGCCAACAAACCCTAAAAAAGTCCCGGACCTCCTTGACTTTTTTATAACCAAGGGCATGGCTAATAACTACACCAACATCGAAGCAAGCTATGAACTCTCATCAGATCACACTCCTGTTATTACAACGATAAGCTCATCAGTAATAATCAAAGACTGCCCACCAGTCCTATGTAATGCAAGAACTAATTGGAATAACTTTCGAAAGTCTCTCGAAGAAAACACTGACCTTCATATCCCACTTGTAACTCCTCACGACATCGAGGCAGCTGCCAACCAATTCACGAAACTTATCCAAACAGCCGCATGGAAATCTACACCAACCTCACAAGTCAAAAATAAAAATAATGTCACCTACCCAAAAATACTGCGCGATAAAATTGCAGAAAAAAGAAAAAGCAGACAAAAGTGGCAACTCTCAAGACACCCACAGGATAAAAGCAATTTCAATCGCTTATGTAAAGAGATTAAAATACTAACACGGAACATAAACAAGAACTGGCGCTAGCGCCAGTGCTATCAGCTCGCCGTTCCGGCGAGCGCGGTCACATCAATAAATACAAAACTAAAAGCGATAGCAATTATTATAGTACAACATTTATTGTTGTTATATTTCATCGGCATTTAATATGAAATTAATAAATTTCTAAGTTTACATATATAATTCTTAATCATCGACATTATACCCACATAGCCCATTGAACCAATCTAACCAATTATGATCCCTTTGATTTATTTATTCCTGTACCATAACAGTTTTAATTTCCAAAAACCCCACATTTAAAATTGCACACATCCACATGGGTTACGTTAATATCGTTCGTTTCGTGATTTGCCAAGGATATTGATAATTATTTGATGAACATTTCCTAATTTTATTAATTAATACACAGAAGCAAATGGTTTATACATTGGAATTTATAACCAAACAAATTACTGTCACAATAGACATAACTTCTTTATTTCACTAACAGATAACGATCAATGTCTGATATACTTCAAAATATATTTATATTATTTTTTTTAAGCCTATGGGCTCACAATTTGAAAAAACTTTAATCACATAAAATATCTTAGAATGTTGAGTAGAAAATTCTAAAATTTTTAAATGTTGGCTAAGGGCAGTATTTAGGAGGGTTCCAAATTTTGGGGGCCTATAACGCCGGCCCTGTACTGACGATTGGATTTAAAATGCGACGGGAACATCACGGGCATGGAAATTATATGCATACCAAATTTCATCAAAATCGGCCCGGTACCTTCAGACGAGTTGCGGTCACAAACTCAGGTCTTACGACGGACCGACCGAGCGAGCGAGCGAGCGAGCGAGCGATCGAGCGAGCGAGCGAGATACATACATCCAAGTATATGAGTTATATATAATTTTGGATTCAGGGCGAAAATACAAGAACTTTTTGTTAAGATTTTTTTTCGATCCGAGCATGTTACAGACACACGACCAATCACTATAGCTCTTTTGTACTTACTGTACGACGAGCTAAAAACGAAACCTTTCAAGACTACCTATACAACTTATCCGCGTCCCCAGAATGTGACTACTCACTCTGGAAGGTGACAAAAAGACTAAAACGCCCAACCCAACATATCCCCCCCATAAAGAAATAAGACGGCTCATGGGCCAGAGAGGATTCCGACAAAGCAGAAGAATTCGCAGAACACCTATCACACACATTCACACCCAATAGCTCTACCATCACAAAAGAAGAGGAAAAAAGTATTGAAGACTCCCTAACCGCCCCTCTACAACTAGACTCCCCAATTAAATACATTACACCTGCCGAAGTAAGAACCGAAATAACAAACCTCAACAATAAAAAATCTCCGGGACTCGACTTAATTAATGCCAAAGTTTTAAAGGAATTACCTAAAAAGTCCACCGTGGCTCTAACACAAATATTCAACGCAGTTCTAAGAATCGGATACTTCCCCACCCAATGGAAACTCGCGCAGATCATCCTTATACAAAAAAAAAGGTAAACCGGCACACGAAGTCACTTCATACAGGCCAATCTCACTGCTTCCCATTCCATCGAAACTGCTAGAAAAACTAATTCTTAAAAGAATTCAACCCATCATCGAAGACGACAACATCATTCCACCCCACCAGTTCGGATTCAGACAACAACATTCGACTATCCACCAAGTTCACCGTGTGGTCAGTGTAATCGAAAATAGTATCCAAAACGAAAAAATCTGCTCGGGAGCTTTCATTGACATAAGTCAAGCTTTTGACCGGGTCTGGCATACGGGCCTATTCCATAAAATCAAGTCCCTACTACCCCACCAATACTTTCTTCTCTTCAAGTCATACCTGCAAGAAAGATACTTCCAAGTAAGATATGAAAGCGCATACTCAAAGCTGCACCTAATAAAAGCCGGTGTCCCACAGGGCAGCGTTCTTGGACCGTTGCTATACCAGCTGTACACTGCGGACTTACCATGCTCTGACCAAGCCACCACTGCCACTTACGCAGATGACACAGCTATTCTAGTATCACACGAAAACCCGGAAAAGTCAACTGAACTTCTGCAAAACGCGCTGAACGAAATCGAACGATGGGCTGAAAAATGGCCAATAAAAATTAACGAGAAAAAAACCACACACACCGTCTTCACAACTAA
Organism: Leistus spinibarbis; assembly: GCA_933228885.1. NCBI lineage: Eukaryota > Metazoa > Arthropoda > Insecta > Coleoptera > Carabidae > Leistus > Leistus spinibarbis. Next base: position 462,751 of record OW121812.1, on the reverse strand, counting down.
GAAAATAACATGCCCCCCAATCCAATTAAATAACAACATAATTGAAACAAAGGATGAAGTTACATATCTGGGCATGCACCTGGACAAACGATTAACTTGGCAGAAACACATCAAAACCAAGAGAAAACACCTCGACTTAAAAGTTAGACAAATGTATTGGCTTATCGGCCGGAGATCCCAACTTACACTCGAGAACAAAATATTACTGTACAAAACTATCATAACCCCCATCTGGACATACGGCATCCAGCTCTGGGGTTGCGCCAAAAAATCTAACACCAACATAATACAGAGGTTCCAGAATAAAACACTACGTATAATCACCGACGCACCCTGGTACGTAAACAACAAAACATTACATAAAGACCTAAAAATCACAACTGTCAGTGAGCAAATAAAAAAATTTGCCACCACATACGAAAACAAATTAAACTACCACCCAAACGAACTCGCTGTAAACCTGCTCAACAACGAAGACGACGTGCGAAGACTCAAAAGAACAAACCCACTTGACCTAAAATTTACACACTAAAACTCTGTACTATACAATATAAAATATAAATAATGTGGATCCTCCGCTGGGAGCCATCCACTCACATGTTACATCTAATTTCCAAATTTGCTGGATGACCTCTTGGTCAGTTGTAAATCAAATCGAAAAAAAATATATATATATATATATATAAATGTTGGTTTTACAAATATATATGGATTAGTATTTCGTCGGTGAATATATCTAAGCGTTTAACGTATACAATCGTAAAATAAAACATTAAAAGTTCTTTACTCTGCAAATTCTACCATGAACAGCAAGATTACATTAGTTATTATGCTAAACTTATTATTACACCAGGATCAAGCAATAGCTGTAAGTTCTTATTTATTATCATATTGTATTTATAATCAAGTATGTACTTTGCGTTAAATTGACTTTGATGTATAATAATGAAAACCCCTTAACCACAAAGTATTTTAATTGAGCTAAATACGTATTTCGACAACTAAGTTGTCATCATCAGTAGCAATGGGAGTATAACGTAATATCTCTGGCTAAGGCAAAGACCAAGAATGATGTGCTCTTTACCAGGATATCAAGGTTACACTGTCAGTTAGCCGGTTATTTTATAGCGTTTCTTTAGTTAACCGGTTACGAGTAACCTAATAACTATGAAGATATTCCAACCGATAGTGTGTATTTACTAGTGTCAATTTTATACATATCTCAAAAACTACATGGGTTAGAGACAAAGTAAAAATTATAAATATATCTAGCAACATTTCTATGAATTTTTTTTTCGTTAAATTATTTTACATATATAGGTACGTTTCCCTAGTTATTACACACATACAACTGATAATGTTACATAGCAATCGTTACCTGGATTATACACAATAAAACAAATTTATTAATTATTTATAGTGAAAACAGTATAAAATAAATTTCCTGTTTTTTTTTTAAACTAAACTGTATTAGAGCTGTTTCCATTCATCAATACCGCACATATACACTACATTAACGCTAAATATGTAATTGCATATGTCTATATTTAACAACATTTGAGGTAGAGGGATCACAAACACAGAGATCATCTAGAAAATAGTTAATATTTATTCTGAATTGCTCAAAACGTGTCTCGCTGTTAAAATCTCTGGGAGAACCGTCACTGACACAAACAAAGACAACTCGAAAATTGTCAACATAAATTTAAAAGAGCTGAAAACATTTTTATCCATTACAATTTCCAGTAATAATACTTTAAGTTAAGAAAGTAAAATTGAATATTCTGTTAGGCGTTATTCCTGCAAGCAAAGTAGTAATTCACTACTACGGAATTAAGTGGAAACCGAATAAAACAAAAAAACCTTTACTATATTTCAGCTATCTATTAAAGTAATAAGATGTTTGGTTGGGGAAGCACCAGACACATGTGAATATCTTATAACGCTGAAGCCACCGAATGTTTGTTTGCTAATCAATGCTGAGAACGCGGCATGGAGTTCTATTACAGCTGGCTTTACCCCAAAATTTAGATGCCCCATTAAAAAGGTAATTATGATAGTTATCCTATAAAAATCGAGTTTTAGTTTCTAATATTTTAACAAAATTGATGTCTAGAATAGTAAGTTTGAAATACCACAAGCGCATTTAGTTACCGTTGGTATCAAGTAAGCATATTGCTCAACATGTACAGTATACAAAAAAGAGTTTTCACAAATCGTAATTTAACCATTTTACGGTGGCAAATTTTCGTATGGCGGCATATTTTCGAATTATTGTATAGTATACAATAAATTATTATACAAAAGTGACAAAAATAACAAATTTGTATACCGTACAATGTCCTAATTTTACAATATCCATATTGTAACACTTATCATATTTAATTGTACGTAGTGTATAATGTTGAATTGTAAGCTTTACAATTTTATATTGTTGATTGTACATTATTGTTAATTATTGTGATTTTTTAATCGTTGAAGTCAATTTTTGGAATGTATAAGGAATTAGGATTAGAAAGAAAAAACATTGGTATATTTCGATCTATGATTTCTTCGGAGAGTTTGTGATGTGAATCATCACATTTTCACCTATCATCTCAAACTCTCCGAAAAAGAACATATACGAGTATTGGTCGAAATATACCAACGTTTCTAACTTTTCCTTATACATTCCAAAAATTGACTTCAACGATCAAAATGATAGGCAAAAGTAAACTATCAGTGCCGATTAATATATTATCATCAATCGTTCTCAAATTTTAGGGTAAATATGTAGGAGATAAACTAACATTCGACGCAAGTAAATGGACCATATTTCCGTTAGATAAATGGTACTTCAAAATAGCCGTGAAAGCGTACGAAGGAGATGTATTATCACTGTCAGTCATCGCAGAGTGTCACTTTGTTCGTGTTCACTAAATAAATACATACAAAAATAATATGTATAGTATACATAAATATATACACAAATATGCACAGGGATACAACAATCACTCTTAATTGTATCTAAATTATAAACAGTTGCTCACTAAAAATATATTGCCTTTAAAATTATAAGTTTATTTTAACCATTTCTTTTCCTATCACCCGCCAACAACAACCCTTTCATATGCTCATCCACCATCACTATCTAAATGTTGCATTTTAAGCTGGTCATACGAAGTATAGAAGAGCTGTCTGTAACATTCTCGGATCATAAAATTTCCTTAAATAGTTCTTGTCTCAGCGATTTAGAGCAAATAGAAACTTCAATAAGCTTCTGTAAACTAAATACGTATTTTCCCAACATGATCAAAATGTTAAAACAATTGTTACGATGCGTTCTAATCATACTTGTCTATTATCTATATTCGTTTATCATTAATATAATAACCCAGAAATGTTTGTATGTGAGTGTGTATGTGTGTATGTGTGGAACGCTTTTTTGAAAAAATGCAGATTGGCATAGACGGGGATCGAACTCACGACCTCCAGGGTGAAAGGCATGACACTTAGCCACTGCACCATGGCGACTGTTGATAATGTTATAAAAAATAATCAAATAGTTTATACTGAAATAAAACAATCACTACGATTCTGAAGTTCAGTCTGCTTTGAAATAGACAAAAACGAATCAAACGTCAGAATGAAATGTCAAAAAAGTTTTTGTGATAAATCTTCAATTCAAAGTTTAATCTTTAGTTTAAGGGGAGTAGCATGCTATAATTTTTAATTTTTAAGTATATAATATGAACTAAGTGCATATTATTGCCTAATTATCATATATTTTTAGCAAATACGTGTTTCTGTACATTTATTTTAATTCATAGTTAATATTTTTCACTTCAAAATGGCCAAGAAGCAGTGATTTTTGAAAATATGAGTTGCGGTAAGATTTTATAGTTCGTCAAATTATAATAACTGCAAGTAAGTAAATTTATAATTCTGATTATTAGAGAAATAAAATCTTGAAGAGATAATTCAAACATATTTAGAAACATGTTTGGTTGGCAATTTTATTCTTTTATTTTTGATGGCACAATCCATTGTATTTTAGCATATAACTAATTATCATCACTTTTAAAACTGCCGTTGTGAGACTGCATCAGTTTAATACTGCAAAATTCAGAATCTAGCCTGATTATTTAATTCAAAAACAATAATGAATCAAATGTCAAATCATTAAAAATGTTGTGTAAAAAGGATTTGTAATACATATTATTTGAATAATCGATTCAAATAAGAAACAGCAATCGTAAGTAAATTTATAATCCTGTTTTTTATATACAATCATAGAAACTGTCTAAATGATACAACACATATGCACCATACAAGGTTAAAATCAAAGTTAAACAAAATTTAGTTTAAATTTATCGGATGTAACACAGTGCATGATAAGCGATCGATTAGTTAATCTCAGCATAGTGATCTAAGAACAAAATAGCGTTCAAAGAAAGAACTCGATTTTTTCTTTATTATTATTTGCGATGTGGAAATTTGTATTACTATTATAGTCAAACGATACAAAATGAAGAAAAACCGTGTTATTATTATTAAATTACATGAAAATTCGCCATCAGTCAAAACTGACCTATGTTCTGTATATCATATGGGCACATGGTGCCCACGGGTGACCCTAGTTAAATAGAATGTTATGTGAGTACGAGTCTTCTTTCATACTTTATTTCAGAACGTGTAACCATTTTTAGTCTATCTTTTAGTGAAATAGGTCGTGAATTGAGAGTCGCTTAGTGAGTGAAGAAAGTACTGTGTAATATTATTTGAGGTGTATTCATATTTGAGGTGAGGTTGATAGCTAATCTAAAACGCTTTATGATATTTGGATATGCAACTATATGTATTGTTGTGGATGTATATGTAGTATAAATTGGTATGCATCAATGTGTGAAGTTAATTTATTTAATTTAATTTGTTGAATTGTTATTATTGGTTATTGATAGTGATATATGGATGATGGTATTGAGGTATAAGGAGTAAAGAATATGAGCTAGACTTATTAAATAAGTGTTGAGATAATACTAAATAGTTGATTATATTAAAATTTGAGTTGTGATGAGTATGTGAGGATGATTACTATAGACAGGGGCCAATCCTGTGTGTTAGGCGCTCCCAACGGTGACCAGTCTGGTGTGTTCGTGGGTCATAACGGTGGCCCGTCTGGTCTATCCAGGGTATTAATAAAATAAAATTTTAAACAGTTAATAGTGTTTAAATATCAATAAACTTCCAACTACAACAAATCTACAAGTAGGACAAACCATTATTAACTATGCTGAAATAAATTCCGCTGATACTAATTACACTAATATAGAAAATTTATTGACAACCTCTGTACCGCTTTGAGCTACCTGACCTTAAAGAGGATTAAAAGACCTTAAAAATGTTGTTTTTAATTAGTTTTAGCGATAATTGATAGGAGATAGGACCGAAATAAGAAGCGCGCGTTTTAGCAAATTACGTTATTGCTCGTTTGGCGTTAAAATCTCACAATTTTTTCAAATATAAAGGAATAATCAAAATGTTCGTAGGAAGAAGCGTGTGTTCTACCTACATATTTATATCATCGTAGGGAAGCGGGCGTTGTAATATTTTTCCGTCGTTACAACAACCAAGTTTGTTTCAGCTGATAGCTTTTTAGTGTGTTTTGTACTTCCATTATTTTCCCTGTACTTAGTTCCTTTTTATGATATGTATTATTTATAAGAAGTTAATAAAAACCAGTTTACGAACAAATAGTTATTCATCAATTTTTATACTTCTTTGATATTCACGCACATTTCTTAAGTCGTTGGTCATCGCATGCATGTATTTAAATGTGGAAATATTTTTTTGCTAATTTTTCTATTGTACCCCTATTTTATCGGCCATATTAATGGTGCAATGTTGAATTTTAAAATTCTGACTTCAGATTCCTAATTAGCGAGTGTATATACATGATTTTTTTCAATAACTAAATCTTAATATTTGAGTCAGTATTAAATTTTGAAACTCAGGGAGCGTTTTTGCCTTCTTAGGGGTAAATGCCCATCTCTTAATTTAGATAATATGAAGTTGATACCATAAGGCACTATAGTGTCACTAGTGAGATACATTTTCAGCGTGCTTTTTCTTTGAAAAATTTAATAAAATATTTACTTTAGCCTAGTTACAAGTCATATTACTTTTGTTTCATGATAATCGTAGATCGCATGGTGAATTTAAAATAGAGAGTCAAGTGAGATGATCAAATGTTAATCTGCACAGTGACGTCACGTCACACTTAATATCAGTTTTGAATTTAAGAAAAACCATCAGATCTATCTAGTTCGCGGAAAATCCACTATGGGGGCGTTGCAAACTGGAAGTTAGGCTCTGGTCATAGATCTGTGCCTCTGGTAGCCATTGTATCAACTACAATCTAATACGTAGTTTTCACTAGAATTATATATCCCAAACAAACTGTGTTTCCTAATGCGTAAAACAAGTTTATTACAAAGTAAATGATTACCGATTGACTGCGTTCGGCTAGTACAAGTTTCAACATACAAAATTCGTCACTTTTTCTCCTGAAAATGTACCGTGTGTCGGACCTTGTACCAATCAGAATCTACATTTCAGTGCAAGTATGAGCGTTACAAGCCTTCAGTTATAAAATTGATAAACTAAATTCGACGCACTGCGCATTGATTTTCAAGCAAAAACACTGATTAGCAAATTACTCAAAGAGGATCACATTTTCGAAAAAGTTTGTCATGACATAAAAGTTAGCTTATGAAATTACAAAAATAATTCATGAAATCAAAATTTGTTTAGGCTCATCGTTGCTGAGATACAATTAATGTTAGGTGCATTTGAACGTAACCCTGAAAGGATCACGCTCTTCAAATAATCGTAACTCCAGTTTAAAAAATACTTTTCAATATGTGCCCTGAACCAAATTAAAGCTAATTATAGTCGCTTAAATTGTTTTTTGTAAAATTTTGATAACTGATTACTGCAAATAAACTTTACAATTTGTCTGTAAAATGTATTGCGGAGATATTATTTACATATTTCAACCGGCAATTTATTTTTTTATGTTTAATATAATACTTAAATATCACATATAATAAAGATGTGTACCAAAAATCGTATATCTATCTTTATTCCTCTTCAATTGTCATCGATTTAAAAAATGATCTCATTATACGGTTTTAGCACTAGACAAGCTTAGGTACAACGCACCTATGCGCCTTCTAATGCTAGCAGCGATTTTTAGCTCGCCGTACGTAGTACCGAAGAGGCTAAAGCATTCGGTCGTGTGTCTGTAGCATTCTCTGATCAAAAAATTTCATTAAGAAAAAGTGTTCGTCTCGTCGCCCTGATTCCGAAAATGTATACTTATATACTTGGATGTTAGTCGTCGCTCGTAAGACCAAATTTGTGCCCTCTACTCCTCTGAAGGTACCGGAGCGATTTACACTAAATTTGGTACACATATTATTTGGCATTCCATTTGAATCCGTTCGCAGTTTAAATTCAATCGCCCGTATACATCCCGAGTTATAGGGCCCCAAAATTTGGAGCCCCTCTTAATACTGCCCTTATACAAATATTTGAAACACTTAAAAATTTTACTAAAAATTGTAAGATATTTTTTGTCTACAAGATTTTTTCATTTTGTTAACCCAAAGCCCGAAAAAAATTATTAAATATTATAATTTTGAATTTTAAAATATGCACTAAAATTTTTTTATTATCAATATAATCTAAATTTGGTACACATATTATTTGGCATCCTATTTGAATCCGCTCACAGTATAAATCCAATCGCCCGTATATTTTCCGAGTTATAGGGCCCAAAATTTAGAGCCCCCCTTAATACTGCCCTTATAAAAATAATTAATACACTTAAAAATTCTACTAAAAATTCTAAGATATTTTATATCAACAAGATTTTTTTATTTTGTTAATCCAAAGCACGAAAAAAATTATTAAATATTATAATTTTGAATTTTAAAGTATGAACTAAAACTTTTTTTTATAAATATAATTTAAAATTAAATGTAAGACTTTTTACACCTATAACATATTTTCAAATTGTTAACCAAAAGGCCATAATAATTAAAAAGCACTGCTCGCAACGCATATTTTACTTAAGGGCGAGCTCTGCGCGTTGGTGCGTTTTACGCGTACCAAAACTTGTTTCACCATTTTTTTTTACAATTTTTACAGTTGCCAGAAAAGTCACAAATAAATATGTTCTTTCCAATACAATACAAGTCGAGTGAAGGCCACTACAGCTTGTTTATTTATTATTTCTTCTCTCTATTGTATTTTGTTATTTGATAAAACATATGGTTTTCAAAGTTTATGTGAAATCGATTTTCTTTAGAATTATCCTGCATCATTTGTTTTTACAATTATGTGTCAAGAAAAGAACTGCTTTATTACAATTTACAAATGTCCCTTCTATTAATGTCAATTATGCTCACAGAAAGATAGTTTAGTTGACACTTAAATTTTATGAGAGAGCAATCGTAAAATCCTTAAAATAGTAATATTTGTTTTGAAGGACCCGCCAAACGACTATTTTTATTAAAATACTGAGGTTGTCTTTTTTTGTGCTAGCTCTAGAGCAAAAAGTGATTGATAATAATTACTTTACTTACCCATAACTATGAACTTTCCGCATAGTTTCATGTAATGGATGCAGATCTTGCATTAATTCTGATGCGAAATGCCTAGCGGCATAATAATAATCGAATTTAGTAGTCCTCATGGCACTTGGCAGCGGCAACTGGGGTTAATCTATATATCGACATATGTATATGTCATCATATATTATGTACTGTTGGATAGGCGAATGCCGACAAAGGAGCCGCGTTAAAGGTGTATTAGTAAAAGCAACGGTGTATAAATAATACTTTATTCCAATATACTTGTGAATAACAACAAATATAAATGTTTATATATATAAACAAATACATAATTGTTTATAACAAAAGATTTTTATATTAAAATTAAATTAGACTGTTTTTAGATATCCACGAAATATGTCACTTAACAAAGCACTTGAAAAAATCTTCCAAGTCCCTATGCAACTAATTTGATGCATCAACTTTTATGAAAAGTCCCGTTTGGTATCCCGCAACATCCAAGAGACTTGACGGCAAGTGCATCGTCGCTTACCGTCAAGAAAAATGTTATTTTGGGGACCCCAAACTACTAGTCTCAAATTTATTTGTTTCAATCTATTCATTTAAAATTGTTAATAACTTAAAAGGTAAAATTCCTTGGTTATATTCTCGAATCATGTATGTTTGTTAATCAAATCCTATGATTGAAATCTAGTAGAAGACAATAATTAATTTTAAGCAATTTTTATAAGCGCTGATTTGAAGAAGTAAGAATGTACAAACATGATGAGATAAATGATTTTTATTGAATATATTTACAGACATATAATTATATAAAGAAAACATAGTTATATATAAATTAAATTAAATTAAAGACTATCGTCTCCACGCAAACATTTTTACAAAATATTAAAATTTAATTTTTTGTTTGAGCCGAATGGCTCCGAAAACACCGTATCAAATTTACGCTTAAGATATACTGGTTGATATGTCTTAACTTCATCTCTTGAAGCGACACGCCATTGTTTTGTTCGAACGAATTTATTCGGATATGCTAAGACAAAGGGATCCATCTCTCGACCCGTAACCATTTCAACTAAATTATCAAAATTAACAACATCTTGAGTCTCAACATTAATTGTTATTCCCTTGGCCTTACAAACAGTTTTAAATGTATTTGAATCGCCGTTCACTCGCACACGAAACGCATAGCTTTTTGGGCCACCGCATGCAAATTGATCTATATAAGAATTAGCACCATATTTAGAGAGTTCATCAGTCATTTCTCCAAGATAGTCTCCATGTTCGGGTATCCACTGATCTGCACTGCATGTATATATTACACTATCTGTATCACAGTAAAGCGCGCGCGTTCCCAATTTATTCAAATACTTATACAAATGTATTCTCGCTAATGCGGTCGTATAAGCGGCTATGAATATATTTGTTGTGGCTGAAGCTGTTACATTGTCCGAATGATCTTTCCAATTAATATACAACATGTCATCGTTGATCGGTATTGTGGACATAACTTCGTAACTTGGATTTGCCAAATATCTGATTAAATCTTCGTATTTTGAAAGAATTGTTGTGTGAGTCATATCGCTGCGCATACCGAATCTCCCCCACAAACTGTTCAACTGCAACTTTGCCATAGAACGTAGCTCTGGATTATCTGCAATATTATCTTTTTCCAATTTAACTCCTTCATGCTGCTCAAAATCTGAAATGTACTGCTCTTTCAGCGCATCACTAGATGAATATGCTTTAGGCCATCCACTAGCTTCTTGCTTAATTTTCAAAAATTTATTTACATATTGTGCAAATAAGCCGCCGGTCTTTGTAACGCAATCATACTGTGTAGTGTTAAATTTCCAAACTTCAAACACATTTAATATTTTGTATCCGTGATTGACAGCAAGCCTAATTTCATCCACGACCCAAGTCGACGTGAATGCGCGCTCAGAATCGTTGTGCGCGCATACCTCCAAACACATTTCTTCTGCGCAAGTCCTACACAGCGCAAACATACATTTATGATTTATTTTCATCGGTAAGACTGGATGATAGAGGTCGCGCGGCGGCAATATTCTACACTTCATGAAACCTTCAAATTCATCCAACTGGGGACAATCATCGTCTAGAAATATTTCCGGATGTCCAATCGGATATCGACCATATTTATTAATGTACGGATACAAGCTACACACATCTGAATACATAATTTTCTCTTTAATACTGTCATCCACTTTATGGAATACCTTCATGCATTCAGTTCTTCCTCCGTAGAATGAATCGCGCGGGTCGAGCGGTTTAATACTTTGCATATCTCGCGATTTAGTAAATAACATTAAATCACTATTTGTCCTACACATATCCTTAAATGTACAACCCCACATTACAACGATTTCATGATCCACACCACTTCTTAAAATTGAAAGTTTACGCTCTGTAGATTCGTAGCGGTAATTCATCGTGTCCCCGCTTGTACCGCTTAGCGCTATAGCACGCTCTTTGGGGAAACAACTAATGCATCCATGGAACCAGCAGCCATTGTACTCGAATATGATTTTCCGGCTTCCAATCTCCACGTATCCATCCACACGGAATCCAAACACTACCTTTTCTCGGCCTCTGTACGCCTGCTCAATATTCATGTTGCGTTGTTTTTCCTCCCAAAGCATCCACATCGTCGCCTCGTACGACTGATTATCTCGATTCCTATATCCTCCTGGATGAACAATTGCCACTGTGTCCTCCTTTAAATAGTTCTTCCTGTATGTATAAAGACACGCACTCGCAATGGTAATAGCACGGAAAAACACGTCAACGTTATTGTTTACTAGGAATATTTCACGAAATCTTAAACAACCTCTTCGCAATATAGTGACGTCATTTCTGCAGTATTCTACTATCTCGCTGTTCATGTTAAACGTATAATTGGAATTTTTTAACTCTGTATACCAAAGCATAAATTTTACATTCTCAGAGGCGCTCATTTGATTGCAACCGTACATGGCGGGCTCGGGTAGTGCACCAACGTAGTTCATATTTTCTTCTTTAATAAAAAAATAAGGAAAATATCCTTTGCATAGGCGCGTATCACAGCCAGCTAAGTTGAGCGCTGATGGCATTTGACTGAGCTTCATCGGCAAAAAGTTCAAACTATCCAAAAAGCGAATTTTATGTATTGTCATTGACATTATTTTTGTACCTCTAATTATTATGTCTGGAGTAAGCTTTAAAATGTCCACCATGTATCGTAGTAAAAAATGACCATCATATGATTTCATGTTGTGCGCCAAAACGTATATATTTTTAAGTTTCGCGCGCGGAAGTGTTAGATAGTCGAAAAATTCACGAATTGGGTCCTGTCGAAAGATGTGCTCGCGCACACCACACTCTGCGCAAATGTCATTCTCACCAAAGGAAGGGTCGCCATCAGGTACTTGGACACACGCGAAGCAGCGCTGTTGAGCGACGCACAGAATAGGGATATGTTCGCGTAGTTTACAAGCCACGTCGCCGAGGGGGGTATCTTGCGAGCACTCTAGGTCGAAAAAGACAAACATAAACGATTTATTTTGCGCCTCATCACATATAATACGTTTCATGTAACACTTGTGCTCCGGGGCTGCAAATGTCTAAAACAGAAATATAAAAAACACCCAAATTAATAGTACACATTTATTTTTTAATTTATGTAAATTACCTTGCACAGCGTACAGAATATTTCATAACAAATGTGATTGGTCCTTCTTGTGGCTAGACTGTATGTCTTGGAGCAGGTCTTGCAATATCTTATAACATGACACATTTCGCGCCCTCGAGAATACATCTTTAAACTTTTGTGGTTTTCAAAACATATGCTTCCGCTAAAATGGCGTAGGCAATCATCACATTTTATGAGAGTATCGCTAGGCGTATGAATTTGATTGCAACGACGACACGCATGTTGACACCTATGTTTTCCCTTATTTGTGTATCCCTTGTGACAGGGACGACAATAGTATACAAAACTAAACGCACCCGTTACACTTAATATCGGATTGAAATGATTGTTGCTATATAAAAGGTCTAAATATTTTTGTTCTCCCTCCACCACATCAGGCCCCTCAAAAATAATATCTTGCCCTTTACGATCGTCTCCATAAACAGTTATTTTATAGTTTTTTAGCTTATTTTGAAACGCTTGCAACTCTTCAATACCAGCGCCATCCTCCTCTAAATTAACTTCGCACAAAGTGCATAGTGCCAACGCCTGCTGTTTTTGAACCGTTTCATTTTTACGCAGCCGCTCAAATTCCCGCTGTGTACTGCTATGGCTCGCAATACATAGTGCTAACGCTCGCGCTAAGCATAAATTATCTCCGTTATTTTACGCTTACAATGACAATACTCTTGATACGATTGAAATGTTCCCTTTAGACGTCCTGTGCCGGCGGGCATTGAAGTAGTTGCAATGCTAATTATTAAATTTCCACTGAGTAAAAAATCTTTATTGCTTTGAATAACACTCTCAATAGCACTCACTATTATACCACTGTTTAAAGAAGAGAATTTATTGTAACTAATACCGATTGGCCGATCAGGTGATGAATTACTGTGAAATTCCAAGCCAATACGATCCGACGGCTGGATGTGCATCTGTGTATCGAGATGCTGGAGAACTTGATTAAAAATTGATTTCAACCAAATTGCGGGTGGTCCATCGGTGGCTGGCGAATATTGTTCAACTGATATTATAATCTCACGCCATTTTGATTTAAATTTTCGAATTTGACGATCTCGAATCGACGTTACCGTAAATGGTGGGGGTGCGGGCGCGACAACGGGGGGTGTAGTGACGGGGGCGGTAGTGGCGGGGGCGTTAGTCACGGGGGCGGTAGTCACGGGCTTGCCGACTACGGGCGTCTTGGTTCCGGGGCGACTGGTTGAGTGGGGAGCTGCTACGGGATGCGTGGCTGCTGGTATGGGGAGTGGGGGGTTTCCTAATCCTGAAATAGAGGGCTATTTAGGTAATGACGCAATTTTGTATAATAAATTAAAACCAACCATTGTTACTGCTGCGACGGCTGCGTCGGCTGCGGCCGCATCATTTTCATCTTCGGCGACCATTGCGGCAGCGGCCTCTTCGGCTTGTTTCGCCTCTGCGCTGTCCGGTAGAACTTTAATAAATTCTACAATGTTCGCGGGATTGCGACCGTTCCCCGCTTTGCGCGTACCACGAAACACGATTGCATAGTTTTGCGTATCGTTTATTGCTTTGGCCGTTGTTTCTGCGCCGGCGTCTCTGGAGAAGCGCTCGGGCAAAAACACTTGGAACGTACCCAAATCACACACAACTTTATCTCCAAATTTTGTTACTAGCTTTATGGCCTCTTTAATTAGGTATGGTTGATCGACAACCAACAGTGAAATTTTGCGCGTCGGCTTGAAGGAATCAAGTTGGCCTACTTTGTTTAGGGCGTCCATGACGTTTACGATGATGCTGATGATAATGATGATTATACGAGAGCGAAGAGACAGAGCTTGCGCGTGTTCAAAACTAGAATGAAGCAAAGTAAAATTTTGCTCCCTTTTATATACAACTATATCCTTCTCTTTGCACGTGTGCCACCATCATAATTCAAGTTTGTAATTCGAAGAACTGTCCTTTGTGGGATCAAAGGAGCCGCTCAACACGTGTGTGTGCAAAGCCTATGCACACGTGTGCGTCATGAAGATGGCTCAAATGTCATAAATCTTTCTTTTATAATTAAAAGAATCAAAGTCAAAGGATACCACCGCTCAATAAGGGTGCGTCTTGAAGATGGTGCCAATGTCATAACTCTTTTTATGATTCAAAGTCAAAGGATGCCGCTCAACACGGGTGTGCAAAGCCTATGCACACGTGTGCATCTTGAAGATGGCGTCAATGTCATAAATCTTTCTTTTATAATTCAAAGAATCAAAGTCAAATGATACCGCTCAATAAGGGTGCGTCTTGAAGATGGTGCCAATGTCATAACTCTTTTTATGATTCAAAGTCAAAGGATGCCGCTCAACACGGGTGTGCAAAGACTATGCACACGTTGAAGATGGCGTCAATGTCATAAATCTTTCTTTTATAATTCAAAGAATCAAAGTCAAATGATACCGCTCAATAAGGGTGCGTCTTGAAGATGGTGACAATGTCATAACTCTTTTTATGATTCAAAGTCAAAGGATACCGCTCAACACGGGTGCAAAGACTATGCACACGTGTGCATCTTGAAGATGGCGTCAATGTCATAAATCTTTCTTTTATAATTCAAAGAATCAAAGTCAAGGGATGCCGCTCGCCCACGTGTGCACAAAGGTGAGTGCCGCTAGTGTCATAAATCTTTCTTTGTTTTGTAATTAAAAGAATCTAAGTCAAACGTAGCGACTATGCACACGTGTGCGTCTTGAAGATGATTGGCGCCATCATTGATTAGAGAACTTGTCCTAAAATTCAACCCCTTCTTTTCTCCCTTGTGCTGCCACACCCACACACACACACACACACACAGTATGTTTGTTTAGTATATATAGACCGGGGACAAAAGAAATTTCATTTCACACCATTTCAAGATGATTATGTACGCAGAGCTTGACGTTTACACAGTGCAGCAACTCGAAATAGTTGGTTTTGAAATGGTGAACAATAGACTTGTGTTAAAATTATCGAGAGGGCGCGAATTTTCCTATCAATTTCGCGGTATTGAACCCCCCGAATGGATTGATGTGACCTTAATTCACGGTATATATATATAAATATTTATAAATACATATATTTAATTTAGTGATTCAACATTTAAATTTAATTTACTTTAGAGGCAGCAGGGGCGCTGCACTATAACAAACATCATTTTAAACCGCTGTTTTGTGACCATACTCAAGGAGTTATTCTTAGAAAGTTCACGCAAATCCACATTGGTATGTACGGCCTGTACGAAAAGCAAGTCCACAAATCGAGCCTGTTACTTTCACAGAAATACTTGGACAATATTATATCATATTCGCATGTACTCGATTGGTGATAATGAGTGATAATGACGATGCCATCATGTACAATTCAATTAGCGACAATTTTGAAAAAATTAATAAATATTACAAGACGCGTGTTGCGAGCGAACAACAACTTTTACCATGCATTGTGCATTGTGATGCACACTGTATATCGGTTGGAATTAGTGCAGTATTAGATTTTACCATAGGCATTAAATTATTCTCGCCTAATCAAACGGTTGTGTGGTTCAATGTAGTCGATTGGCGTACTTTACTGGCTCACGGTTTTTGCGAAAGTCCACCACCAATTACCACTGACGACGACGATCATATAATACGGTACGAGCGAGAAATGTTATGTATTTATTGGCGTTGTCGTAGAAGAGGGGCCGGGCTTCCAGGACGGCGATTTCGTGGAGGACGAGGAGGATGACGACTGGCTCGTTACCCCCGACGAGGACTCTGGCTTCGGCTCGTCGGAGGGTATTGAGTCGGCCGACGAGCAGGAGGAGGAGGAGGAGGACGAAGTGGAGGACTGATGGTAGTGTGTGTGTGTGTGTTTGTGTTTTAATGTTAGATTTTAATCATGTGTGTGTATAATTTTAAGTTTAGTATTAATTTTTATTAAAAATATTTATAGAAAATATGTATTTTTATTTTGCCTGGGGATCTATTGTTTATTTTTCAGGGGGGTGGGGTGCACACAAATCTGGTAAGTAAAAATGAAATATTATATTTGTTGGTTATAAAGTCAAATAGCACAAATGTTTGATTAATTCTAATAAATTCAATTTCGTATTGGGCGATTTAAATTTTGGTTAAATGAAAAGTCCTCAATTGTGTTGTGTTTATTGATAAATTTTATTAAATAACTGGACGGTATATTGGATGAGTAAAAATAAACATTAAATAAGTTACAATTATTAGGCGAGTTCATTTAACTCAATAAATCTCATAATATAGGCAATAATAAGAGGTGTTTCTCATTAATGATAATAAATTCAATTTTATAATTGTTTGAGTTACACGATTATTTCTAATAAAGTGTTTGATTAACGATAATAAATACAATTTAATAATTGGGTTTGATGGAACAAAATTCGTTAAATAAGAATATACATTAAATTCGTTTTATAATATGTTTATTGGCCAAGTTTGTTTAACAATAAATCTGATAATATGCTATAATCCAGTTTATAACTTATATAGAGCCTGTTTTAATTTTACACATTCACATAATTGTGATTAAGTTTAATCACTTCTTGAGCGACAATTTTGTTTAAATTAAATGGTTGTGTTGCGGGCGCGGTTGCATCTGAGAATGGATAATTAAAAATATTATCTCTTAAATTGATGGAATACAATGTGCCTGATTTTACCATATTACTATAATGCTCTTTGAAATTTAATCTTTCTAACAAACGTATGTGCCCATCAATTACTGGTGCATTTAATAAAATATTAATAATGCACTTTTTGTCAAGCATGACGCACACATTGTTCCAATAAATACATAACATTTCTCGCTCGTACCGTATTATATGATCGTCGTCGTCGTCAGTGGTAATTGGTGGTGGACTTTCGCAAAAACCGTGAGCCAGTAAAGTACGCCAATCGACTACATTGAACCACACAACCGTTTGATTAGGCGAGAATAATTTAATGCCTATGGTAAAATCTAATACTGCACTAATTCCAACCGATATACAGTGTGCATCACAATGCACAATGCATGGTAAAAGTTGTTGTTCGCTCGCAACACGCGTCTTGTAATATTTATTAATTTTTTCAAAATTGTCGCTAATTGAATTGTACATGATGGCATCGTCATTATCACTCATTATCACCAATCGAGTACATGCGAATATGATATAATATTGTCCAAGTATTTCTGTGAAAGTAACAGGCTCGATTTGTGGACTTGCTTTTCGTACAGGCCGTACATACCAATGTGGATTTGCGTGAACTTTCTAAGAATAACTCCTTGAGTATGGTCACAAAACAGCGGTTTAAAATGATGTTTGTTATAGTGCAGCGCCCCTGCTGCCTCTAAAGTAAATTAAATTTAAATGTTGAATCACTAAATTAAATATATGTATTTATAAATATTTATATATATATACCGTGAATTAAGGTCACATCAATCCATTCGGGGGGTTCAATACCGCGAAATTGATAGGAAAATTCGCGCCCTCTCGATAATTTTAACACAAGTCTATTGTTCACCATTTCAAAACCAACTATTTCGAGTTGCTGCACTGTGTAAACGTCAAGCTCTGCGTACATAATCATCTTGAAATGGTGTGAAATGAAATTTCTTTTGTCCCCGGTCTATATATACTAAACAAACATACTGTGTGTGTGTGTGTGTGTGTGGGTGTGGCAGCACAAGGGAGAAAAGAAGGGGTTGAATTTTAGGACAAGTTCTCTAATCAATGATGGCGCCAATCATCTTCAAGACGCACACGTGTGCATAGTCGCTACGTTTGACTTAGATTCTTTTAATTACAAAACAAAGAAAGATTTATGACACTAGCGGCACTCACCTTTGTGCACACGTGGGCGAGCGGCATCCCTTGACTTTGATTCTTTGAATTATAAAAGAAAGATTTATGACATTGACGCCATCTTCAAGATGCACACGTGTGCATAGTCTTTGCACCCGTGTTGAGCGGTATCCTTTGACTTTGAATCATAAAAAGAGTTATGACATTGTCACCATCTTCAAGACGCACCCTTATTGAGCGGTATCATTTGACTTTGATTCTTTGAATTATAAAAGAAAGATTTATGACATTGACGCCATCTTCAACGTGTGCATAGTCTTTGCACACCCGTGTTGAGCGGCATCCTTTGACTTTGAATCATAAAAAGAGTTATGACATTGGCACCATCTTCAAGACGCACCCTTATTGAGCGGTATCATTTGACTTTGATTCTTTGAATTATAAAAGAAAGATTTATGACATTGACGCCATCTTCAAGATGCACACGTGTGCATAGGCTTTGCACACCCGTGTTGAGCGGCATCCTTTGACTTTGAATCATAAAAAGAGTTATGACATTGGCACCATCTTCAAGACGCACCCTTATTGAGCGGTGGTATCCTTTGACTTTGATTCTTTTAATTATAAAAGAAAGATTTATGACATTTGAGCCATCTTCATGACGCACACGTGTGCATAGGCTTTGCACACACACGTGTTGAGCGGCTCCTTTGATCCCACAAAGGACAGTTCTTCGAATTACAAACTTGAATTATGATGGTGGCACACGTGCAAAGAGAAGGATATAGTTGTATATAAAAGGGAGCAAAATTTTACTTTGCTTCATTCTAGTTTTGAACACGCGCAAGCTCTGTCTCTTCGCTCTCGTATAATCATCATTATCATCAGCATCATCGTAAACGTCATGGACGCCCTAAACAAAGTAGGCCAACTTGATTCCTTCAAGCCGACGCGCAAAATTTCACTGTTGGTTGTCGATCAACCATACCTAATTAAAGAGGCCATAAAGCTAGTAACAAAATTTGGAGATAAAGTTGTGTGTGATTTGGGTACGTTCCAAGTGTTTTTGCCCGAGCGCTTCTCCAGAGACGCCGGCGCAGAAACAACGGCCAAAGCAATAAACGATACGCAAAACTATGCAATCGTGTTTCGTGGTACGCGCAAAGCGGGGAACGGTCGCAATCCCGCGAACATTGTAGAATTTATTAAAGTTCTACCGGACAGCGCAGAGGCGAAACAAGCCGAAGAGGCCGCTGCCGCAATGGTCGCCGAAGATGAAAATGATGCGGCCGCAGCCGACGCAGCCGTCGCAGCAGTAACAATGGTTGGTTTTAATTTATTATACAAAATTGCGTCATTACCTAAATAGCCCTCTATTTCAGGATTAGGAAACCCCCCACTCCCCATACCAGCAGCCACGCATCCCGTAGCAGCTCCCCACTCAACCAGTCGCCCCGGAACCAAGACGCCCGTAGTCGGCAAGCCCGTGACTACCGCCCCCGTGACTAACGCCCCCGCCACTACCGCCCCCGTCACTACACCCCCCGTTGTCGCGCCCGCACCCCCACCATTTACGGTAACGTCGATTCGAGATCGTCAAATTCGAAAATTTAAATCAAAATGGCGTGAGATTATAATATCAGTTGAACAATATTCGCCAGCCACCGATGGACCACCCGCAATTTGGTTGAAATCAATTTTTAATCAAGTTCTCCAGCATCTCGATACACAGATGCACATCCAGCCGTCGGATCGTATTGGCTTGGAATTTCACAGTAATTCATCACCTGATCGGCCAATCGGTATTAGTTACAATAAATTCTCTTCTTTAAACAGTGGTATAATAGTGAGTGCTATTGAGAGTGTTATTCAAAGCAATAAAGATTTTTTACTCAGTGGAAATTTAATAATTAGCATTGCAACTACTTCAATGCCCGCCGGCACAGGACGTCTAAAGGGAACATTTCAATCGTATCAAGAGTATTGTCATTGTAAGCGTTCAATCGTTTGCATAAATAACGGAGATAATTTATGCTTAGCGCGAGCGTTAGCACTATGTATTGCGAGCCATAGCAGTACACAGCGGGAATTTGAGCGGCTGCGTAAAAATGAAACGGTTCAAAAACAGCAGGCGTTGGCACTATGCACTTTGTGCGAAGTTAATTTAGAGGAGGATGGCGCTGGTATTGAAGAGTTGCAAGCGTTTCAAAATAAGCTAAAAAACTATAAAATAACTGTTTATGGAGACGATCGTAAAGGGCAAGATATTATTTTTGAGGGGCCTGATGTGGTGGAGGGAGAACAAAAATATTTAGACCTTTTATATAGCAACAATCATTTCAATCCGATATTAAGTGTAACGGGTGCGTTTAGTTTTGTATACTATTGTCGTCCCTGTCACAAGGGATACACAAATAAGGGAAAACATAGGTGTCAACATGCGTGTCGTCGTTGCAATCAAATTCATACGCCTAGCGATACTCTCATAAAATGTGATGATTGCCTACGCCATTTTAGCGGAAGCATATGTTTTGAAAACCACAAAAGTTTAAAGATGTATTCTCGAGGGCGCGAAATGTGTCATGTTATAAGATATTGCAAGACCTGCTCCAAGACATACAGTCTAGCCACAAGAAGGACCAATCACATTTGTTATGAAATATTCTGTACGCTGTGCAAGGTAATTTACATAAATTAAAAAATAAATGTGTACTATTAATTTGGGTGTTTTTTATATTTCTGTTTTAGACATTTGCAGCCCCGGAGCACAAGTGTTACATGAAACGTATTATATGTGATGAGGCGCAAAATAAATCGTTTATGTTTGTCTTTTTCGACCTAGAGTGCTCGCAAGATACCCCCCTCGGCGACGTGGCTTGTAAACTACGCGAACATATCCCTATTCTGTGCGTCGCTCAACAGCGCTGCTTCGCGTGTGTCCAAGTACCTGATGGCGACCCTTCCTTTGGTGAGAATGACATTTGCGCAGAGTGTGGTGTGCGCGAGCACATCTTTCGACAGGACCCAATTCGTGAATTTTTCGACTATCTAACACTTCCGCGCGCGAAACTTAAAAATATATACGTTTTGGCGCACAACATGAAATCATATGATGGTCATTTTTTACTACGATACATGGTGGACATTTTAAAGCTTACTCCAGACATAATAATTAGAGGTACAAAAATAATGTCAATGACAATACATAAAATTCGCTTTTTGGATAGTTTGAACTTTTTGCCGATGAAGCTCAGTCAAATGCCATCAGCGCTCAACTTAGCTGGCTGTGATACGCGCCTATGCAAAGGATATTTTCCTTATTTTTTTATTAAAGAAGAAAATATGAACTACGTTGGTGCACTACCCGAGCCCGCCATGTACGGTTGCAATCAAATGAGCGCCTCTGAGAATGTAAAATTTATGCTTTGGTATACAGAGTTAAAAAATTCCAATTATACGTTTAACATGAACAGCGAGATAGTAGAATACTGCAGAAATGACGTCACTATATTGCGAAGAGGTTGTTTAAGATTTCGTGAAATATTCCTAGTAAACAATAACGTTGACGTGTTTTTCCGTGCTATTACCATTGCGAGTGCGTGTCTTTATACATACAGGAAGAACTATTTAAAGGAGGACACAGTGGCAATTGTTCATCCAGGAGGATATAGGAATCGAGATAATCAGTCGTACGAGGCGACGATGTGGATGCTTTGGGAGGAAAAACAACGCAACATGAATATTGAGCAGGCGTACAGAGGCCGAGAAAAGGTAGTGTTTGGATTCCGTGTGGATGGATACGTGGAGATTGGAAGCCGGAAAATCATATTCGAGTACAATGGCTGCTGGTTCCATGGATGCATTAGTTGTTTCCCCAAAGAGCGTGCTATAGCGCTAAGCGGTACAAGCGGGGACACGATGAATTACCGCTACGAATCTACAGAGCGTAAACTTTCAATTTTAAGAAGTGGTGTGGATCATGAAATCGTTGTAATGTGGGGTTGTACATTTAAGGATATGTGTAGGACAAATAGTGATTTAATGTTATTTACTAAATCGCGAGATATGCAAAGTATTAAACCGCTCGACCCGCGCGATTCATTCTACGGAGGAAGAACTGAATGCATGAAGGTATTCCATAAAGTGGATGACAGTATTAAAGAGAAAATTATGTATTCAGATGTGTGTAGCTTGTATCCGTACATTAATAAATATGGTCGATATCCGATTGGACATCCGGAAATATTTCTAGACGATGATTGTCCCCAGTTGGATGAATTTGAAGGTTTCATGAAGTGTAGAATATTGCCGCCGCGCGACCTCTATCATCCAGTCTTACCGATGAAAATAAATCATAAATGTATGTTTGCGCTGTGTAGGACTTGCGCAGAAGAAATGTGTTTGGAGGTATGCGCGCACAACGATTCTGAGCGCGCATTCACGTCGACTTGGGTCGTGGATGAAATTAGGCTTGCTGTCAATCACGGATACAAAATATTAAATGTGTTTGAAGTTTGGAAATTTAACACTACACAGTATGATTGCGTTACAAAGACCGGCGGCTTATTTGCACAATATGTAAATAAATTTTTGAAAATTAAGCAAGAAGCTAGTGGATGGCCTAAAGCATATTCATCTAGTGATGCGCTGAAAGAGCAGTACATTTCAGATTTTGAGCAGCATGAAGGAGTTAAATTGGAAAAAGATAATATTGCAGATAATCCAGAGCTACGTTCTATGGCAAAGTTGCAGTTGAACAGTTTGTGGGGGAGATTCGGTATGCGCAGCGATATGACTCACACAACAATTCTTTCAAAATACGAAGATTTAATCAGATATTTGGCAAATCCAAGTTACGAAGTTATGTCCACAATACCGATCAACGATGACATGTTGTATATTAATTGGAAAGATCATTCGGACAATGTAACAGCTTCAGCCACAACAAATATATTCATAGCCGCTTATACGACCGCATTAGCGAGAATACATTTGTATAAGTATTTGAATAAATTGGGAACGCGCGCGCTTTACTGTGATACAGATAGTGTAATATATACATGCAGTGCAGATCAGTGGATACCCGAACATGGAGACTATCTTGGAGAAATGACTGATGAACTCTCTAAATATGGTGCTAATTCTTATATAGATCAATTTGCATGCGGTGGCCCAAAAAGCTATGCGTTTCGTGTGCGAGTGAACGGCGATTCAAATACATTTAAAACTGTTTGTAAGGCCAAGGGAATAACAATTAATGTTGAGACTCAAGATGTTGTTAATTTTGATAATTTAGTTGAAATGGTTACGGGTCGAGAGATGGATCCCTTTGTCTTAGCATATCCGAATAAATTCGTTCGAACAAAACAATGGCGTGTCGCTTCAAGAGATGAAGTTAAGACATATCAACCAGTATATCTTAAGCGTAAATTTGATACGGTGTTTTCGGAGCCATTCGGCTCAAACAAAAAATTAAATTTTAATATTTTGTAAAAATGTTTGCGTGGAGACGATAGTCTTTAATTTAATTTAATTTATATATAACTATGTTTTCTTTATATAATTATATGTCTGTAAATATATTCAATAAAAATCATTTATCTCATCATGTTTGTACATTCTTACTTCTTCAAATCAGCGCTTATAAAAATTGCTTAAAATTAATTATTGTCTTCTACTAGATTTCAATCATAGGATTTGATTAACAAACATACATGATTCGAGAATATAACCAAGGAATTTTACCTTTTAAGTTATTAACAATTTTAAATGAATAGATTGAAACAAATAAATTTGAGACTAGTAGTTTGGGGTCCCCAAAATAACATTTTTCTTGACGGTAAGCGACGATGCACTTGCCGTCAAGTCTCTTGGATGTTGCGGGATACCAAACGGGACTTTTCATAAAAGTTGATGCATCAAATTAGTTGCATAGGGACTTGGAAGATTTTTTCAAGTGACATATTTCGTGGATATCTAAAAACAGTCTAATTTAATTTTAATATAAAAATCTTTTGTTATAAACAATTATGTATTTGTTTATATATATAAACATTTATATTTGTTGTTATTCACAAGTATATTGGAATAAAGTATTATTTATACACCGTTGCTTTTACTAATACAC